>CAIGQZ010032813.1:17230719-17246257 GCA_903798205.1 Danio tinwini
GATTCAAATGATTTGATCAGCATGAGTCTCCATTTGAACAATTCTCTGATTATTCAAATGATTTGGCTAGAGTGAGTCTCCATTTAACGATTCACAGATTCAAATGATTTGGTCAGATTGAGTCTCCATTTAACAATTCTCTGATTATTCAGAGCGAGTCTCCAGTTATTAGGTGCGTTTGACTTCATGCAGCGCTGCGTAAACCGATCAAAAATCTTAAAGCGGTGCATGCTGGTTAGAAATTTTGTCCACATTGATGCTGCGCCGATGCCATGTGACTGTCACATGTGGCATCAAAGTACCGCGACAGTGCTCTGAGATCAGAGGATTGATTCAGCCGGTGCAGCATATGAAGAGCGACTACCCGAGCTGCAATGACGACACCGATATTACATGATTGGCCGAGTTCACCACAAGACAACAACCACATGTGTTTCGGCTTTACTATTGGACAACTTCTGTCTCACAAATTTCAAAACAAACAATTAACTTTTTATACCATCTCTATCCTGTACATATCATGCTCATTAAAAGACTACAAATATTTTACTGCAGTAATCATCTTTTGTTAAATAATGTTCATAATGGCTAGGTTGTTTGCACAGGTTTATTTGGCCTTTTTATACAGACTACTGTATTCAGCTCCAAAAGCGATTTAAATGAGATATTTTATTAAATAACCTAAATATTAACTTAAATAAGTCCTACATACTTGCAATAAAATAATTTTCATCATTGATCCTGACAAATTAAGTTAACGTTTTTAATTAAATATAAAAATATAAGCTACTTAAAGTTACTTCATAATTCCCTATTTGTTTTAATGAACTATAGTTTGTAGAGACTGTATTCTGCTTTATTTGTACTGTAAATCTTTTGTTGTTATTGCAACAAATAAATAAATGATCATTCCATGTGATTGGTCATCATGACTGCCAAAACTTTGAGCCCCGAAGTGTCCAGCTCGGTCCGGCTTGACGGCTCCATTTTAACTCCGCCTTCACCTGTGCTCGGCTAACCTCGTTGATCGCCGGCTGCAGCCGTGCTTCATGTCGAACGCACCTAATGATTCACTGGTTCAAAAGATCCAGTCAGAGCAACTTTCCAGTTTGTTTCCAATAGATTGAAATGATTCAGTTAGAGCAAGTCTGCAGTTAATGATTCACTGATTCAAAAGATCCAGTCAGAGCAAGTTTCCAGTTTCAGTTTCTTATTGATTCAAACAATACAGTCAGAGCAAGTTTAAAGTTTGTTTCCAATTGATTCAAATGATTCAGTCGGAGCAAGTTTCCAGTTTGTTTCCAATTGATTCAGATGATTCAGTCAGAGTAAGTTTCCAGTTAATCAACAATTCTAGTCTGACTCAAAATGAGTCAAGAGCTGAAGATTTTCTAAGCCTGAATGCCTGCAACTGAAAAAGATTTCGGAAAATAGGCATAGAAGTAATTACTATTTACTTGTAAGTTCCCACAAAGACATGAGTTGGTGTGTGTTTTCCTCCAGTGGGTCTGAAGAGCTGCTCAGGGAAGTTTCACTGTGTGTCGTCAGTTCAGTGTATCAGCAGAAACGCTGTGTGTGATGGAGTGCAGGACTGCAGAGATGGAGAAGATGAACTCAACTGTGGTGGGTGAAGACCCAGATTCCTGACTTTAAATTCAGTCTGTTTTCTTGTCTTACTCTGAGTGATGCATGTTATTCCAATAAATATACAGAGTAAAAGTGAAAATTATTCACCTTCCTGTGATTTTTTTCTTCTTTTTTAAATATTTTAATTATATTAATATATATTAATTATATAATATATATAATTATATAATATATAATATAATTATAAATATATTAATTAATATTATAATTTTAATTGATGTTTAACAGAGCAAGGAATTTTTCACAGTATTTCCTATAACATTTTTTTTCTACAAAAGTCTTATTTTTAAGTTTTATTTCATTTAAATCTTTTTAAAACCAATTTTAAGGTCAATATTATTAGCACTCTTAAGCAATATTTTTTTCAACTGTCTACAGAACAAACCATCATACAATGCTTTCCCTAATTACCCTAACTTGCTTGATTAACATGGTTAAGTCTTTAAACTGCACTTTAAGCTGAATACTAGTATCTTGAAAAGTACAGGGTGGCTAATAATTCTGACTTCAACTGTATATTTGTTTATCTTCAATTCATAAGGAGATCATTCAAACTGACTGGAGGTGAAGTGTGTGCGGTAACTCACCGGTGTTCACCTGTGTTTCAGTGCGAGTGAGTGGCAGTCACTCAGTGCTGCAGGTCTTCGGCAGGGGCTTATGGAGGACTGTGTGCTCTGAAGGCTGGGATTCTCAACTGAGCACTTTAGCCTGCAGACAACTGGGATACAGCAGGTACAAACTATATGAATCTTCTACACTCCATTTATAGTCATTTGTGGTTTACTCAATTAAGGGTAAGGATTTTTAAAATAGATTTTTACTAAATTTAATCCAATTTCAGAGCCTGTCATAACTTAATATATAGCAAATATATAGCAACATGAAGCTTTCAAAATATGACATTTTTGAGATATATTTTTCATTAGTTTTTATTTAACTTTTCCTGTTGTAGGAATCATACATATACTAGTTTTTTAAAAGCCATGGGACCCTTTATTCTTCTTCTTATTATTCTACATAAGTAAATCAAAAGTTTTTTCATTTTTAACAACTTTCTTTTGTAGTCTCATCAGTGTTCATGAAAATTAAAGTATAGCCTCAATTACACAATGCAAAAACTAGTGTATATATAGGACTGAATAAGGATTAAGAATGAGGGGCGAAAAAAATTCAAATCAGTAAAATATTTCAGAGTTTGGCATAAATGTATGATTTAGATTTTAGGATTGTATTGATTTCTACTGTTCCGGGTGTAGAAATCAAGAATAAATACAAAACAATAAGAGAGTATTATTAGTAATAGTACTTTAGAGATGCTTAGATCGATCGGCCGGAGATCGGTATCAGCCGATAGTTACATTTAATGACTCGACTCGCTGATCTGATGAACCGATCACAAGTGTTTGTGTAAGTTGGAAATTATCAAACTATTTGAATGACCTTCCATGTATTTAGGCCTTTTTACATATAAGAACTGAAAGAACTTCTGTGCTTTTGACAATATTGCAAGCTCAGTAAAACCTAGCTGGAAATATTACATAAATAAAAAGTTTTTGTTATATGAATATTTAATAATATGACTTGTAGAATACTTATTGCTATAAACAGTAGTTAATAGGCCTGTTTACTTTCAGTAAAGAAGTAATGGATTTATAGGTGTGCATTTTAACTTCTTATGCATTAAATCTGCGCTATGCTACCGTTTTTCTTGAATGAGACATGTAGAATTCTTCTTTCATCATTTGCCGTGTTTCCAAATTGCATTGTTTGTCATTTTTTTTTACCAATCTTTATATCTGTGTTATATTTTCTGTAAAGCTGCTTCTGGCCATGACATGTTCACACCTAAATGGCTATAATAGACACGTTTAAGGGATTATATGCAGCATCCTTAATTTAACCTTTTAGGTAATAGATCTCCACTTAAGTATTATACTTAGAGGGAAAACATACTTTATGCATTATAAAGCTTGAACCATCAGAATCGGTACTCAGTATTGGCCGATCACCATGACAAGGAGGAATCGGTACTCTGTGTTGGCTGCAAAATCCTGATTGGAGCATCTCTAATAAGCTTAATTTTTAGATATATTTATGCTTAGTAAAATACTAATAATGGACGACGCAGTGGCACAGTAGGTAATGCTGTTGCTTCACAGCAAGAAGGTCGCTGGTTCGAGCCTCAGCTGGGTCAGTTGGCATTTTTGTGTCAAGTTTGCATGTTCTCCCTGCGTTCGTGTGGGTTTCCTTCGGGTGTTCCGGTTTCCCCCACAAGTCCAAAGACATGCAGTACAGGTGAATTGGGTAAGCAAAATTTTGAATGAGTGAATGAGTGTGTATGGATGTTTTCCAGAGATGGGTTGCAGCTGGAAGGGGATTCTCTGTGTAAAATATATGCTGGATAAATTGGGGGTTCATTCCGCTGTGGTGACCCCGGATTAATAAAGGGACTAAGTCGAAAAGAAACTGAATGAATGAATGAAAATACAAAAAATTAACAATTTAACTCGCTTTTTTGCATGACTTCATCTATTGCAATTGTCTCAGAGTTCAATGTCTGCGGGACAGTTGTAAAAGATCAGGACAATAATTTCCGTAATCACATCCTGCATCAGCAATTATTCATCTTTGTTAAATAACAGACATCATTATCATCCCCCACATCTGCTATTTAAGGAAAATTTATTTCCAAGGGCAAAGCAAGGATTTCCCCATTTTAAACACAGAAATATGGTGAAAACTGTCCTTGTGTGTGTGTGTGTGTGTGTATTTTCTTACACTGTGTGGGTGTCTATGAATAATAATGTGCCTCTGTTCCCGGTGGCCTCATTATACCTGCATAGTTAATCCAATTAAAATCAGTCTGCCATTAAATTAAAGAAAAAAATCATCATCGTTGGAAACACTGTTTCACCTCAACTAGGTCAAGATGTTACATTTAATGTTACATTGACATCTTCTGTCTGTCTTTTAGTTTCAGAGGTCTGCAGTTTTTGTTAAGCATCTTGACAATTGAGTTTAGCAGTAAAAACAATGACTGATTACAGTACTTCAGGTCATGTCGCCTTAATAACCTATCTTTAAGTCTTAACTCAACTGCTTTGAGCATATAAATAAAAGTTAAGAAAGAAAACACTATTTTGTCTTTTAAAAACAGTTACTACACTAACTATAATATATGGCTTTTTTTTTTATAAGAGATCATTTGTTAGGTGTTGA
The DNA here is from genome assembly GCA_903798205.1 of Danio tinwini. Classification (NCBI taxonomy): domain Eukaryota; kingdom Metazoa; phylum Chordata; class Actinopteri; order Cypriniformes; family Danionidae; genus Danio; species Danio tinwini. The sequence goes on from CAIGQZ010032813.1 coordinate 17,235,586, forward strand.
AGCTTTACCAGCTAATATTGAATGACTTACTAAAAGTTAACATGGTTGTTTTCTTGTTTACCTGTCTTTGACTGAAGTTACGTGAGCTCTGCCGCCATTCCCATCTCTTCCATTGAAGAAGTCTTCCAGAATAATCTAGTCGCTGTTAAAATCAACCAAACACACCTTCATGACACCTTCAGGATCCAGAACTCTTCATATGCTAGGTAAACTTTTTTATTTATACACTTACCGAATACAACGCGCCAAAACAACGACTCAAGTGAACAGGTTCTTTTCATGAGCCATCCAAAAATCACTCATATCTAGGAGATTTGAACAAGCTGGCTGAATCGAGTCTTTTTTCTTCTTCATTTATGAGTGAAATGTAAGCCTGTTCCAGCCACTGAATAAAAAAAATTGTAATTCTGAGTTATAATAATTACGAACATAGTTTTAATTATATAGTCTAATTAAAATATAGTCACATTTACGAGTTAAAGTCAGAATTGCGACTTTATAACTCAGAATTCTGACTTTATAACTCGGAATTGCGTCTTTATAACTCAGAATTCTGACTTTATATCTCGGAATTGCGACTTTTTAACTCAGAATTCTGATTTTACAACTCGGAATTGCGACTTTAGAACTCAGAATTCTGACTTTAGAACTCGGAATTGCGACTTTATAACTCGGATTCCTGACTTTATAACTCAGAATTGTGACTTAATAACTCAGAATCCTGACTTTACAACTCGGAATTGCGACTTTATAACTCGGAATCCTGACTTTATAACTTGGAATTGCGACTATGTAACTCGAAATTGATTTGATTTATTTTTATTATTCAGTGGCGGGAACAGGCTTCCATAGAAATGTACACCCTTCACATTTTCCAAACCTGCTTGAGTTTCCTTTTTTCTATTGAAAACAAAAGAAGATATTTTGAAAAATGCTGGTTGATGGGATCATTGACTTCCATTGTATTTTTCCCCCTGCTGTGGATGGGTCCCAGCAACACGCATTCTTCAAAATATATATTTTTGTGTTTAACAGATAACTCAAAGTTTTCAAACCACATGAGGAGAGTAAACGATAAGGGAATTTTCATTTTTGGGTGAACTAAACAATAAGTACTGCCATCTGAAATGAAATATTCTAAATTAAATTAAAATAAGATTTCTTAAATGGATCAAAATGTAATTTTATTCTTTTAAATGTTGTTATTATAATTGATCATTGTTTTAATAGCTTGAATCTAAACTAAATAGCACACAGATCAAAACTATTTTATAACTCCGACTTTACAAAAATTATTGTACATGACATTAATAGTGGATTTCACTTTAGCTAACAAATAAAAGAGCATTTCAGGCACTCATTTCCCCAAGTCAAAATCAGGCCTGAGGAAGATCTGTCAAGGCCAAAGATTGTCAAGTAAGATCAGTCCAGTGACTGATGCAGTACATGACAGATTGTTCAATACAATATGAAGTGTCTCTGTTGACATACTGAAATTGAGAAGTGTCTCACGTACCTGAAACACAGTCAGGATCGAGACATCTTATACCTTCTGATGAATTTCTGAGAAAAGGTGTACAAAAAAAAGACATCTATTCCACACGGAAATTAAATGAGAAGAAGATTGTTGAATTGTTTATTTGGTTTGTCAATACAGTGATAAAAAGGATCACAACAGTGTCTGCAGTTCAGACAGAGAAAACAAACAAACAAGACGTTTCATTAAAAATGTATCTTCTGTCTTTCCAGAAACACCCACTGCAATTCGGGTTTAGTGACTGCTGTCAAATGTATAGGTGAGTGACTGGTGATATTCATATTGTCCTTTTTTTTGACAAAGCCAACATGTCGAAATCCTATTTAAACATTTTCTGAGAGTAAATTTCTAAATGTATCTCTTCCTAGATCTTTAAAGCTATAGTCACCAAATTTGGTGCAGAGCTTCTGCCTGATCTGGAGTTTAATTCTATGTCTTTTCTAACGCATCAGAACCACTATTTATGTAAAACCAATCTGTATCTACAAAAAAGGGAGTCAAAACTAAAATATTCAAACAGGTAATGTGAACTAGAACCACAAAACCAGTCATAAGTATCAACTTATGGAAACTGAGATTAATACATCACATGAAAGCTGACTAAACAAGCTTTCCATTGATGTATGTTTTGTTAGGATAGGACAAATTTGGTTAATCTGGAATTGGAGGGTAAAAAATTGAAAATACTGAGAAAATCATCTTAAAAGTTCAAATAAATTATTTAGAAAGGCACAATACAAAATAAAAGTTGAATTATGGTATATTCACAGTATATATTTACAAAATATCCGAATGGAAAATGACATTTGCACAATATACTAATGATTTTTGGCATAAATGAAAAAAAAAGAAATTAATAAATCACACTAGCCACTTTCTAATTTTTGCTCTCTTGTCATGCCAACGAAGTTTGTCATACAATTTACTACAGTAAAATTGAGAACACAACAATTATAGTCTCTAATCGACTGTACTGAAAGATATGATGGCGGCAGTGTCGTTTGCAATGCGTCCGCAAGTTTCTCACTCAGATCTGGTGTGTGTGTGTGTTGTCGTGTAGCTTGCGGCTCCAGGTCGGCGATAAGCAGTCGTATTGTGGGAGGGAATGTGTCGAAGTCTGGCCAGGTCCCGTGGCAGGTCAGCCTTCATTACCAAAACCAGTATCTCTGTGGAGGATCCATCATCAGTGAGAGCTGGATACTCACTGCTGCTCACTGTGTGTTCGGGTGAGTATGAGCCACTGCTGGACTGCTTTATAGTACTAATTCAGACTTTTATGCTAGTCTGTTTTAACTCTGGTACTAAGATGGTCCAACATGGTTTATCGTGGCCTGGTACTGGTACAGGCTAGTTTTGTATTGTGCTTTGTTTTTGTTATTGTTTACTGTAATACACTGCTTCTGTGTTTTATCTAGATTTCTAGGTTTTATGCTAGTCAGGGTTTGTTACAAATGGGTTTATATTGGTTCTGTGCTAGTCAATGCTGGTCTGGTACTAGTGCAGATTGATAAATACTGGTTCTGTGCAGTTCCAGACTGGATTGTGATGGTCTGGTACTGGTCCAGATTGATTAATTCTGGTTCTGTGCAGGTCCAGACCAGATTGTAATGTTCTGATACTGGTCCAGATTGGATAATTCTTGTTCTGTGGTGGTCCAAAGAGGTTTATGATGGCATGGTGCTGGTCCAGATTGATTAATACTGGTTCTGTGCAATTTCAGACTTGTTTATGATGTTATGGTACTGGTCCAGATTAATTAATACTGGATCTGTGCAGTTCCAGACTGGACTGTGATGGTCTGGTACTGGTCCAGATTGGTTAATACTGGCTCTGAGCAATTCCAGACTCGTTTATGATGGTATGGTACTGGTCCAAATTGATTAATACAGGATCTGTGCAGTTCAAGATTGGAATGTGTTGGTCTGGTACTGGTCCAGATTGGTTAATACTGGTTTTATGGTGGTCCAGACTTGTTTGTGATGGACTGGTTCTACTGTAGTTTATACTGGCTATGAGCTCGTCTAGACTGAGTTATGTTGCAGACTAGTTCCACTGCTTACATGTGAATATATTTTTGTCCAAAGTTTTGCGCAGCCAGTATTATGGGATGTGTATGCTGGGTTGATAAACCTGCCGCTGAGTAAAGCTGAAGCTCATTCTGTGGAGAAAATCATCTACCATGCCAACTTCAGGTCAAAAAGCTTCAGCTACGACATAGCGCTAATAAAGCTTGCACTACCTCTGACTTTCAATGGTAAGAATCTGCTTTTTTACTTAACTAACTTAAATAACAGACCAGATTTAGTAGAGTTTATCTCCTTTTTCTCTGTTTCCAGATCAGATAGCCCCCATATGTTTGCCTAATTATGGCCAAAGCTTTAAGAATGGACAGATGTGTCTGATCTCAGGCTGGGGAGCCACAGTGGACGGTGGTGAGTGTGATTCCAACTTTTAAGGGCACTTAAAAGATTATAAACACTAATACTTCTGGTAAAGATGTTTAGCAGCTCTGAAGATGCTGAAGAGCTCTTAGAAGGACTACATTGTTAAGTAATTTCTGGCTGCACATATGTGTTTTGTAGGAGAGACCAGTGTGTCACTACATGTCAATCAGGTCCCGTTACTGTCCAACAAAGAATGCAGGAAACTGGGTCTAACAAACTGGAACGTCTGCACAGGATTTTTAAAGGGTGTTGGAACATGTCAGGTACAGCATTTGTGTATAGTCACAATAATCTATACTGACAAAAATTGGATCATCTTAAACAATTTACTTCAGCATGTTGCATCTAAAGAAATGACGTTTTTACAACTGTAATGCATTCGGAAAAAATAATTTGTTAAGGTGTAACAAGTTTTTTCAGCATACTACAACAATTATTGAAGCAAATTTACTTAAGTGTGTTTGCTCTAGAGGTTAAGCCGCGGCGTCTTGTGTGTATAGGGGGACAGTGGAGGGCCGCTGGCCTGTCAGGGGTCCGGGTGGACACTGGTCGGGACAGGCAGCTGGGATGAAAACTGTGGAAAAGTAAACAAACCAGGAATTTACACTAGCATAAGTGAAGCTCTCGCGTGGATTCAAGAGCAAATGGAGGTAAAATAAAAATACATATTTTTTACTGAAATTACTTAATTCAGTTGAAATAAGCTGTCATTCCCAAAATCTGAATGAGCAGCTTAATTCTGTTATATTTAATTTTGTTTGTAAACTAAGAGTATCCATTTCAGCAACAAATTCTCATTCAGACAATATGCTTAATTTTTGTGTTTATTTTTTCTATAAGTTTTTTTTCATATGAAAAAACACCAATTATTCAATAATATTATTCTTACCATTATAGTAAATATTAGGCGACGCAGTGGTGCAGTAGGTAGTGCTGTCACCTCACAGCAAGAAGGTAGAGTCATTTGGTGTTTCTGTGTGGAGTTTGCATGTTCTCCCTGTGTTTGTGTGGGTTTCCTCCGGGTGCTCCGGTTTCCCCCACAGTCCAAAGACATGCAGTACAGGTGAATTGGGTATGCTAAATTGTCCGTAGTGTATGAGTGTGAATGAGTGTTTAAGGATGTTTCCCAGAGATGGGTTGCAGCTAAAAAGGGCATCCGCTGCGTAAAACATGTGCTGAATAAGTTGGTGGTTCGACCCCGGATTAATAAAGGGACTAAGAGAATGAATGTTAAATTTTATAACATTAAAACAAATGTTTAAACTGAGGGAACAATGCAAGCACATAAAAATACAGAACTGTACACTGATCTGCCACTTTATTAGGTACACCTTACTAGTACTGGGTTGGCCCCTCTTTTGCCTTCAGAACTGTCTTAATCCTTCGTGGTATAGATTCAACAAGGTACTGTAAATATTCCTCAGAGATTTTGGTCCATATTGACATGATAGCATCACGCAGTTGCTGCAGATTTGTTGGTTGCACATCCATGATGTGAATCTCCTGTTCCATCACATACCAAAGGTGTTATATTGGATTGAGATCTGGTGTCTGTGGAGGCCATTTCAGTGCAGTGAACTCATCGTCATGTCCAAGAAACCAGTCTGAGATGATTCGTGCTTTATGACATGAAGCGTTACCCTGCTGGAAGTAGCCATCAGAAGATGGGTACACTGTGGTCATAAAGGGATGGACATTGACAGGATACTCAATTAGCCCAAAGTGTGCAAAAAATATCCCCTACACCTTTACACCACCACCACCACCACCAGCCTACAAGGCAGGATGGATTCATGCTTTTATGTTGTTGACACCAAATTCTTTCCTGTTCTTAGCTGACAGGAGTGGCACCCGGTGTGGTCTTCTGCTGCTGTAGCCCATCCACCTCAAGGATGGACATGTTGTGTGTTCAGAGATGCTCTGGCATCAACAAGGCATTTGCACCCACAGAACTGCCGCTCACTGGATATTTTCTCTTTTTCTAACATTTCTCTGTAAACCCTAGAGATGCTTGTATGTGAAAATCCCAGTAGATCAGCAGTTTCTGAAATACTCAGACCAGCCCGTCTGGCACCAACAACCATGCCACTATCAAAGTCACTTAAATCATCTTTCTTCCCCATTCTGATGCTCGGTTTGACCTGCAGCAGATCATCTTGATCATGTCTACATGCCTAAATGCGTTGAGTTGCTGCCATCTGATTGGCTGATTAAAAATGTACTTTAATGAGCAGTTAGACAGGTGTACCTAATAAAGTGGCCAATGAGTGTATAAGTAAAAAAAAAAAGTCATATTATAATTATTATATTATAAAAGATCTTGTATAGATCTTGATTATAAAAATGTTCAAACTGGGGAAACTAGTATATTTATTCCAACTCTATTTTTAAGCTGTACAGATCTGGCAAACGTAAACCACATTCTGCTAATAATCTGACTAAGCAGCTGATCAAACATTCATGGTTAACTAGTCATTGGGTGTGAGCAAACGAGATTTAAGAGTGAAATTACATTACGAGGTGGCAGCTGAACTTTATTCTGATTGGACGGTTAGTGTATTTCATTAACTCTGCTTTCCAGCTGCCTTTGTTGATCATTGGTAAGAGTGTTTGTGATGATGAATAACTGACAGCCCCTCAGGGTCCCTTTGACCTCAGAAATGCTATTTAATTTGTGTTTTTCTGAACACTGGAGTCATCTAGTGGCAAACGCGATGTTCTACTGAGCTTTACAACTTAGTTTCTCAGGTCAGGTTCACACTGATGCTACATTACAATGGCTTTTACAGTGTCAGTGATGTTTGCAGCATTATAATAACTGGAATTTTTTAAATGTATTTTATTTTACTCAGAAAGAAGAGAATCAGCTACAGTGAGCATCTCATGGTGGACAAGCTTCGACTGAACTCTATGCACATTTTCATACACATCTGATATATACAGTATATATTTGTTAGACAGATTAATATAAATGGATATATTTATATAATAAATTCCCTTTAAAAGTTTTTTGTAATTGAGTTAACATGTAAAGTGCTATTGATTATTCTTATTTATGAATGCTATCAATTGTACATTATTCATTTGTCCAATTATTTATCATTTATCTATGCATATATTTTTGTATGTCAAGCCAAATGTACACACTCATAAGGTGATGCATTTATCATCCTGATTAAATCTCTATTTTGCTCCTCCAAAAGTTGTTTCCTCGCCTCCAGTGGTTTATTTTTGTATTTAATAAACAAAATGCGATGCAAAAATTAAAGCACTGGCAAACCAGTACCTGCAATTAGCTCAGTGCAACTCTCAGTCGGCCACTGAAGCTAAGCAGGGCTGCACCTGGTCAGTACCTGAATGGGAGACCACATGGGAAAGCTAGGTCGCTGCTGGAAGTGGTGTTAGTGAGGCCAGCACTCAACCTGCAGTCTGTGTGGGTCCTTACGCCCCAGTATAGTGAAGGGCACTCTATACTGCTCAGTGAGCGCCGTCTTTCAGATGAGATGTTAAAACCGAAGTCGTGACTCTCTGTGGTCATTAAAAATCCCAGGATGTCCTTCAAAAAAAGAGTAGGGGTCTGTCCATCATGGCTTCCTAACCATTCCTATATCAGAATTGGCTTCATCACTCTGTCTCCTCTCCACCAATCAGCTGGTGTGTGGTGTGCAGTCTGGCACAATATGGCTGCCGTCGAGTAAAGCCTGGTTTATACTTCTGCATTATGTGATCGCCGTTTCCCACGGTGTATGCCTTGCCCGTAGCTGTGCATTTATACTTCTGCGCGCTGTTTCTGTTTTTTCTGCAATGCACTTCCGAAAGGCTAGCTGGCAGTAGGTGTTTATGTTTCTCTGTGTCGAGTTTCTTTGCTGGTGTTCTGTTTTTTTCTAAACACTTCCTTAATGTACAAGTTGCTCAAATTCGCTCATTTTGAGGCGGGAACCGGCGGACGTGCAACAACTTTAATCATAAGGTTAACACAAAACAACAGTCTCCATCCGGAGCTGCTTCACGGGACTCCACACTTGTAAACACTCGCTGCATCAGGCACGCGGCTCTCACCTCCGCCCACACTCGTCAGCGCTACCAAGCCGACCAATCACAAAGCTTGCGCTACGCGTACGTGTTACATTTTTTGAGAGGTGCGTGTCAACGTCGCCGACAGTTACGGCGAGGGGCTATGCGTCCACGCGTAGGCTGCGCCAAAGCATATGCGTGTGCTTCACGCAGAAGTATAAATTGGCCTTAATCCAGGTGGATGCTGCTCACTGGTGGTGGATAAGGAGATTTTCCCCAAAAAATGTGTAAAGCACTTTGAATGTCTAGATAAATATAAGAAATTATTAGTATTATTATTAGAAAGCAAAATATATTGATCAAAATATTACTTAAAAAAATAACAATTTTACTCCAAGTCAAGTGATTTATTTGTTAATGAGCCCATCTTGGCGACGGTTACACTAAAAAATACTCTGTGGGCCTCATTTTGACCTCATATTACAGGACACACAGACACACACAACACACACACACACACACACACACACAAACAAATAAAAATCACACAATAATGTGTCCTTCAGGTACAGTGTTCTTTATTATAAAACAAAAAGTCTGAAAGGCAAATCTGTGTGTGTGTGTGTGTGTTTGTGAGTGTGTGTGAGAGAAGCGATTATAGAAGCGAAGAGAGAAAAAGTGCAGCGTTGAAAACCTCCCCATGCTAAGCAAATGGAGCCGACTTTCTCCTTTTGGGTTAGTTAAGTCATCTGACTGATGGCATCACATTCACAAGACTACGGCTGGAAATGAAAAGCCGCTCAGTACAGACTGCCTAAAGCACATTCTGAACACGCTAAATAACAGGGATACATGAGCTTAAGTAAGTGACAGCTGTAAAATCGCAAATCGGGACAAAATAGATGCATAATCCAAATATATCAGCTTATTTTGGTACCTCGTGGGGTTTATTCTGATAGATTGTGAGCATACGGTATTTAAAAATACAATAATAAATGAAAACACATGCAATCAATTCCTAAATGTTGAAAATGTTTTGTTTCATCTACGATTTCATGGTGGAAAAACATGTTTTCCTGTGAATAGTCCATGATAACGCAGATTTTTTTAAAAAATCCATCAATAATGTTTGCGCTTAAGAGGTTTAACATCAAAGACGAGTCCCTCGTGAGTCAAAAAAATATACATAAATACAAAGTCTGGTCTACGTCCTTCTCTCTTCCGCTTCTGTTGGGAGTTTTCAGCAATATGTTTATTAAAAAGCAATAACAGTTCCTTCTCATATAACAAGTACAGGCATTTATATCATAAACATTATCATAACCTTGCAAATGCATCTTTTTTTGGGCACGGTATTCATGTCGATTGCACAGGAAGTAACATCAGATATGTATGGAAGCTTATTTCCACCACATTGCCATTACAATTACAGAATTTCTTTTTTCAGTTCTGAGAATTAAAGAAATTATGAGATACAAATGAACAATTCTGAGAAGAAAAATAAGAGAATTGTGAGACAAACTCTTAACATCATTGGACAAAATCAGAATTGCAAGATATAAATAAACTTGTGAGAGTCCACTCAAAATGACAATAAATAAATTGCGAGAGAAACTCAAAATTGCTATACAGTCAAAGCAGCGATATATAAACTCAAAATTGGAATAAATAAATTTAAGACAAAAGGTAACTCAGAATTGCAAGAGAAAAACTAAAATGTGAGAAATGCACAGTTGAAAATTGCGAGAAAAATTACAGTAAATTTAGAACTGTGAGATAAAAACTTGGAATTGCAAGTTATAAACTTAATACTGGGTTACATCAGAATTGCATTAAATAAACGTATAATCATGGGATTCAAAATTGCAATAAATAAACATAGAATTACGAGATTAGTTCAGAACTGTGTCGAATAAAGGAAGGAAAAAAATTCTAAATTTGCTTGAGATAAATTGCGCAAGATAAGCTCACACTTGCAATAAACTCAGGATTGTGCAAGATAAGCTCAGAATTACAATTAACTCAGAAATGCGTACAAGATAAACTTAGACTTGCGCACGAGATAAATTCAAAATTTGTGCAAGATAAGCTCCGAATTACAATAAACTTAGGAATGAGCAAGATACGTTCAGAATTCAGAATTGCGTAAAACATAAATTTAGAACGGCGCATTAAATAAACTCAAAATTTGAGCAAGATAAGCTTCGAATTACAATAAACTCAGTACTGCGCAAGATAAGTTCAGAATAAAAATAAACTCAGGATTGTGTAAGAGATAAATTTAGAACTGCGCATTAGATGAACTTAGAATTTGCTCAAGATAAGCTCAGAATTACAATAAACTCAAAACTGCACAAGATAACTCAAGATTGCGCAAGATATAAACTTTGAACTGTGCAAGATAAGCTCAAAATTTTAATAGACTCAAAACTGCGCAAATTATTTCAGAACTGCAATAATCTCAAGATTACGCAAGAGAAACTCAGAATTACAATAAACTTAAATTTACAATAAATTCAGGGTTGGGTAAAAGACATACTTAGACTTACACATGAGATAAACTCAAAATTTGCGCAAGATAAGCTCAGAATTATAATCTCAGGATTGTGCAAGATAAACTCAGAATTGCAATGAGCGCAAAACTGTGCAAGATAAGCTCAGAATTACAATAAACTCA
>CAIGQZ010032813.1:17246267-17259575 GCA_903798205.1 Danio tinwini
AATAAACTCAGGATTGCCCAAGATAAACTCAGAATTACAATAAACTCAGGATTGAGTAAGAAATATACTTAGACTTGCGCATGAGATAAACTCAAAATTTGTTTAAAAAAAAGCTCAGAATTATGATTAACCCAGAATTGCACAAGAAAAGCTCAGAATTGCAATAAACTCAAAACTGCGCAAGATAAGCTCAGAATTACGATAAACTCAGAATAACAATAAACTTAGGATTGGGTAAGAGATAAATTTAGACTTGCACATGAGATAAACTCAAAATTTGCGCAGGATAAGCTCAGAATTACGATTAACTCAGAATGGCTACAATGCTTAGAATTGCAATTAACTTTGAATTACGCAAGAGATAACCCCAGAATTGTGCAAGATAAACTCAGAATTGGCCAAGACAATTCAAAGAGAAGCTCAAAATTATGAGACAAGTTTGTAATTCTGAAATATAAACCGAAAAGTCCAAATTGTGATATTTAAAAACCTAGCAATTCTGAAAAAGTGTAGAAACTCGCATTGCTCAATAATTTTTTATTCTTTTAATTCGGTGGTGGAAATAAGTTTCCACAGATATGAGACTGTCTCACATTGTGGCATTCGAAATGTAAAAACATAAGGCATCGTCAGCAACTCTGCCTTCAGCATACAAATCATTCTGTACTTTGTACTAAGTAGTTACCACAATCCAAATCCACCCGTCCAAAAAAAAGCAGGGTGAGCAGATTAAAAGTCTTTTTTTGTCTATTTCATACATAAATACTCCTTACAAAACATAGCAAACCAGAGCAAAAAACAAACAAACGGAGAAAACAAACATATTGGCACCGATCATTTGTGACAGTGTACTATAAAAATAGTTCCTTCTTTTTCCTGGCGCCTGATTAAAGCAAACACAGGCATGCAAGAGATGAAATCTCATTGTCGAAATATCCCAGACCGTCAGGATAAACACAACCTAATCATCCAGCATCAACAACTCTTTTTTTCAATTTCCTTCCTTTTAGCTCTTTCAAAATGTGCTTTGAACACTTTCTTTAAGTTTACAGTATCATACAAAAAGTGCACTCGGCTAATCTGTGTCAGAAATGCTTTGCGTAAGAGAGACTTGTGCTTGTGTCTTGTTTTTTTGACCTGTGTGTGTGTGTGTGGGTCGTTTTGTGGTGTGTGTGGCTTTAAGCCCTTTTCTCTGTTCTCCAAGCAGGCTGTTTGACAGCTGGAGGACGTGTGCAGCCGAGGTGTGTGTGTGTGTGAATGTCTCTTTCTTAGTGCTCTGTTGTCTCTCTCTCTATGCTAACGTGAGTGCGTGAAAGTGTGTGTGTGTGGTTCAGTCCTACTACAGCGAGTCGCTGGTCTCCAGGCCCAGTCTGCTCATGTCGGAGTGAGACGGATCGGTGTCCTCGTCCTCTTCGTCATCTTCATCGTCATCATCCTCACTGTGGCCTCCCATCATGACCTGCTGCATGGCCAGCGTGGCTCCATCTGATGAAAGCGTCTGCAGGCCATCTTCACCCACACCCACGGTTACTGTGGTGCCTGAGAGTCATGACAACAAAACCTTTATGACCTTGATACGACGAGCAAATGATGGCTCTGAACAATTCAATTATGGCCTTTTTTCATTACTGACAATCAGAGCTTGACTTTGACCACTGTGGTTAGACAGGGCTCGAAATTAACTTTTTTTTTTACAAATATTTAGGAGCACCAGAAAATTTTTGGGAGCACCAGAAAGAATTTAGGAACACCCACCAAAAATGAATGAGCACCACTGCAAATTGTATATAAAGGGATTTATTGTATTTGAAAACAACATGAATTAGGACTAACAAAAACCAGAAACAACTATCTAACTAATGCTGTGATGACTTATTGATTTTCGCACAATAATTCCAAAATGAACCTCTAATAATTATAGAATATTATTGATGACCATAATACTAACAATAAATTAAATTTGTCATTATCATGCTGCTTGAATGTGAGTTATCTGCTATAAAATGTCCTACTGTTTCTTCATGAAAAATAAATCTATGGTTTGCATCAAACAAAAATGAAGCATTGCAGTAAGAAATATTTATTTTGCACTTTTGTTTTTAAATGCATGTCAATTTAATAAATAGTATTTCTGCTACAAAACAAACAAAAGATTATAATAAATCATTCAATTCAAGGCTGAAAGCTGCAAAGCAGTCATCAGTAACTAAATAGAAAAAAATAATCTGCATCTCAAGAAAGAATGGACAAAAGAAAGTAAGAAAGGTCTCACTTCTGCCACACTTTAAAAGTTTTGGTTTGGGTTTGTGTCATTGTAAATGCTCAGTCTCGTTATGAGCTGATTTACAGTTTTCTGTGTTTGTGGAAAAAAGCAGGCGAGTCTATTATTGAGGATTCTGGCGATGACCACCGGCGCAATATCGTCATTTGTTATTAACCGCAGATTTAGTTCAAACTCAGTAATGGTGAGCTTCTTTGGCGATGATGTGTACAGTGTTAGAATTGACATTAAGCGGACATTTGCGCTGAACACGCAGTGAATGCAACGCATCGAGATTCGGCCACCTTCTCCGAAAACACTCGATTGATCTCGGCAGGCGGATCAATATTCACCACATGATCGATGTCATCGGCGACATTATTTGTAACTTTACGTGGGGTTCGCAAACCTTTGTACTTTTCACTCTTCAGCAGTTTGTATTTTCTGCGGTCACAAAAGCTCCTTGTCATCTGATAGCGGAAAGCCTTGAGTGATTGACAGCTAATATGAACCAATATAGCGGCAGGGAAGACCGATTCAGCACGTTTTTAGAAAAAAAATCAAAACAGGTCGCACTACAACCATTATATGCAGTCGCACAAATGCTCCCAAATATATTATAAGGTGCATTGGTTAAATTTCAGGCGCATATGCGACCAAAATGGTCACAATTTCGAGCCCTGCTAGTAGTTTTTCAACATTACTAGCCACTCGCCATGTTCACAAGCCACAATTTTTTTTATGAAAATATATAATTTGTAAATATTATAGGAAATACTGTGAAAATTCTTTTATCTATTTAACATCATTTGGACTTCAACCGTATATACATATATATTTATTTTATCATCTTTACTCATCCTCCACTTGTTCCAAACCTCTTTGAGTTTCTTCATTCATTTGCACAAAGAAGAAGAAGATATTTTGAAGAATGTTGGAAACCGGTAACCATTGACTTCCATAGCATTTAGTTTTTTTACAATAGATTTCAGAGGTAACAGGTTTCCAACATTCGTCAAAATATCTTCATCTGTGTTCATAATAAATAAATAAACGGAGAGTAAGAAAAAATGATGACATTTATTGATGACACTTAATATAACAACGTTATTAATTTGCAGAATTGTTTTTATATGACTGCATAATTTTCTGTGCTCTGATCATGTTTACTTTCTATTATGTTTCAGCAGATTTAATTTGAATTTCATGATAAAATTAATCTGTTGATTAAGTACTGAAATCATTTTTTCCCAGGTAAATTAACAAATTTATTCTAATTAAATTCAATTATTAGATAAAAATTGCAAATATCACAAATCCTCAGTTCATCATAATCATATAAATATTAATTAAATAACATTATATAATATAATAGATTATGATATATGGGGAGCAAAAATGTATGAGGGCCGATTCAAACTCCCAACAATTTCAGAAAACACCTTAAATAAAGTGTCAAATTGCCAAAAAATAAACAAACAAATCTCAAAGGTAAAAATGTATGCCAACCATAATAGAGGGGTTTCCAAATCCTTCTATGAAGAAATCGTTTTTAAATAAATATATAGCACCAAACAAAACTTTTGTCTGATATACAGTTGAAGTCAGAATTATTAGCCCCCTTTTGAATTTGATTTTATTTTTTCAATATTTCCCAAATGATGTTTAACAGAGCAAGGAAATTTTCACAGTATGTCTGATAATTTTTTTTTCTTCTGGAGAAAGTCTTATTTGTTTTATTTCAGCTAGAATAAAAGCAGTTTTGAATTTTTTAAAAGCCATTTTAAGGACAAAATTATTAACCCCTTTAAGGTAATTTTTTAGATAGTCTACAGAACAAACCATCGTTATACAATAACTTGACTGATTACCCTAACATGCCTAGTTAACCTAACTAACCTAGTTAAGCCTTTAAATGTCACTTTAAGCTGTATAGAAGTGTCTTGAAAAATATCTAGTAAATATTATTTTCTGTCATCATGGCAAAGATAAAATAAATCAGTTATTAGAGATGAGTTATTAAATCTATTATGTTTAGAAATGTGTTGAGAAAATTTTCCCACTGTTAAACAGAAATTGTGGAATAAAATAAACAGGGGGCTAATAATTCAGGGGGGCTAATAATTCTGACTTCAACTGTATGTAACTGTATGGAGTTGCTAATGTAAGCATTGTATTACCATAACAACCATACAGCAATGTGCTAAAAACACTTTGGAAACCACATAGATACCACACGGCAACCATCATTTTAAGAGGAACTTAAACAAACAGGAAACGCATTTTATGTTTAGCTCAAACTAAACCAATTCTGCTGTTGTAATGCATGATGTTATGGTCGTACCGTCCTCCATGGTGACCTGCTGCTGGGACACAGAAGAGGCGAGTGAGTTTGGCCAGAAGCGCTGTAAAGGCCGCGTTTGGGGCGTCTTCTTCTTGCTCTTGGGTGTGTCTGAAGAGCTGGCATCCAACATGGGCTGAAGGATCCGTCTCCGGGCGTTAATAAACCTGAACACACCAAACAGATCCCAATCACCACTAAGCCAATCAGAGGCTGTCCAGATGATTACATTAACCACAACAACTCACCAGTTGTTGACCTGCAATAGTGTGAGGTTAGTCTGCAGGGCAATCTGCTTCTTCTCATCTTCTGTCGGATAAGGGTGCTGGGAGAGACAGAAATAAGATACTTTTGCTCTGTATGGGTTTACTATAAGCATGTACTGTATGCATTCATTTAATAAGTCAAAGAGAACAAAATCGTCACTACCTAATAAACTAGAGGTAATAATACTAAACCACTTTGATGACAAACTTTGGCTGAGGGATTTTAGAATGACCAAAATAACATTTCAGATGTTTTACAATGTGGTCAGTCCCCTGGTTTGTCTATTGATGGCATCCCATTGTGCCCATGTTTGTTGTCACATGATCTCTTGAAACAGTTTTTTTTACTTTTTTGATGTGCAATTTGTTCTGTAAATGTGTTTCCATCATAGTTATATGCACACCTTTTCTTATTGGATAAAACATTTCTTCTTACGCGCATTTGTTTTTTATGTACATTTTCTAAATGTATGCGTATTTTGACAGTTCCATTAAGCATTATTTATTCAATATTTCAAAATGTGCATAAAAATAAGTTGATGGAAAAGCAGTTGCTGTTTCAAATCAAATCAGGCCAAAACAAAGTTTGTTTGGAGTTTGTTTTTGGAGTTCAAAACAGATTGCTAATGCAAAAACATCCGGCTTGTGGCAATTATGGCTCTGCAGGTGCAAAACGTACATTCTCTCTTTCAGTTTACTGTTGTCTGATTGGACCAGACGCAGCCGACATAAGATGACAACACAGGTCGGTTTTCTTTACCACTAGTTCTTTGACATAGACTTGGTATGTCCTGGACATTATTGAAAACATTCATTTTATTATGTTTAATAAAAAACATAATGTTTAACATTTTATGTTTAATAATCTTTTTAGTGGAAACAATGACTATAGAATACACAAGTGGTGTCACTCGTATAGTTTTGAATGGGAAAAAGTGTAACGGTCAATATGGCAAATGAAAACCCACTTACTAGTACAGAAGCCAATCAGCAATCAATATAGACTGACGTTTCTCCGGGGGACCAGATGTGTGCTTTTATGACAGTTTGTTGGTCAACAAACACACTGGAATCTCCGTGAATACTTGCTTCACACACATAAGAAATATATCCACATAAAGCTTGAAATCTCTATCTGTATGAAATGACGCGATGTACAGTCCGCATATCACATGACAGCAACTACTGAAACGCCCACAAAACATAAACAAAAATCGCTTTCATTTCTAGAGAAGATTCGCCATCAAGACTAAGTTGTGGATTACTTCAGAAGACCAGACGATCATTATCCAGAGTATAATATTCAGAGGATGAGGTATAACACTGCCGTAAATGAGGTTGGTGTAGTGATCTTAATCCTTTCGAGTGCGCATTAGCTTGGGCATTCTGAAAATATGCTGATTTAGTTTGATTCAGATGTTTAGAAACTAAACTTATGAGACAGTTGTTGTTTAATTTTATCGTTGCTTCCAAATGTGTAATGTAGTCGTAAGCTTGACTGGCAGTTCCAAAGAATTTGATGTTTCTCCATTCAGACAGAATGACCGAGCATACTGCCCAATAGGCGTTTCAAAGATGGCCGCTGAGTAAAATGACTAGCCTTAAAAGGACATTGGTGGAAAGGCAGCAAACTACCAATAGTAGTTTGAAGGCGTTTCCCAGCTGAGATACTTTTTTAGAATATTGGCATTGGCAAGCTGTTTTGAACTCCCAACAAACTTAATTTTGGCCTAATTTTTGACTAAATAACTTCATAATAATTTGCTCCTTTTTTATTTAAGTACAACTTGGTCTGTAAGCTGCTTTCTTTAAAGCAGTCTACTTTGCTACATGAATAAACACAAAGAAAGCTGGCGCAAACATACAAGTAACTGTGATCATATACTTTCTTAATTGCTGTTTTCTCACTGCTGTGTTTATTTTGTATTGAGAGGAAAGAGCATATATTTGCATAATCATCCAAGCCCCACTTTCAGCATAACTGGTGAATAAACTGAAGTTATTTCAGACCCTTAAGTGAAAAAAGAACAAGAACGTCATCTCGAGTACATCGGGGCCTTCAGAGTGTTATTTTTACACTCTCTATATGTTCACTTTCTCTTTCTCTGCTTCATTTGAACAATGTCTCTCTGTGGGCCGGCTGTCTTAATAGACGCCTGACAGAAAATCTCCCCGCCAGGCTCTTCAGTGATCATTGCTCTCTCCTGATGCTCAGTCATATGAGCTGCTGACATTTGTGAATGTATGTGTGTGTGTGTGTGTGTGTGTGTGTGTGTGTGTGTGTGTGTGTGTGTGTGTGCGTGTGTGTGTGTGTGTGTGTGTGTGTGTGTGTGTGTGTGTGTGTGTGTGTGTGTGTGTGTGTGTGTGTGTGTGTGTGTGATTGTGTGCTTCATAAGCCAGTCATCCACAACTACCCACTCACTTAATTTAACTGTATATTTTATATCAAGCATTTCTTCCAAACAAAATTTAATTCAATTCAATTAATCTTTATTTGTATAGCGCTTATACAATTTAGATTGTGTCAAAGCAGCTTCACATGGAAGTTCATAGTGAATTGAAACAGTGTCAGTTCAGTTTTCAGTGTTTAAGTTCAGTTCAGTTTAGCTCAGTTCAGTGTGGGTTAATAATCACTACTGAGAGTCCAAACACTGAAGAGCAAATCCATCGATGCGCAGCTCTACAAAACCCGAACCATGCAAGCCAGTGGCGACAGCAGCGAGGAAAAAATTTCACCAATTGGCGAAAATTAAGAAAAAAAATCAACTTGAATCTCAAGACCATGCTGTTAGCATCTCAGTTGACTTCTATTATGTGATGTGACACTGAGATAAAAAAAAAGGTTTTTGCTTAAAATAGCAAGGGTTATAAAATTAAGGCAATACACTACAGGAAAATGTTAATTTGCACTTGTCAGTTGTCAGATTTTGTGCTTATTTTGCCGTTCTTTCAGTCTAATGTACAGAAAACATCCAAAGTTTTGTCAATTTTTGTCTGATTTATCATAGATTTCTATAACAATATACATAGTTTAAAGGCTTTTTTCCTCAAAACAAGTTTGAGTTTTAAATCCCCACTTCAGCAGCACTCATATATAACAAACCTTACAGTTTTATTCACATCTATATTCTTAAGGTTTTTCCAGAGGGATATGTTATATATAATTTGCTTGATTTATTCTATTTTTAACTGGATATTTGTAGCATTAAGTATGGAGTGATTAAAATGATATATACCGAAAATCCCCTCTATAAAATCAATAAATTTTAATAAAAGTTGAAGTTTTTCTACTTTATTTTCAAATTTGTGTTCAAGAAATGTAAGCAAATGAGCAAATATTTCATGTAACACTATTTAATTTGCATATTTTCCCATATCTTTTTTTTTTCACGTTTGCCATATCTAAGACAGGCACAAGTAAGAATCATTCAGTCAAGTATGAACTCATCACTGTCTTGTAAACAAAAAACTGTGTCACCTGACCTCCCGTCTGAGCGTGTGTCTCAGCCCGCGGCCCAATACATTCATCATCAAAGTGACAGGAAGCTCACGCTCAACAAGACGCGTATGTGCAGTGAACTGATTGTGGATTAAAGCTAATAATATTGTAAATTACGTTAAAATTTTTTACACAGACCGTTTCTTCTCCTCAGTGTCAGAATAGGGTGTGTGTTTCCTGATATATACCCCAGATGTCAGCACACAGCTTCCAGAAACAAAGCACATGCGTAACACATGAACGTGCACCCTATACTGACACTGAGGGGAAGAAACTGTTGGTTAAAGTTGTTATTTTTTATTTTGTGCACACACAAAGATTATTCCTGTAGCTTGATAATATTCCGATTGAACCAATGAATGAATATATGGTCTGTTTTAAGGTAACTTTCTAGTAGGGCTGCACAATAAATCCTTTTAGCATCGATATCACAATGTGTGTATCCACAATAGTCACATCGCAGGATTATGATATTATAGTTATATTAACACAAACATGATTTGTGGAGTCACTGCAAATTTTAATAATAAATAAATGTGTTTTTAAGGCATGTGACCGAGTTAGCATTTCAAGCCACTTTAAATAATTTAGGCACAAGAAATTACGCTTGTTACCTTAAAGAAAGATTAATTGTATTTATGTGCATATACACTATACAATTTTAATTTTACATTTGATTATTTCAATTTGTTCTTGAATACTGCTAGACTCCCAAAATTGTGGTTAATTTCACTTGTATCTTTGCTCTATTGTATTTATTTTCCAACAAAATTATCTCAACTAATCTAATTTGATTAATTATTTCCAAATAGAGCTATTCATTTCAACTGGTGAAAGTATATTTAATATCGCAATATGTAATCGCAAAAAATCTCATATCGACTTTAAACGTGTTGAGAACCATTGATGTCTATGGAGGATGAGGGAGCTCTCAGATTTCATGTAAAATATCTTAAGTTGTGTTTGATGATGAATGAAGGCCTCAGAAACTTGAAATGGCACGAGGGCGAATCAGTGGCGAGGCTACATAAGGGCCAGGGTGATACTGTACCACTCAGATTAAAGCCTGGCCCACCCAGACATAATATATTTAATATTTTAAAGCTGAAAAATCCTGCATACAGACCATTTTCCATTTTTCTTCTCTTACTGCATAGAGGGCGTCATAGTGACCAGTGCCTTCCGGTAAGGTGCTTAGAACTTCCGTTAAGAATTGTCAGAGCAGTGTTTCCAACTGGGGGTCAATACTGTTTTCAGTGGCTTACAGAGTGTTTTTGTGATGCAAAACTTTAATTTGGAAAGAAAGACATGTGGTAAAGCTGTTATACGTCTGTCAGATGTGGTTCGTGTGCGAGAGAAAAACTCTCTCCTGATTTAGTGTCTGCCGTCAAATCAGATGCTGTTATACTGTACTCCACAGCTCTTCAATGCGCACACACACACACACACACACACACACACACACACACACACACACACACACACACACACACACACACACACACACACACACACACACACACACACACACACAATACTTCACTGCATTATAAAGAGCAAACCATATTACTGGCATGAAACTAAAAGGTATGCAAGCCATGCAATTTTCCAAAAATGACCAATAAAAGTCTGTTACGGCGACGCAGTGGCACAGTAGGTAGTGCTGTCACCTCACAGCAAGAAGGTCGCTGGTTCGAGCCTTGGCTGGGTCAGTTGGCGTTTCTGTGTGGAGTTTGCATGTTCTCACTGCGTTCGCATGGGTTTCCTCCGGGTGCTCCAGTTTCCCCCACAGTCCAAAGACATGTGGTACAGGTGAATTAGGTAGGCTAAATTGTCCGTAGTGTATGAGTGTGAATGAGAGTGTATGGATGTTTCCCAGAGATGGGTTGGCCATCCGCTGCGTAAAACATGTGCTGGATAAGTTGGCGATTCATTCCGCTGTGGCGACCCCAGACTAATAAAGGAACTAAGCCGAAAAGAAAATGAATGAATGAATGAAAAGTCTGTTACTGATACTCTGCTGTCTCATTTGCATGTTGATTCTAATCGGGAGCTGTTTATGTTTAATTTATTTAGTTTGTTTGTTATAGTATTTACCACGGTGTGTGTTTTTCTGTCATTTCAAAATGCCACTTTATTTTTACTTTGTGCCAGTGTTTCAATCAATGTGTTTGTGAGACAGTACATCTGTGTGTGTGTGCCAAACATTTTGGTGAATTACATTTGTTTGGGTTGGTTATATGTTTGAAAAAAAGAGCAAATGTTCACTTTAGCGATGACAAGGTTTCATTTATACGCACAAGATGCCATCTGACAATGAGGGAAAAATGTCTTGCAGCAGTTGTTTTCCATCTCATTAGATCGGATTTTTTTAAATAATCAGTCCAGGAGGTGGTGTTGATCAACAGCACTATTTCAAAAGACGTTAAAAGCTAGTAAAATAGGTTAAAACTATTATTTCAAAGCTGTCCAAATGTGACTCTTTGACTGCGTCTCATTTCAGAGGCTGCATCCTCCGAAGGATGCATTCGAAGTGCGATACGTCATCGCGGAGCGACAAAGGCGGTCTCATTTTTTAAAAATTCAAACATAGCCTCCAAATGCGTCCTTCATTCCCAGGTAATGAAGGACACAACCGGTGGATGCTTTGCAGCCTCGAACGTCCCAAGATTCATTGCGCGCTGATAACGGCAGGATGCTTTTAAAAGAAAACTCCGGTTTAAATGTATGAATTAGGTTTATTTTATGTGAATATGTAGACACATGTTAAAACACAAAAGGAGTATGACATGTCTTAAGAAAGACAGATTTTATAGACCGATTACATGTTTATGTGTACATGTATAGATCAAAGGAAATATATTTCCAGCTGTTATAAACCCTGCTTTGCCTTTAGATCGCTGACAATAATTTTTAAAATCACTTTGAAAAAAAAGTCATTACAAATTTTATTAACGCTTATTAACAGCAGCTGTTAAGGTTGCTAGGTGACAAGATCTGCCCTTTATAGGCTAGATTGTCTAATTTCAAAACACTCAGTTCGGCCTGCGTTGACTTTGAAGGACTCACCTTTGAAGTCTGCATCCTTCGGAGAATGCAGTCTCTGAAATGAGAAACAGCTTATATTCGCATCAGCTGCCGACCGTATATTCGAAGCATCCTCTTTGTGCATACACGCTAAGTATAATGGGTAATTTTGCATTCTAAGAAAAAGGTCTATAAAACATGCAATGAATGTAAGGTGGAATATGAATGTAATTTGATGTTGATGATTAACAGCACCCTTTAGTCACTGTAGGTTTGTCAGTCAAATTTAAAGTCTACCTCCATTGGCCAACTGTTGCTCTACACTTTGCACTGATGAGCGCTTTTGACTCGATTTGCAGTTTTCTTTTTTTTTTTTTTTTTTGCTAAATGAGGGATGGATACTCAAAAGTGTCAGCTCACACCACGTTAAATCAATTACTATATCATCAGAGATCATAAATATAAAGAAACTACTTGTTATACACTTAGAGTAGGCACTGAGGTTCACCCGATATCACCAAGGTCTACCCCTTCTGGCGTAATTAGTTAAATAAATTTTATTTTTGGGCGAACTAACTCTTTATGAGAGCTCTGTACCTGGGTGTAAATTTTTTCTGTTAACAAGCTTTCAGACAGTATAAAAAACAGTGAAGAACCGCAGGATCTGACTTACACCGATGTGCTGGAAGAGCCATGAACGCATGACGTTGGTGGCGTGTTTTGGGAGGATGCCTCTTTTGGCTTTAGACGAACCGTCCTCCTGACTGAAGAAACTTAGATCCTGGTTGAGCTGCAGCTGAAGCTGTGGGAATATGATTATGATTATGAAATCTGTGCTGCTAAAGAGCCGGATCAGCATATTAATGATTAGAACTGTGTGTCTTACCTGTGAGTTCTGGATTCGTACTGTTCCAGGTGACAGAGTTTGTGTGACCACCTGCCCCTGTGGAGTGACTACTGTAACGGGCTGATATACTGTACCACCTGTGCAAATAAACACACACTCACACGGTCAATGCAGTGCTTAACGTTTACTTTTTCCAAGAAGCACATGTGTATAAATTTAGACACATTTAATATAAGTTTATTAAGAAATCTGATGTTATTTTAGTATAAAAAAAATAGACACTACCAGAAAACTTGATTGAATTTATTAATTTACAGTAAAGGTTTTTAAATATTTCTATTAGTTTATTATATTTATGGAATTTTGTTTATTCTAAATCTAAAATCAAACGCTAGATACAGTTTATTTTGTTACAGAATTATTAATAATAACCAGAAAATAAATGTAATGTGAGACTTTTTCATTTAAGCGAGCTCAGAATAAACTTAGGCTTTTACAGTCTCTTTACTATATCCATCTGCTTATTAAAAAATATGAAAATATGAAATCCTACAACCACCTAAAACACATTCTAATAAAAACATCATAAAGTAAACACTGTTGTCACTCATCAGCAGTCAGTCATAAGCAGGGCCAGACAGAATCTGAGGACATTTTTTGCTATTTCTTTTTTACAAAATTCATAAGTAATCGCTTAGCACTGAAAAAAACGTCTTTTACAAGATTAGTTTATAGACCTTCAATTTGCAAAAAATAAAATAAAATAAAAAAAATAATCAACTGAAAACTAAACAATCTCTTTAACCTCAACAAAGTGGTTTACTACTCAAATTTAAAACATGGGAGAAAAAAAAATTAATAATTCATTTAAAAATGTTTCGGTTATTAAATGATATTGTATCATGTTATATTATAATTCAAATGTTAATTAGTTTATTAATTAATAGTAGTAGATTATGATGTGCATTCTACCGTACAACAGTAATACATTTGTATTTTTAGCATTATTTGTATAAAACGTCTTGAAGTTAAAACCAAATCCTGTCATCATTTCCTACTGCTTTAGAA
>CAIGQZ010032813.1:17259975-17272342 GCA_903798205.1 Danio tinwini
CTTTACTAGATATTTTTCAAGACACTTCTATACAGCTTAAAGTGACATTTAAAGGCTTAACTAGGTTAATTAGGTTAACTAGGCAGGTTAGGGTAATTAGGCAAGTTATTGTATGAAAATGGTTTGTTCTGTAGACTATTGAAAAAAAATGTAGCTTGATGGGGCTAATAATTTTGACCTTAAAATGTTTTTTTAAAAATTTAAAACTGCTTTTATTCAAGACTTTCTCCAGAAGGAATAATTTTATTGGAAATACTGTGAAAATTTCCTTGCTCTGTTAAACACCATTTAGGAAATATTTAAAAAATTAAAAAAAATTAAAAGGGGAGCTATTAATTCTGACTTCAACTGTATGTATGTATATATATATATATATATAATTTTTATTTAATAATAGTAGGACCCTAAAAAACTTATGTATTAAAATTTTTCTTGATAATTTTGTACAAGCAACTCATGTTTAGAGCTATAATTATTTGGAATGTGTAGCTTTATAAGTTAAAAAGAACAAACAAAATGTAATTGTTAAAAAAACAAATAAAAAAAATCATTTATATATAGTCAAGCCTGAAATTATTCATACCCATAGCAATCTCTGACTTACAGTTCTGTGATTCAACCAGCAAGTTGTTTTTGACAGGAAATGATACAGGCTTCTCCCAACAGATAATAAAACGATGTACAAGTGGCATCTTTGTGGAAAAAAATTCTCATCTTTTACAGACATTTGAACAAAACTGTTATAACAAAATTTGTCTGGGGTGTGAATAACTTTGGGCTTGACTGTACATATATAGTAGTTAGCTTACACTCTAATACTGACCAACAACAAATCCATCACACATCCCTATACAAAAGGTATTTTTAAGAAATTCACTTTTATTCAACGAGGATGCATTAAACTGAGCACTGCTGATTACCAATGATGATGAAACTTAAATGTACCAGATTGTCCAAATCAGGGTCCTCGCTAAAGAAAGCCTTGCCTTCCTTCTCCTGGTTTCGCACAAAGTTTTCGATATCTACATCGAAACTGGCCGAGGTCACGCACTCCGAGCTCTGAGTGGACTGCTCGCATTTCTCAAAGAGCAGCGCCAACAGGGGGAACAGCGGGTGTCTACAGTCAACAAACACAGCAAATGATGCACTTTCTAGAACATGCCAAAAATTACATTTACATTTATGCATGCAGTTGTCAGATGCATTGAATCTTAAACACTGAAGGTACACAAAAATTATTCAGAGACCTTCAACAACTCTCACATTATCACAGTTAATTTGCTATAGTTTAGAAAATGGTCATAAAACGACAAGAACAAATTCATCTTGATAATGTCAGATAACTCTGATAGAAAATCAAACCAAAAATAATTCAGACATTTAGCATGACGATATTTACACAACTATCAACACTTTGTTGGGTCACCATTAGCCTCAATGACAGCCTGTAGTCTTTGAAATAAATATCTCATATCATGATGCAAGTGTCCTGATAACAACATATATCATTTCAGGTAATTTAATCCATTTATAGTTTATATATGTATATAGACCATTTGAAAAAAACTATTTCTTTTTTTTACATTTTAAAGTATATACTCAGAAATCTACTCATTCATTTGTAATCATGTTTCACTTTAGTTGAAACTTCAGGGCAAATATTTGATTAAACATGTAGAAATATGAAATAAAATATATACACAAATACACAGTTGAAGTCAGAATTATTAGGCCCCCCTGAATTATTAGGCCCCCCTGTTTATTTTTTCCCCAATTTTTGTTTAACGGAGAGAAGATTTTTTTCAACACATTTCTAATCATAATAGTTTTAATAACTCATTTCTAATAACTGATTTATTTTATCTTTGCCATGATGACAGTAAATAATACTTTACTAGATATTTTTCAAGACACTTCTATACAGCTTAAAGTGACATTTAAAGGCTTAACTAGGTTAATTAGGCAGGTTAGGGTAATTAGGCAAGTTATAGTATAATGATGGTTTGTTCTGTAGACAGCCAGACAAAAATAGCTTAAAGGGGCTAATAATATTGACCTTAAAATGGTTAATAAAAAATTAAAACAAATAAGACTTTCTCCAGAAAAAAAAATCAGACATACTGGGAAAATTTCCTTACTCTGTTAAACATCATTTGGAAAATATTTAAAAAAGAAAAAAAATTTAAAGGGGGTTTAATAATTGTGACTTCAGCTATAGTTATATATATAGACAGTGCTCAGCATATAAGAGTACACCCCTCACAAATATCTTGTTTAAATTAATATTTTCTATAGGAAGCTTACAATAATATATTTGTAGATATACATTAGTCAGTACTGAAGCCAAATCTGGAGCTTATCTAACAAAATAACTTACAATTGTTAAAAAATTAGTAACCTAAATTTATATGTTAGGGAAAAATATTATATACTTTTTTTAATAGAGAAATATATATATAAAAAATGTGAAGTTTGTAATATTCTGCATGAATTTAATTGTATAATCTTTCAAACTAAAGATGTTTGGTATAATATATTATTTTAATAAATGTATCTGTTTAATAAAACGTTTTTGTTCAAATGCACCAAAATATATGACCTATTTTCACTGAGAAATGGATAAAAATATTCATTTTCAAAATAGGGTATACTCATTTCTATATATACAGTGCTTAAACACTTTTTAAAAATTGAAGATTACAGGTCCAACATAAAAATAAATATCACTAAATAAAATCCAAAATGTAAATACTGTACTTTCAAGATTGTAACTTCTCCCAATGCTGCTATTCATGTTTCGTTTTGCCTCCCCATAATGGCGTGTGATATTATATCATATTATATATTTAAATTTCATATACATTATCAAAAAGTATTACAGTAAACAATGTATTTTGTGATACCATGAAATAAACGCTAAATCATAATATGAAACGTTAGACTTCTTACTTTGTCCATACGATATATATATCATCATATTGCATCTGCTGCAGCTTCTTCACTTACTACTGGTTGAGCTTTTGGATATAATATCTTACGATTTACTTTATTTTGCTATCCCTCGCATACATAAATGAAACAGTGTCCTGCAGTAACTAGTAAAAATCAAATCAATCTGGTTTCTAATGAAATTTTGGCTTGACTGTATTTATTAGATCTCACTTTCCCCTGGCAACTCTAAGAATTGAGCACATAAATATAGCTTAAATGCAGTTACCTGTAAATGGCCGACTTGTAGACCTCCATAGGAGTTTGTGGCTCAGACGGAGCCGAGCCGCTTTCTTCTTCTTCTTCGTCTCTCTCCTCCTCCTCCTCCTCCTCCTCGTCCTCTTCCTCCAGCCTCTCCTCCACTTGTCCTGCAGTGGGTTCTCCCACTTGCATCTGCACGGGACGGGGAATGAAGATGTGTGAGGGATGTGGAAGTTAGCAGTGTCAGCTGGCATGTCTGCGGGCAGTAACGTCCGTGCGTGGGGCCACTCTCACAAACACAGCCTCTCTCTGTCACACAACGACACCCTAAGGCTCCACATGGGCTTTCACAACCTCCTTCTCAACAAAAACGAGCTTCTTTCTCCAAACCAAAGGCTACTCCATCTTTCTCTGTCAGATTTATAAAGGTTTCACAGATTTAACAGAATGGTCTTTGCACATTAGTTTCAGACTGTTTAGCAGCAAAAACAGAGGAAAGATGAAAATAGCAGCACCTTGAGTGATCGCTGGAGTTGGCTTGCAAGATATTGCAGATACTTCTAATGCAGTAATATATTCTTTTATTAAAATGAAAAGCTTTTCACTTTTCTGGGGTTATCAGTAGTCATCGTACATACATCAATAAAATGACTTTAGCTGATTGTTCAAACTAATTTACTTAAATCAGTTAAAACAACACAACTCTTAAGTTTATTTGGAGACAAATTAATTGTTTTATGTTCAATCCACTTAAATGTGTAAAAACAATTAAGTTAACATAATTAGTGTTAAAACAACATTGTTTTTTTTTTTTGCAAACATTGCACAGTTGCATAGAACTCAGCATTTTTACAGTGTAGTTGTTACAACGGTTAACTAAAACAAAAATGACTTACAACATTACAGTAAGATTTCTACATCTACACAAACATCACCTATATACACTATATAACTGCAGGTTAACTATGTTTACTGTATATATAGAAACTTTAACTGTTAAAGTTATTAGTATTTAAAGTTATTAGTAACTAGTAAAGTTCTGGTAACTAATAACCTTAACGCTTCTGGTTTTTATTGTAATGCAACAATGTACTCCTTGTGTAACGCTGCTTTGAAACTAGAATTATTGTGAAAAGTGATTTAAAAAATAAGCTAGGATTGAATTTCATTTTGTTGCTAAGATTTCATTGGTTAACTACACCAGATAGAATGAACTATGCAGCATTTATTATACTGTAATATTAATGTCTACATTCACTAGTACATAATGTGTAATGTATAATATATATATATATATATACACACACACACACACATATAATTTAATGAAAGATTAATCCGCAGTGTTACAAATGTATAGTTCCTTGTAATTTTGTATATATAGTTATAATTAGTAATGCAATAAATAATGTTAACTAGTCGAATCTTTATTATATATAATAATTAATATATTAATAATAATAATATATTAATAATTAATGATAATTAGAATGTATTGTAAGTGTATTGTTAATAGTAATGTATGAAATGTATTGTTTATTGTCAGCTTCTGGAACCTTATTGTAAAATGTTATGTTATACATTTATATAACAATTTAACTTATTTAATTTTGGCTAGTTGTCAAGAAAATGTCACATTTTCATTTATACAAAATCATAATACACATTTAAATAACAATAAAATAATGTGTTAATTAAAAAACGGATGATAATGGTATGATTATAAGGATGATAACTTTGATAATGGGATTGATTCACTTCAAACGTAAACTACTGTGTATGTATGCATGTATATATATTATATATATATATATATATATATATATATATATATATATATATATATATATATACACACACACACACACACACACACGTTCTTTACATTGTTAAATATTTATAAAAATATTTAAATAACTGCCTATTTTATGTAGTTTCAAATCAAATTATCACTCTAGTCATTATTGCTTTTATTACTATCATCAATAATATTAATAATAATAATCATAATAATATTCATAATCATAATAATATTAATAATAATAATGAGACTGAAGACTGGAGTAATGAAGCTGAAAATGCATCTTTAAAATCACTGTAAAAAATGATTGAATTAAATTATAATCTGCTTTTGAACAGTTATTTTTTAGTGCAATAACATTTCACAATTTGTACTGTATTTATTGATGAAAAAATGCAGCCTTGGTGAGCAGGAGAAGCTTATTTTAAAACATTTAAAAATCCTACTGACCCCAAATTTGACCAATAGTGTATATATGTACATATATATACACATATATGAAGAGTTCAAAGGCTAAAACCTCTAAGTGCCATCTGAAATTTTCTGTTTCTGTTTTTCCCAACATATTTCATTTTATGGCAAATGGTTCTTTTCATCACCTATAAAGTTAAATAAATTTAAACTACTAATATAGACTACAATAATTACTCTTTCACATGCTTGGTTAATGTTTCAAAATACCTCAATAGCAGTTAATAGTAGATAAAAGCATAATTTATACAATGTTAAAGAGGGAGAAAACCCTGACTACTGATTTAGTCTCTTTTTTGTTGTCTACTACATTACAAGTAGCATACAGTAACACAAAATATACTTCTGTATATGTAGATAAAATTGTTACAAAATGAAAATATCACAAACTTAAATGGAAATAAGAGAATTGCAAATTGTGGGTCTGTCCTCATCACGGTCTGTAAGCAAGGCCCATTACCCACAGTTCTGCTGGTTTCTCCCCTCATTCGTACAGTTTGTCCTTTATAGTTAGACAGGCCCACATGATTGAGTGCATGTGATGGAGAGCAACAATAGTGTTGATTGAAAAGGGGGGAAATGATAAAAATATTTCACGACTGCTGGAAAATCTCGGGTTAGTCTCGAGTCTCGCTATCGCTCCATCCGATGCCGCAGAGGTCAGACTTCCCAGAATTCACAACACATCAATCTCAGTGTCAGATGTTAGATTGGTACATTTACAAAACCTTTAATGCTTTTTAATGCAATATAAGTATACGGCACACTCACACCAAACAAAACCAGGCTGAATTCTCTGGCAACACAAACCTGTTCAGCCTCTTGGTAATCCTCCATGGACACCGATGGGGATGTCATCATAGTTACTGTTGCCGTAGACAGAGCAGGGGCATTCTATAAAGCTGATCTTCGGCACCGCTATAACTGACACAACAATAGAAACTCTGATGTGGAAGAACTGTAAAACATAATAGTCTGCTTTAAAATGCAATATCAACAATATATAATAACACATAAAACTTTGCTTTACATTTAATATTTTATTCATATATCGCTAGACATGCAAATATAGGCAGACTAATTCCATTAAGTGGATTTAAAGTGGATAACTACAATTTGCTATTATGTAGACAGTAAACAGAGATTAAAAAAATAATAATGTTAATTTCAGTATTTCTGCACAATTAATTAGCTAGTTATTATTAAATATGATAGTTCATAGGACTTAAAAGAACTTTGATTAATAATTGTGACGCACTTCACTTTATTATAGTCATTATATTTTACATGTAGCTATTTTATTTGACATACAGCAGTGTGCAAAGTAGCTTTCATTGCATTATATTTCTGCACATTTCACTTGCCGTTATAAAATATTGTACTTAAAGTGTGTGAAATAACTTTATTTTACTGCGCAATCCATTTGCTTTTATTAAATATAATTACTAAATTTCACAGTAAAACACATAAAAAAGCTTAAATGGCAGTAGTATCTTATTTTTGCAGTTAATTTGCTATTGTTACATATGATGGCAAATTAAAATTTCATTTCACTTTGAATGCCATTATACGTATAAATTTTATAATTGACAGCAACTTTAAAATACTGTAATTTGAGCCATGGGCTGCACGGTGGCGCAGTGGGAAGCACAATCGCCTCACAGCAAGAAGGTCGCTGGTTCGACCCTCGGCTGGGTCAGTTGGCATTTCTGTGTAGTTTGCATGTTCTCCCCATGTCCGCGTGGGTTTACTCCGGGTGTTCCAAAGACATGTGGTACAGGTGAATTGAAAAAGCTAAATTGTCCGTAGTGTATGTGTGTGAATGCAGGAGTGTATGGATGCTTCCCAGTGATGGAAGGGCATCCGCTGCATAAAAATCATGTGCTGGATATGTTGGAGGTTCATTCCGCTGTGGCGACCCCAGATTAATAAAGAGACTAAGCTAAAAAGAAAATGAATAAATTAATGAATTTGAGTCATTTTTGGGCACTTCATTTGCTATTGCACACACAACTACTTTATTTGATAGTAAGACAGTGCGTAAAATAAAATTTTCTGCATTTAACGATAGCAAATAGTGAGCAAAATCATTTTAATTTCGACATTTTTTTGCACAATTTATTTACTGAATGTGATAGTAAACAGGATTTTTGTTGCAGATTTGCCATTTAATTTTGCATGCAACATATATTTGACAGTACTAACTTTAATGTCAGTATTTTTCTGCTCATTTTTACATTGTATTGCGAATAGTGTAAAAATAAACTAAACTTCAGCATTTTGTCAACATTTAAAATCTACATTCTAAAACATTACAGTAAATCATGTGTAACACATTGAATTGGACAACTCATTTGATTAAATATGATTACATTTGACAGCAAATAATGCAGAAAGCAACTTAAATACCTTTTATTTTGCACATTTGATATGCTAATATTAAATATAATTGCAAATTGTTTGAAAATGAACTTTGAATTTTTACACAATTCATTTACATATACATATAAACAGTAATAGTAGTTGTAAAAAATAAATTTCAGCAAATGTTTGTCATTTAATTGTAAGCAGTGCGCAAAATAATATTTTCTGCACATTTAATTTGCTATTATTAAAAAAGATAGCAAATAGTGCACAAAATAATTTCAATTTCAGCATTTTTGCACAATTTATTTACTGAATGTGACAGTAAACAGGATTTTAGTTACACATTGGCCATTGAATTTTGCATGCAACTTATATATTTGACAGTAGTAACTTTAATGTCAGTATTATTCTGCTCATTTTTACATTCTATTGCGAATAGAGTGTAAAAATAAACAAAATTTCTGAATTTTGTCAACATTTATTTTGACAATTTAAAACAGTACAGTAAATAATGTATAACAAATTGGACAATTCATTTGCTTAAATAGAATGATTACATTTGACAGCAAATAATGCAGAAAACAACTTAAATATCTTTTTTTTGCACATTTGCTTTATTATTATTAAATATAACTGCAAATAGTTTGAAAATGATCTTTGAATTTTTACACAAATTCATTTACATATACATATAAACAGTAATAGTAGTTGTAAAAAATGAATTTCAGCAATTCTTTCTCACTTTATTTAATGGTAAACAGTTTTTTTTACGCTGATTTCATATTGTATTATTAAAACTGATACTAAAACAGAGCAAAATTACATCAATTTCAACGTTTTGACACATTTTATATAGTATTATTAAAACAGTAAAACCGATAGTAAAAAAAAATCAAAATCAATTTTAGCAACTTGTGCACTTTATTAGCTATATATTTTATTGTACATAACTACATGTGCTGTCAATCAAAACTTTGTGCTTTACTGAAGTGGTGTACAGATAACGTTGCATTCCATCAACTTTCTTCGAAAAAACAAAACAATGTTATATCAATAACCACATCAACATCTGCAGTGCCTTCAGATGAATTCGAATCAGCGATATAAATAGCAGCATCATTAAATATAGCCGTGAGGGATCTGACTGCAACGCGGCTTCAAACGAGTCTTGTCTTCGAATACCTAAAAAAAGCTCTCCATTTAAAAACAGAAGCGTTCAGTCATTAATCATCTTAATTTGTCGTCACATCTTCGTCATGTCTATTTCTCCAGCAGCCCCAGATGACTGTATCTCATTCTCTCTACTACTGTAGGCGCCATGTTTGTCCGCTCAACAATCGCTATATGCTCATGTCCATACAGTCAGTCAGTGTTTTCATTCGAAGCCCCGAACGCCCGCGAAAAGCTCTGACGCAATTAGTAAACGGTTACAATTATGCGTCATAACGAAGATTAAAAAACTCAGCCTTCAAGAGTTTTCGCCGACTTATAACGTCTTCAAATATCGCGTCTGTCTCTTTAAATATAATAAAAAGCCTGCCCATAATCGCCTATCAATCAATCTAAGGGACATCGGGCTATCCCTCCCCACTAGAGCCGCCGCCATTCGGACTTCTACAAAAGATCATAAAAAAAGAGCTGGGCCTTGGCTGTGTGTGTGTAGAGCCAGAAAATTTCCCCCGAAACCGCCGTCCAAACATCAGATTTGAGCCTAAAAGCCTCCAGACCGCGCGCCTCCCACGGAAGCTCGATCTTATGCGCCGAGTGCCTTTTTAGCGCGCGGCCCAGATCGCCTGATTGATAGGGAGTCGGAAAAGAAGATTTTGAGTGACAGCTTACCTTAGTGCCAATCTTCGTCACAATGACAAGCGGCTGCAGCAATCGGGACCCGCAGTTCTTCCATGTCGTCACAGCGTAACGGCACGCAGGCAACTTTGCTCATGAATATTGATGAGGTGGGAGGAGACACGGCGGTGCAGGGGAAAAGTGCTCGCCCCCTGGAGACTTCTGTGCGGGGGTAACGGAGTTATGAAAAACAGTGCTCAGCATATATGAGTACACCTCTCACAAATCTCTCATTTGAATTAATATTGTTCTATATGAGGCTTTAAGATATTATATTTGTGCATATACATTAGTTTAGTCAGTACTGAAGATAAATCTGGAGCTTATCAACAAAATAACTTACAATAATGGTTAAACAATTTGTAGCCCAAATGTATATGTTAGGGAAAAATATTAAACAACATTTTTAAAAATAGCAAAAATCAAGAGAAACAAAAAAATATATACAATTATGTTGACATTTTAGTTTGTTATTGTTTTTACAATATTTTGCATGAATTTAATTGTATTATCTTTCCATTTCTAAAGATGTTCAGTGACTAAAATATTATTTTAATTAATATATATTTTTAATGAATTAGTTTTGTTCAAATGCACTGATATTTATTACCCATATTCACTGAAAAATGGATAAAAATATTAATTTTCAAAATGGGTTGTACTCATTTATGCTAAGCACTGTATGTATTGCAGATTATATATAAAACAACAGTCTGATAATGTTAAAGTTCAATATTTATTTTTGGTTTCCCTTCTTTGGTTTTGTTTTGCAGTTCTGTAAGTGCAAGGAAGACTTTTATAAAGTAATGACATTTTAAAGGAGCCATCAATGATATACTTCTGACAATGCCAGGGTGGGCTTTTCATTTTGAGTCGCTTTCATCCAGTAAAGGCTCTGAAAAAATAATAGTAATAAAAGTTAATGAAATCATTCTCAAGTTTAATATTCATTGTATATACAGTATGTAAAGGGCAATGTTTTAAACTCACAGTATATTTATTTAAACCTTAGTTTTGAATTTTATATTCATCTGTATGTTTTATCATAACTGTATAGTTATGATAAATAGTGCATTTTATACTACATTTTATAATGAGAAAAATATAAAATATATATTATTAGATATATTATTGAATATTAGATTATAAATGGATCTAACCAAATGTTTTTTTGGGAGGGTATGTTTTTTCAATTAAGTTATATTTTTGTTCAGTATAATATTGTATTCATACACATTTATTTACAAATGTGTATTATTTATTTTAATCAAAATTAAAATATATTTATTTCTTTGTATTTATTTTTAACAAATTCTAGAATTCTTATATATTTTTAATCTAATTATATTTACTTATTCAATACTAATGTGTTTATTTACCTAAATAAATTCCTTGTTTTAATCCTACTTTTTAATTGTAATAGCTACATGTTTATTTAAATATTTCGTTTATTTGATTTTAAATGTCTTAAACATATTTCCTTCAAATGTCCAAGGACCCCCTGGCTCTCTTGTGTTTACAGCCCCTAAAATAAATTCAGAAAAAGTACCCACCAGAGAACTTAAATTCTGGGAAGTTTGCTAAGTCTCCACCGCCGTAGAGTCTCTGGAGTTTGCTTAGTTCTTCGCTGAACGCTTTCTCATAGTCTGCTCCAGCATGTACAGGGCCAGCAGAGGATCTATGAACAGCATCAACAGGGTCAAATGTGCTGTTTAAAGTATGTGAGAAGTTTGATCTACTGGAATGCACGGAATGTTTTAATGTTATCTGATTTATGCAATGTTTTTCATACTGGCTCTTTGTGGAGTATTCCCGTATCTTGTGGAGAAAGAGTCTCTGTATTGGATCCAGCTGTTCTGCAGATTGAGAGGGAGAAATCACTGTTATTTATCACAACTATCCCGAAATGTCAATAAAATGCAGAATGCTTTAATTAGATGTGCTTTGAATGCCTTTGATAATAAAAATAGAATAATTCGACTGCTTTTTATGCTGAAAAGAAATTTAATTGAAAAAAAAATGTTAAAAACAAATTTTATAATTTAATAAATAAAAGATTTATAATAATAATTGTGTCAAGAGACGTGGAGCAATTCACCCTCTTGTGGTGAATTTCAGAATAGCTTAAAGCAAGCAACGCCTCCTCAACTCTGACTTTACCACAGAGAACGCATGCTGATTCAACACTGACATTCGTAAATGCTGATTCGTAAATTCAAAGAACTGTCAGATTTAGACTGAAACTGCCTGCTTATGTTTGTGGCACAAATATATAACGTTTCATATATATTCCAAGTGATTTTTAATAGAACGATTAATCTTTCCTATTACGTTTTTCTCCTGCAAAAAGTTATTTCTTCTTAATTTGGCTAAAATAAAAAAAAAAAATGTTATATTTTAAAACTGTAAAAACTGCCAAGGTCAATATTTTTAGCCAAACAAAGACAAACCACTGTTGTCCAATGACTTGCCAAATTAACCAAACTTGTCTAGTTAACCTAATTATTAATTTGTTAACTTAATCGATTTGTGTTGGGACACCCTGAATGAATTGTTTGGAACCCTGCATTTTTTACAGAGTACTGTTATCATGGCAAAAAAAAAACAAGAAAAAAACAAGAAAAAATTACTTATTTAAACTATTATCTGTATAATGTGTTGAAAAATAAAGGATAATAATTTTGTCTTGAACTG
>CAIGQZ010032813.1:17279192-17314424 GCA_903798205.1 Danio tinwini
CACACACACACACACACACACACGTCACGAGGGGAAAAAACAAGAATCTGTTAAGATTTTAAATTAAAAACCTATTGTCAGTTATTAGGCAAATATCAAACTAGCCAGCACATTCAATTTTCCTCAGAATTTGTCCATTTGAATAATAATAATAATAATAATAATAATAATAATAATAATAATGTAGAGCTTAACAATTTTTCTAAAAAAGCAATTGAAAATTCATGGATTACAAGTGAAAAAAATAGCATTTTCAAAATCACTATAATTTCCTGTACCAATGATCATAGCTGGCTATGCTGTCACTGCTTAGTCATGTCACAAAGAATGTGCCAAAATGTAAAACAAATTAGCTAAATCAATGGGTTTGTTTTGTCAGATATAATAAATTATTAAAGTGGGAAATCCCCACTATACTTCAGATTATGCAAGTAAAAAAAATTTGTTGGTTATAAAATTGCTATTTTTTCCTTACATATATTTATATATATTTGGGGGGGGGGGGGGGGGGGGGGGGGGCGGTGGGTAGCACAATCACCTCACAGCAAGAAGGTCGCTGTTTCGAGCCCTGACTGGGTCAGTTGGCATTTCTGTGTGGAGTTTGCATGTTCTTCCTGTGTTTGTGTGGGTTTTCTCCAGGTGCTCCAGTTTCCCCCACAAGTACAAAAACATGTGGTATAAGTTAATTGGGTAAGCTAAATTGTCCGTAGTGTATGTGTGAATGAGTGTGTATGGATGTTTCCCAGTGATGGGTTGCGGCTGAAAGGGCATCCGCTGTGTAAAACATATGCTGGATAAGTTGGTGGTTCATTCTGCTGTGGTGACGCCAGATTAATAAAGGGACTAAGCCAAAAAGAAAATAAATGAATGAAGGAACTTTAATATGGGCCACTTTTGGTGCTTCACTACTATCTATTGGTCATTTTTTTCTTTTAAGAATAAGGTCCAAGATTTAGAATAAAAGTTATTAGTAAAATGTTTTCTCTATTTAACAACAATACAGTGGAAGTTAACTGTACTTGCATCAGATTCTGCTTGGTCTTAAAGCCCTTTCCGATGGGTTATTTTGATAATTTATGATGGCATAATAGTCAAAATAGGACAAATGAGCTCATATATGGGACAAATTCTGGACCTTTGTCACATTTGAACCACCCGAACACCCCCTGGCTACAGGCCTGAAAGATATTCTAAAGACAAACAAAACAAAACCAAATACTTTGGAAATCAATGTTCACAGTTTTCTTCAAACATCTTTTTTTGAGTTCAACAGAATGAAGGAACTTATAAAGATTTGGAACAAGTCAAGGGTGAGTAAATAACGACAGAAATAGCATCTTTGGGTGAACTACCCCTTTAACTTGCGTGTCAGCGAGGAACATGTAACGTTACCTTCAAAACTCTGAAACGGATGACTCTCTGGAAGGACATAGTGAACATCCCTAAGAAGTGCACACTCGATAGCTTAGGAAAGAGTAAATATGGAAACAGGGTTACACAGGGGAGAATATAGAGTAACAGATCTCTCACAAACATCAAGATGCAACATATTTCAGGTCAAATGACAGTCGTTTTGTTTTTGTGGATATTTTTACCCTTTCAGCTCTTCTCTCATTCGAGTCTTCGACGGTGCTTTTCTGACACAGCTTGTTTACTTGTCCGTCGGAAATTAGGGCATGACTTTAGCTGACATTAAAACTGAATTCAAAGGCTCTCAAGTAACTACGCCAGTACAAACGATGGAATCGGGAGTGTACTACCAAGGGATAAAACACAGACGATAAAGAGGAATGAAGTAATTGTTCAGGTCGTTTCGTCCGTGATCATGGAGATGTTGCGTAATCGCTATGACACGCCCCCTGCGCGTGCTTGACTGTATACGTATATACGTAGTGTCAAAG
This sequence comes from Danio tinwini, assembly GCA_903798205.1. Taxonomy (NCBI): domain Eukaryota; kingdom Metazoa; phylum Chordata; class Actinopteri; order Cypriniformes; family Danionidae; genus Danio; species Danio tinwini. Next base: position 17,281,094 of record CAIGQZ010032813.1, read on the forward strand.
CAGCTTAACATAGAAATTATAGTAAATTGAAACTCAGTCCGGGCGACGCAGTAGGCAGTGCTGTCGCCTCGCAGCAAGAAGGTCGCTGGGTCAGGTGGCGTTTCTGTGTGGAGTTTGCATGTTCTCTCTGCGTTCGCGTGGGTTTCCTCCGGGTGCTCCGGTTTCCCCCACAGTCCAAAGACATGTGGTATAAGTGAATTGGGTAGGCTAAATTGTCCGTGGTGTATGAATGTGAATGAGTGTGTGTGAATGATTCCCAGAGATGGGTTGCGGCTGGAAGGGCATCCGCTGCGTAAAACACATGCTGGATAAGTTGGCGGTTCATTCCGCTGTGGCGACCCCAGATTAATAAAGGGACTAAGCCGAAAAGAAAATGAATGAATGAAACTCAGTCCAGTTTTCAGAGTTGAAGTTCAGTTTAGTGTGGTTTAAATTTCAGCTCCACAAGTCCCAAACCAAGGAAGCCAGTGGTGATAGTGGCGAAGAACAAAACTCCACCAATTGACGAAAGTGAAGGGAAAAAAAACCTGGAGAGAAACCAGGCTCAGTTGGGCACAACCATTTCTTCTCTAGCCAAATTTCTTGTGCAGAGCTGCAGTCTGGCCGGAGGCTGGAGAAAGCTGGACATACATCGTGGAGAACTGTAGATAGGAGTAGGTCACCGACAGGTGATTAGGAAGGCCCACAGGATCAATGCAAAGACTCGTCAAAGGCACTGAAGTCACAGTTTCGCAAGAAAAATATCAGAATTGTGAGATTCTCCGAAAAGCTCGGAGTCTAAGTGTATATCTTATGATTATTTTATCTCCATAATTATAAATCAGTTTTTCGTTGCAGGTTTTTGCATATTTCTTGCAATTCTGAATCCATATCGTGCAATTCTTATTTTAAACTAAGAAAACGTGGACAAAAAGTAAAAAAAAAAATTAGAGATATAAACCTGCAATTCCTTAAGAAAAAGTCAGAAATGTGCAATGTTGTCTAGTAAAAGTATGTCAAATTTGTGTGCATGATACATCATCTAGAGCAGTGTTTCTCAACCACATTTCTGGAGGCCCAGCAGCTCTGCACATTTTCCATGTGTCCTTGAACAAACACCTGATTCAGATCATCAGCTCATTAGCGAAGACTGAAATACCTGTAATGGGTTTCACAGACAAAGGAGACGTCTAAAACATGCAGTGCTGGTGGTCCTCCAGGAACGTGGTTGAGAAACACTGATCTATATGCACTGGGATACATCGTCAGTGATGTATCCTGGGGTCACTGGGTGTTTCAATTCTTTCGACATTAGACACCCTCGCCCAGGTGACTCAGCTGAGGTTGATCAGACCCCAGCCATCAGTCACCCACGGATCAGCCCTCTTTATCCATAGCTATCTTGTGGCTTTCTCTGCAGCTTCACAAACTGACTTAATGGCCCTCTTCTTAGCAGCTACTGCTAGGCCTAATTGGTTGAAGACTTTACAGAGTGAATGCCCTGCAAACCCTCTACAGCCCACCTCTATTGGCTCACAGTGGATCTTCCAGCCTCCTTCCCGGCACTTCTCTAATAGCTTCTGGTACTTTAGATTTCCTTTCATTTGCCTCTTCCATCTGCTTTTCCCACAGCACTGAGAGTTCCTTTATAATCAACGGTCTTGTTGCCTCAGAAATAATCGGAGTGATGTTGTAACTATGTGCTGTGGGAACTTTAACTGCTTTCCCAGGTCGACTTGCACCTTCCAGGCAGGGGCTGAGTGGAGGAGGCCCGACCTTATCCTTTGCAGTTGGCAGTGTTACTCCCCAGCTTTCACACAGTCAATCCTCCTTTTCAAGATGGTACTGACCAGAAATGATGGCATTGCATATGCTTTCTGCCACTGCCTTCAGCACTTGGTCATGCCGCCAACTGTAGAGCCCTTCCACCAGGGTCTTTGGACAGCTGTTCAATAGGTTTTGTAATGATCCCCTACCAGAGCGTAACTGGCATGCTGGAAGGGCATCCGCTTTGTAAAACATATGCTGGATAAGTTGGCGGTTCATTACGCTGTGGCGACCTCTAATGAATAAAGAGACTAAACTGAAGGAAAATGATTGAATGAATGAATAAAACAACTAATAGTTGTATTTTTAAAAAATGGACAAAAACCCTTGGTCCAATTGAATTTTATTCGCAACATTAAGACAACACACTGCTTCTACATTGATAACAATACGCTGTCATCAACATATTTACTTCTCAAGTTGTAATATATTATACTCCATTCAAAATTTTAAACATAGACACATATATTACTGTTCGATCAATGGGACTTTTGCTCATTAAAAATAATGAAGACGGGCGGGGGGCAAACCCTCTGGTCTGAAATGTACAGTGTGCATGATTAGAGAAGAGGGAACGGTGGTCAGGAGACAGGTAAAAGAAAAGATGTGCGACCATGACCCCTTTGCATTGTCTAAAATGTTTTTTAGATGAGGTTTGGGGAAAATGACCCAGCAAAAAGCACTAAGAATCACTCTCTCTCACACACACACACACACACATACACAGACACGCGCACGCACACATAGAAAAACCAAGTGGAATAACTTGCTGGCCCCACAATAACTGTTTTTCCTTGATCACTCCGGCATCTCACTAGCACAGCAGTGGAATATTAATGTGTGTATTGCATCTAGACAGGAAAATACACACACACACACACACACACACACGTACACGCACACACATTGAAATTTAACAAAAATGATCGGTCGCTACAGTCCAAATGAAAACGCCACCTTTCTCAGGCTCAGTAGTGTGATAATCAAAGCCGAACACATTTAAAATAAAACAAAACACAACACGTTTCATCATGTATATAAAAACAGCGGGCTCTTTCTTTCTTTTCTCAACCACGTTCCTGGAGGACCACCAGCTCTGCACATTTTCCATGGCAATGGCTACTACTCAGTAGGTACTGCATTTGAATTTAAATGTACTGCTCGGCTGTCAGAAAGTATGTTCTACACAGTATGAATGTGAGTATATGAATGGAACTCAGACGTACTACATCCGCAATTTTGTCATCATCACGTGACCTACCCACGTGAGTTGCGTCACTTCAATCCCATTCATGAATTCTCTTCAAGTGCATCATGGGATAGCGTAGTGTCTATCAGATGCACACTTCAGAATCTCGTCGGAAGTAGTAGGTCATCCGGGTACCTCTCGCATACTGTTTTTCGAATTGTATAAATTTGGACATACTACTCAGCTCGCATACTGTTTTAGTGTACTATATACGTAGCGTGTACTATATACATAGTATGGAAGTATGCGATTTCAGACACAGCCCATGTCTCCTTAACCAACCACACCTGATTCAGATCTTCAGCTCAGTAGCAGAGACTGAAAGACCTGTAATGGGTGTGACAAAGGAGACATGCAAAACATGCAGTATTGGTGGTCCTCAATGAACGTGGTTGAGAAACACTGCTCTAGAACATATCTGGACGTTTGCAGCAGATATGGGTGAAGATTGATCCCTTTTGCTCATTTAAAATTGGTTTAACGTGTTTTCTAAACCTTTAAACCATCATATCCCATTTTTTTGCAAATAAAAACACAAAATATTTCTTATTTAGTACAAATATGACAAAGCTACAGTGTTGATCACTAACGCCTAACAACAGCACAATAATAATAATAAAAAACAACAACAAATTGTCAAAAACAAAACGCAAACTCATTAGTAATGTGGCATCAAACTTAAATATAGTACTATATATTAATTAAATAGCTGAGTTTGTGGTGTACCACTATAAAACTACATCAGGGGAGTGCTGAAGATGAACATCCGGATGAATTATTGCTAAAACCAGTTATGATGGGACATTCAGAGATACAGCAGGGAAAATAAGCACTAAACATGTCATGTTTTTTTTCTGAGAATAATATTTCTAAAGGTGCCGTTGATGTGGAATTGAACCAGATTTTGGTAAGAAACCAAACGATACAAACATAAAAATCATTGGTAGTGTAGATGTTGGAGTGAAGCAGCGAATATTATCTTACAATGACGATGGGTAGAGGTTTGCTGAAGAACTTTTGAGAGATTTCAGCTGCTGTCTGGGCTTTCACTGCCTTTCTACACCTTCCTTTCTTAATGTGTTCAATACTTTTTCCCTGCATTAGTTCATAATTTCATGCTTAACTTAATTTGTAAACTAATTAGATTCGTTTTCTCTCCATATATGGATTTCTTTGGTTGTTATCAACATCTGGTGAAAATTTCAAGTCAACAACACCTTTAAAAATTGTTTTCAGAAACAAAATGGTGACATGTTCAATACTTATTTCCCCCGCTGTATATTTGACATCTTACAGGTAAAAGCTTCGTTCTGATGTGGTATTTCTGTCTGCCTCTGAGATGAGTCTCATTTTCAACAACGAGATAATAAATAAACGCAGCAAAGACAAAAACAAATAGAGCAATTTTCCTTTCATGGTTCACTTTGCGTATATCAAAACAATCTTTTCATGGAGCGTTTGCGGCCATATCTTGAGACTAGCTCACATTTAATGGACCATCGAAAACATCTACAGCCTGCCTTCAGTATCTTTCAGTAAAAATAGATGAATATTGATTGACACTACAGAGGTTTGCCAGCAAAACCTGGGTTTTTAGTGTTAAGAACTGAAAAATATGGAATAAAATGATGAACAGCGATAAAGGTGAATCTCAGGAAAATATGGCTGATATTTTGCACTAAATAAGAATGACACCTGCTTTCAGGATAATCATCCCATATTACTGTAGGTTTAATAAATTACATCTTTAACAAATGTAAACCAATATAAATTACAAGCAAGCGGACTACCATGACACATAAATAATTAAATAATAATTCACAGTTATGAGATTGTATTGACAGTAATAGGTTTTCAGGAGATTCACCCATAATACGATGGAATTCACCGGAATGGCACATCATTTGGAGCGTGTCGTTATTCTAGAATAATTCTGTATATTCTAAAATCAAGAGCTTAAAGAATGCTGCGTCAAATGGCACTACTGTTCATTAGAGCTCATTAAAACGACTCTTTAAGACTTACAGCATCCATCGCACACATTTCTACAGCACAACCTGTTTTCATTTGCGCACACACACTCGACTTGTCTTAAAATGGACAATAAAAAGTCCAGTCGGGATCACACGGTAAGACTGTTACAGCATTTAGCAAACTCACAGACGCTTGTGCGGATACACACACATTCACGCACTGGAATTGATGACGCTGGGGGATTGTCACATTAGGCTGGTGGGCTTCACCACGGTGGAATGAGGGATGTGGTATCTGTGGGGTCAAAAAGGTCGGGTTAAATAATGCGCTCAGGGTTCGTCGAAGAGCTGCAGGTCCAGTCGCACCACAATCTCTCCCGTCGGGACTTCGTGTAAAAGCAGACGCTTGGTGATGGGACCCTTCGAGCCCTGGTCCTTCTTGATGTCGGCCAGCCGAATCTCTGTCCTGCCCAAGAAATCTAACAAGAAGGGGAAAATAATGAGAAATTATGTTGAGAGTAAAAAAATTATAATTTGATTATTAAAATAATTGAATATTATGTGAAACACACATTTCTTGTTAAATAAATTGCACATTTTTTATTTGGTTATTTTACTTAATTCATTTAGATGGATTTAGTTGGAGTGCACTGACCGTCCGGGGAGAACTGATCCCTCTCAAACACAGTGACACACAGCACGTCCTGCTCCAGGTCTTTGATGAAGAACTGGCAGTTTGAGTTCCACTTGGGGTTCAGAGTGTCCTGAAGGGTTTTGGTGACGTGACACTGAGAGCCCATCGTCACCTCACAGTACGGGTTACTCTTACCTGCACAGACATCAGACACACATTGCATGATCTATAGTTTCCACGTGCTTATTTAAGGGAAAAACGATTGTACACCTTATATGGTGATGCAGAGAGGCTGTTAGAATCTCAAGTGTGCATTATATTCCAATAATTCAATGGCGCAGGGGTAATTTTTCAGCTTGTACAATGGTTACCACACCTAAAGGCAATGTTTAGAACTTTGAATGCTGTATTTCGAGACAACTAGTATCTCGCATATCTCATCCAAACCTCATTTGATTCGATTCAATCTTTGGCTGTTTTAAGGAAAAATTATACTTCTCTGTTGAGTTCATGAGTGGGGTTAGGTATCGTTTGGGGTTATTTGGATACTGGTGCTAAATTGATTATTTTAAAACGAAAGCGGTGCCTGAGCCGATACTTTTGAGCCACAAAATTATGGTGGATGACTCCATAGAAATATCTTTTACTTGACAAAAAATATTTCAATCATTTTAATTGAACAACATAATTAAAGGGTCACAAAACACCAAAACACATTTTTTGAGCTGTTGACAGTCATATACGTGTCCCACGCTGCTATAAACACTATTAAGACACATATATTGCATTAAAAAGTGAAAATTGGTTGTTTTTGGGTTATTTTAAGCAAATTCGTTCTTCCGGTTTGAAATTAATTTTTGAAGCTGCGTCACGGCGATTAGATACTTGTGTGTATTTCAGCGTAGAGACTGGATGTCTGTACCTGCGAGTGCATCGTGATGTCTCTGAGTGTGCGGCATTAATTCATGAGAAAGATTTGGTTCAAACCAATCAGCGCGCTCTATTGTGTATGCGGTGCAACTTCATTAATATGCATGATAGCTTCGAGGACTGTTTTTACCTGTTACAGTGTTCAGACGACAGAGAGACGCCACGTTGTGTGGCCAAATCAAGTGAAAGAACAAGAATTTGGAGACATGGGTCGTCAGTGTTGCGCTTATTAATGTGCTGCGTTTATTAATGTGTTGCAACAAAGGTTTTCATTTTCCTGCTATGAGAGCGCAGCTGGACTCACGTGTGGACGACAGTGCACAAGACAGAAATGCGTTTGTAAGGAACATTTTTTACCCAAGAGCTTTTCGCATCTGGAAATGATGAAATCCAGATTTTCCTCTCATCTCCTTTTAAAAAAAGACACAGTTCCAGTTTGTGTTGTTTGTCCTGTCGCTACAGATTTGGTAAGCATGTGCAGTGCCCTTTGTTTGTTCATTCAGATGGCAAAGTTAGTTCGTATAGTGAGCAGTGTTCTTTCAGTTTTTAAAGGCATATCTTACTCAAAATGATTTAGTTGCTAAGTTTACAGTATGTTAATATCACTGCAATATTATAGTACAATATTTTAGACTGAAAGATCCGCTGTAAACGCTGCTCTCCGAATGTAAACATGTAAACACCACAATCAAACTATTACCGTCGTGTAGAATTTTCGCCGCATTTTGTGACAGGATAGTCTATACACATACAGCTTTCTGACGCTACCTACTGAGTGCATCTAAGTTACCGAGAAATGCGGAGGATTTTTTTCTCCCATTCGCCGTGCGGTATCAAACATTGCATTAAAACTACACTTTCTAGCAGTTCCTCGCTTCCAATATCTCGTTTGTCATGGGCGACATGCAGGAAATGTTCTTGAATAAAAAGTGAAAGTGCTAAACTGCAGTTAAAGTCGACAAATTAATAATTTGGCAAATAATTTGATTACTGATGTCCATGTAAACACAATCACTGTCTTTCTCCACTGCGTCTGTGTGTTTGTTTTGCCTCTGTGAAAATCAGCGCATGCCCAAATGGAAACTCCCATATTTGCAAATCCTTCCCTCTTTCCCTCCCCCAACACTCCCACCTAAGCAAAGCTGGACACACCCACTTTCCTGACTTTTTCCAAACTAGACGTGTGAAAACACCCAGCTGAGACAGGGGGGTTTCGTGGCCCTTTAAAGTATAAAGTATACATCAATTCATATTTTATATATTTGAATAGAATTGCATTAATATGTACCTATGATGTACGCCTTTTTACATACTTTTCACAGCACCAGTGGCACCGAAATGTATATGCTGATTCGTATCGGTGCAAACCCGTTACATAGGGTTTTGGTACCCAACCCTATTCATGAGAGTGATTTTGGTGTAGGCTACACACAGTTGCATAGACTTTGCTATATCCTGACATGGATCCTGATGTGCGCCTTTCAAAAAATTTAACTATATATCACGATAATGGGTAATACAAGATCTGTGATTGGTCGAACTGGTATTGATGCGGAGAGCTGTAGTGGCGGAACGAGGGTGGTAGTGGGAGTGTTTAATGTTTTTTGAGTCCTGTGGAGGAGCTCTGGATGTAAACTTTTGTTTTGTGTTTATTTTATGATCAAAATCTTTAAACATTTACAGTTTCCTGCCTCTTCCTTGAATGAGTGTGAGATTGAGCTACTTCTACAGTAGCATCGCATACAACTCAAACAAAACTCAACAAATTGCAACATAGAAACCCACTGACTGCTAGCATTTTGGTAGTGTTATTACAGAGTAACACAGACAAAACGTAGAGGTATAAATGATCACAATAGAGTTGGCTAGATGCAGGTACGGCAATCACTTGATGCAGAAGTATAAGACTTTAGGCTGTGAAGTAATTTGAAATAGCTGAACTAGATTGGTGTAGTAATATGGAACTCTGATATCAATTCAGATATCATGTCTTAAACTACGAGGAAAACGCAAAATTTCAATGCGCTCAGGAACAGCTTCGCTCTCCAAGGAACAACCATTGACAAACTCTTGCTATAGCTCTGATAAAAGCTTTACTTACAAAAAAAAACATTGTTTTGGAGCTCTGTGTCTAAAGTAATTAGTTTATCATTATTACTGAAATGTGTGTATCACATACATGTCAATCTGATTGGTTGGTCACATAATATGTGATGTGCTTGTGGTATAACTTGCTGCACTGTAGCCTGGAAAAAGCGAGCGTGTTGCACAACATGAACATCGCAACAGATTGGCTCTCTATTTGAACAGCTTTCCGCGCATCTCCATTTGAAATAACAAACTTAGGTGCACAAATAATGCAATATGTAAACACCTGCCTGGAACTACTTTAGCTGTGCATTTATCTGGAAAAAAATAACAACAACAACAACAACAACAACAACAACAACAATAATAATAATAATAATAACATTAATAATAACAAAAACAACAATACTAATAATAACATTAATAACAACAACAACAACAACAATAATAATAATAACAATCAAAAAATAATAATATTAATACTAACAATAATAACATGAACAGTAATAAAAAAAAAATAATAATATCAATAATTAAAATATATATATTAATTATAACAACAACAACAACAACAACAACAACAACAACAACAGCAACAACAATAATAAAAATAATACACAATACACAACCTCGAACAGGGATGGGCAAACTCAGTCCTGGAGGGCCGGTGTCCTGCAGAGTCAAGCTCCAACCCTAATTAAACACACCTGATCTTGAATACACAGATTCAGGTGTGTTTGATTAGTGTTGGAACGAAACTCTTCTGAACACCGGCCCTCCAGGACAGAGTTTACCCATCCCTGCCCTAGAATGTTTATCAGCCAATCAGAATCAAGCTTTCAACTGCCTTTTAGTATGAAATCTAGCAAAGCACTTCAAATTGCATTATAGAGTATTCATTACTTACCATTTGAGCGGCAGGGCTTCAGCTCGATGCCTTCAACAATGTTGACCATTAGCCGCCCGATACCAGTGGCCCGCTGAGACCTCACTGCAAACATAACACCAGTGCTTAGAAAACACTTACAGGATTATTAATGCCTATGAGTGCATGGAAGGAAAAGTTGACTGACCCAAGTAGGCTTTCTCTCTCTTCCTCTTTTCGGTTTCGATGAAGAGCTCAGAAGCAGCTTTGATTTTCTGCACCCAAGCCGTCCTGAAGGATTACAGGATGAAACAGAAGAACAGAGTCAACATATGATTAATTTAAAGTATTTATAAGAGCATATTAAAATCAATGATGCTGAAAATGATTACATTATTACACAATATTACAAATGTGGCGGTATTTTTGATCAAATTCAGCCTTCATCTGTGTAACTTAATAGAGTTCTTTCAAATGCAAAACATCTTTTAAAATCTTACAGGGCCTCCCACACATAGAATTTACTTGGGCGGCACATTTTGTTTACAATTATTATAATCCTTTTACACTTTTTAAAAAAAAATCCACACTTGATAATCAAACATTTGTGATTGTTTATCAGTGGAAAATAGCTGCTGCTCGATGTGTGTGCAAGAACTGTCAGCACTCCCATAGACAGATCTCAAATGCTCTGCAGAGACCCAGGGAGATGCGTCTTTTTGAGATTTAAAAAATGCGTCCAGCCGGTGTCTAGCTGGTGTTTCTAACATGTCCTTCTTCTAAAATGTCCGGGATTTGACTTTCGCTTAGTAAAGATGTTGTTAATTGTATCCGTTTTCGCATTACCCTTTTATTTAAGCCTACTTATGCTTGGCTTCGAAGCTGACTGGGCGTGCACAGCCATGAGAGCGAGTGAAACATTAAAATAATTCATTCTTTAATCTAAACGACTCAAAAAACGTTACTAAATACTAATATCTATATCTAAACTGGCTGCAAAATATTTGTACTCAATTAGAAAAGGTTAATCAACTCATTTGCCTTATTTAAATAATTTACACTTTTCATTCATGCATTTTCTTTTCGGCTTAGTCCCTTTATCAATTTGGGGTTGCCACAGTGGAATGAACCGCCAACTTTTCCAGCATATGTTTTACACAGCGGATGCTCTTCCAGCTGCAACCCAGTACTGGGAAACATCCGTACACAACATCATACACTACGGTCAATTGTAGCACACCCAATTCACCTGTACCACATGTGTTTGGACTGTGGGGGAAACTCACACGAACAAGGGGAGAACAAACAAACTCACAGCCGAGAGTCGAACCAGCGACCTTTTTGCTGTGAGGGGATTGTGCTACCCACTGCGCCACCGCGTCACCATTTTACACTTTTTATTCTTGTTATTATTACATTTATTTTAAAAGATATAGTCTGTTTTTATTCCTTTTTTCTGTCATTCATTTCTCATTTGCTGTATATTTTATTAATGTTATGATGCCAATATATTACATATTATACATATCTAAAATGCTTTGGCAGTAGCCTACAGTACAAAATCTCAGGCCAATAAAGCAACCTGAACTTGAACTAACTCTTTGAAAAGAAACAGTTAATTACAGTGTCATAATAAATAAATATATTGTTAAAAAATGACATTTTTTTTGTCGTATGTAGTTGACCATTTATGTGCCATGCGTAAAAGGTTAGCACCGCAAGTACATTCAAACATGTGGGAAGCACTGTCTTAATTTATAAAAATATATAATATAGGTTCTTATAACATACATACTAGTAGGGACTATTTCATAGATACTAGTAATCAGGGCTTTACATTAACACCCGCCAACCTGCCAAATGCGGGTAGATTTTTGCTGTGGTGGGTTAAACAGACACTCCCACTAGCCACTTTGGCTGGTTGAAGATCATTTTGAAATTATAGTTATCTTAAAGGCAGGGTTCGACAATAGAGATGGCCCAACATGTGTGCAAATGTCATCTTAGAATCGATAAGCAGCATGACCGACAAAAAAAGCGTTCGTGCGAGCAAAGGAAAGCAGGCGAATACCGAATGAGAGGATGATCACATGCGAGCACAGGTGATGTGATACGCACGGCTGTTTAAAAAGGCATGCTTGCTCCTGTTTCCTGTCACAAAGCAACCGTGCCTAGTGGAAACGCAACTGCTGAGATCGGTTCTCTTTCAAATAGACTGGACTAAAAGTAATGCTCGTACACACAGTCCTGCTGCTTCCAAAAGCTCTGTCTGAATATTTCTAAAATATGTGTTTTTGCAAGCAGCAGCGGTTTTGTTTTAACTATTCTTTTAACAGAACGGATTACGGGCCTAACGTTACCTGTGTGCGCGTGCCGTGATCATCCTTCATTATTACACGGTATGTTTTTCACTTGTTTCTTTTGCTTACAGGTTATTTTGTAATATGGTTTAATTATCATTGTTACAATAACACTGCTTGAATAGGAGATTAACTCCCCATGTATGTGTAGTTAACTAGTGATCTGAGAGACCTTTAGCCAGGACAGACTACTGTGCATAGTTTTAGATACATGGCAATAATTAATTTATTTTTTTAAATGTAATTTTTTCTTAAAGAAAGGTTTTGTTTAATAAAAAAAGAGCATGTATACAGCTATATTTTGCATGTTTTGACATTATTTACCATTTGTGGCAAAGAAATAATTATTTGTTTATTTTTGGTGTGGTGCAGAGTGCATTTTAGCATGCCAAAGTTAAATTTATGCATATAAAATATATTTTCCCAACACAATTGTGGTTAGTGAAAATAGCGAGTGGCTAGTAAAGTTGGAAATCTACTAGCCACAGTAGCTGGTAATCAAAAAAGTTAATGTCATGCCCTGCTAGTAATTAATCATTAGGCACTAGTACTTATTGATTAGTAACTCCTATTTTTTGTTATTATTTCTAGTTACATTTCTTATCATGGTGGTCAGTTATTTAGCTTTTTAACTTACTTTATTTTCATCGTATACTATAACTAGCTAGAAGGAAAAAAAATCAAATGAATAATAACAGTACCTAATTAAGAACTAGTATGCACTATTAGCTAATGAATCATTTCTAGTACATAAAAACTTAAGTACTAGTAATTCTAGCACAAGATTTTCGAGATTATAATGTTTATCTACAATGGCTTGTCATAGTAATATTTCACAATATTTCAATTTCCATCAACAAATTCAGCCCTAGTGAGCATAAAAAGCTTCATTCAAAAACATAAACATATAACTCGTACATACCTTTCATTGATGCTCTCAGCCCGTATAGTGTAGACTCTGTCGATGTGAGATATGTGAAAAATAGGTTCATCTCCTGAGGGATCAGTAGGCAGCTTCACTAGCACCTCGTTGAGAAAGATGGGCTGCAAACGTCAATGAGGCAGGTTATAGGGGATTAAGAAATCAAAATAGCAAATAATTCAGATTTTTAGATGAACTCAGTTTTATTGATGCATATTAAGCCCCGGTCAGATTACACAATTTTTATTGTCAGTTACGAAAGTCACTATGTCAGATTATGCGTTATTTTCTTGATAAAATCTTGACTTGTCGTGGGTAACTGATGTGTCAGACTACACGTTCCTTCACGATCAGTCATCCCATGACGTCTACGACGAGCGTTAATTCCCAAAGCAGGCACAAGTGTTGTTATAACAATATTTCTTATCACAATTTCAAAAAAATAAAAACTTACTTCAATCTTAATAAACACTTATGCATGCAGACAGTTAATAACTACATTATTTAAGGGCATTCCTTACGACATGGATAGGATCAAACTTGTGATTCTTTAAGATTTTAAGATGTTTTCTTTGAAATCTAAATGTATATTTTCCTGCCATGGGTTTCTTTTTAAACAATCTCTCACCTGAACTTGCCGGGAGTGTAGAGAAAATGAAAGCACACAGCAGCAGCAAGGAAAAATCAGAGGCTCAAGACATAATCTTTAAAATAATGACATATTAAAAAATTTGCAAATATATAACTCAGGTTTTTGATACAATAACTACAGCGAAGCATTCATTAAATCCGAAACAAATCATCCACCCGTATAGTTGAGCAATGGAGGGGCACAAACAAAAATATAATTCAGATATTTTTTAAACAAATTTCGTTTGCTTAATTTTAATGCATCTTTTGTTGGTCAGTTATCTATAAACAAGAATAACGAATGACATTTGAGGTGAAGCACTTCAAAACAAGTCCAATATGTGCACCAAAACAGGAATTGCCATGAGATTGTGTTGGTTTGTTAAATAAAATAATAATCTAGCCTAAATAAAATGAAAGTGAAATATTCACAGCTTCAGAGAAGCCTATATTAAACTGTTTTCACTCTTAATGACAAATTTGAATAAGCAGGAAATCCTTTTGCAATGTATTTACAGCACCTAACATGTTCCCAGATTACCTCAGAAGAACAAACTCTGTTGGAAGGCTGAGAGAACTCAGAACTCGTTGTGAGCAGGCACGTGCAGAGGTGGGGGCTTTGGGTGCTTGAGCCCCTGCCCCTTTTTCTCCTGGAGAGAAAGTGCCCTTTTTCCTGGGGATAATAATTATTGTTTAAATACTACTAATAATATAATATATGTATAAGTTAATGCATGTTCTATTTAAGGACAGCTTTCCCTGTCAAACAATAAAAAAAGCTAAATTTAAAAGTATATCTTGGTTTTAGTCTAGCCGCTCCAAGCGAGCCTCAAACCGGCGATTTGGAAAGAGAAACCACATGCAAGGTGAACGCTCTAACAAAGAGCCTATTTACATTGTTATTTGGTTTTCAAAAGTTAAGTGACAATAGTGGAGTAACGCCTATCAGCGCTTACTGTATGCCAATCCTGTATCCGCACTGCATCCGGGCTATAGCTTTACAGTCTGGCTCATACACACTGCAGACGGAGTGTGTGTAAAACATACATTACTAGCTGACCTCATTGAATCTTGTGTCACGACGCCCATTTGTCGGTTGTAGATCCCCACAACAACCTACGTCAAAGAAATTGTGCCAAAATCATGACAAATTCCTGTGATCTGACCGGGGCTTTAGTCAGAGAGTTACAGTATCAAATATAAAGAATCACAAGACATTAATTGTAATTTGTTATCAGAAGAAAACAAAATTAGTCTACATTTTCTTCCTCTGAATCAAACAGTACAATTCTATACTCTTGCATCAAAAACAAATAATTCCGATTTTTAAGCGTGTCTCACCGTTTTATACATGCGATACTGCAGGTGGGATTTCGCACTGAAGACCTTGTCTGTCCCCGATGAGCCCAGAGGTTTGATAATCTGCGTGAGGAGCAGGAAGTCGTTAAAAAGGAAGCCGTAAAGCTCCTTGTTGCTCTTGGCTTTGTAGAGCTTTCCACTGTGCAGGAACTTCCGAGGACCCAGACAGTTTGTTACGGAGTTGAACACAAGTTGCTGTAAAGAAAGTAAAAAAAATTGGTCATTGTAAAAAGATCTGAGAGAGATTTCATGAGAACAATTTGACAAAAACACACAACCCTTCAAATGCTTGTATGATTTTTTTTTTTATTAAAGATCCTTGAAAATTTATGATGGATTCCACAAAACAAACAAAGTAGCAGAACGTTTTTTATTTATTTATTTATTTATTAATAATATGAAAAGTTTCTGGGTGACGCTGTGGCTCAGTAGTTAGCACTGTTGCCTCACAGCAAGAAGGTCGCTGGTTTGAGCATCGACTAGGTCAGTTGGCATTTCTGTGTGGAGTTTGCATGTTCTCCCCATGTTCACGTGGGTTTCCTCCGGGTGCTCCGGTTTCCCCAACAAGTCCAAACACATGCGCTATAGGTGAATTGGGTAAGCTAAATTGGCCGTAGTGTATGTGTGTAAATGAGTATGTATGGATGTTTCCCAGTGATGGGTTGCAGCTGGAAGGGCATCCGCTGCATGAAACATGTGCTGGATAAGTTCATTCCGCTGTGGCGACCCCAGATTAATAAAGGGACAAGCCGAAAAGAAAATGAATGAAGTGTTTCTTGAGCATCAATTCAGCATCAGAATGATTTCTGTATGATCGCGTGACACTGCAAATTTAGCATTGCATCTCAGAAACACATAACATTTTTCAACTACTTTCCTATAATTTTCCTTAAAGTTCCTGTGAAATTCTTTGAAATGTGCATTTTTTATTCATTGTTTGACAATCTCAACTGAAATATATAGAAATATATATGTAAAATATATCATTTATATAGAGAGGGCAGGACATAGAGTAGCTCCTCCCCTTTAAAAAAACAGCCAATAGTGTTTTGTTTTACCACTGCTCTACCAGGGAGAGTGGTTAAGCTCAAGTACATCAAACAAAAAGCAAATGAAAAGCGTCTTGGAGGTGGTGGGGCATGTAAGATACAAGAGGGCATTTGATTGGTCAAGATTTAATGAGAAACTGAAGTATGAGGTGACGTGAATAAAATGGTTGATCCATTTGGGTGGAAGAGACTAACTGCAAGCTGGAAGTTTATATCAGTTTTATACCTTCTAAATGCTAATTTTGCCACTGTTTTGTAGCACACTAGCTTATAGATATCCTTAAAACTAACATACTGATACTAACACTTAAGACCTTTAAATAAGTGCATCCTTGGTGAGTGTAAATTCCCTTTTATTTTCTTTCAAAACCCTTTATACAGTAGGGTACTATAATAATGAAACTCAAATTAAATACAAACGAAATACTGTTATTTAGTGACTGTCTGTATATAGAGTGTGTTTCTGCAGCTGGTTCAGTACCTCTGACAGTCCCTCACACTGCACATGCGCCTGGATCCACTCCAGCCGGTCAGAGTTTTCTTTCTCCCGCACGCCTTCATTGACCTGCGAGCACAGCTCTTCTGCTTTCTCCAGAGCCAGACGCAGGTGACTGTGGTCCGGGTGGCTTTCTGGAGTGTTCTCTAAAATCTGTGCATAAGGACAGATGAAACAATAAAACAACGGTCGTCCGATTTGAGAAAAACAAACAGAAGAATGTAATCAGACTGTGATCCAAATTCAATTTTATTGCATATCTGATTGGAATTCCACCATATTCATCAACTCAATAATATGGGATTCACATTTGAGGGATTTGATGGGATTCTGACCATATTAATCAAGTGTGAAGGAAAAACTAAATGTATTTCATGTTTTTTTATGTTCATTCACAGATTTTAAATCCCGTTTAAAATCACAAATGAGTTTCAGTCTGGCAATATTATCAATATTATACATCTCTACTGTTTAAAGAGACAGTACTTTACATTTTTTGAGGGTATTGGAGAGCATAATGTCATAGTTTAGAAGAATATCTGTATTGCATTGGTGCTGGTATAGCAATGGGTGGCGCAGTGGCACAATGGTTACGTCTGTCGCCTCACAGCAAGAAGGTTGCTGGTTCGAGCCTCAGCTGGGTCAGTTGGCATTTCTGTGCAGAGTTTGCATGTTCTCCCTGTGTTCGTGTGGGTTTCCTCCGGGTGCTCTGGTTTCCCCCACAAGTCCAAAGACATGTGCTATAGGTGAATTGAATAAGCTAAATTGTTTGTAGTGTATGTGTGTGAATGAGAGTGTATGGGTGTTTTCCAGTGATGCAGAGAGAATGTTACATCTCATGTTATTATTTAAAATTATTATAAATATCTAAATAATTCAAGGAGGCACGGTGGCTCAGTGGTTAGCACTGTTGCCTTACAGCAAGAAGGTCATGGTTCAAGTTCCGGGTGGACCAGTTGGCATTTCTGTGTGGTTTCTTCCAAAGACATGCGCTATAGGTCAATTTAATAAACTATACTGGCCGTTGTGTATGTGTGAGTGTGTGAATGTGAGAGTACTGTTTCCCAGTACTGGGTTGCAGCTGGAAGGGCATCCACAGCGTTAAATATAAGCTGGATAAGTTGGCAGTTCATTCCACTGTGGCAACCCCTGATTAATAAAGGGACTAAGCTGATAAAAAAATTGAATGAATGAATTGTATACCAATGCAATGCACCATTACAACATGGAAATCAATGCAAATATTCATTCAATTAGAAAAGCACCACAGGACATATAAACTGGCCAAGTACATTTGTCTTACACTGTGTGGACAGACAATCATTTGGACAGTTTAAACTGCGATTATGTGCTTTGTTTTGATGTGTTTTGATAGAGCAGTTAGGAGCAGTTAGGAAACAGTTGATTAGCAGGATTGTGTTCATGTACTGTACGTACGTTTTTGATGATGAGGGGGTATCGGGTGACTCGCTGCATGGGTTTGAGAAGGAAACTAGACAGCGGCATTCCCTTACAGCGAGGGTCCATCGCCAACCTCTGTAAAACATGTTGAATATTCATTAAAAGAAAAAAAAACACAATAAAATAGGAACCATGCACTTGAGGGCTATAAAAATTAGATACATTTATTTAAAAAAAAGCAGTTTTCGGATTACAGAATGGACTGTGAAAAAGTATTTGAAAACAATGACACATGGCTATTGTATTAACACAATTTTGTACAAATAGATATCAGTAGATGTTATTCGGAAAACGTTTCTATGTTCCTTCTTAATGCCAACGATGTCAAAAATTATTGATAAAAGGCTTGTGATAAACCACCGTTTGTTAACCCTCAAGCTCTGCTTCAGTTGCTTGACGTGGGTGCACGTGAAGCAGCCGGTGAGCGCCAGCACACACACACACAAATATAATGCATGTAAATCTCGACATGTGAAAGTGTCCCTCCATATGTTCTCATTGAAGTGGTTCACAAATCTTATCCTTCCACAGAATTCGTAATGTAGTCAAATCTGTAAACATTTAACTGCGGTTCAGGCTTCTGCTTTTGGATGTCTCTGGGACAAAGCAGCTGCATGAATGCTAAAGCTTTAAATAAAAGTGAAACCATCACCAAAAGCTCGACCTCTTCTATGTTCACAAATACAAGCGCAGCCGTTTAGAGGTCATTTCTGGTTAATGATGTCAGAATTTACCTGTATTTTGGAATGGATGTGTGGACAGTCTTTTTTCTGAAAAATTCCGGAATGTTCTTGCCTCGCTGTGTGAAAGGGGCTACTGATTGTAATTTATATTTTCTGTATGGTATACAAATATTGTTTACATCTCAACTCTGTATTCTATTTGCATTAATAAAAAAAAAAAAAACAATAACAGAAGCAAGTGGTCAGACTTAAGATAACCATTTTTCAGTTAATTTGCAATATTTAATTGTTCACCTAAAGATTAGATTAGATTCAACTTTATTGTCATTACACAAGTACAAGGCAACCTAATGCAGTTTAGGTCTTACCAGGATTGCAGTAGCAGCAAATGCAGGATATAGGCAAAAGTTATAAGTGCAACTATAGAAAACAATGGGCAATATTTACAGATGGATGTACTATGAACAAAATACACAAGTTGTATTACATATAATCAGAGATTAACAAATAGATGAACATATTATACAGGTTGCTATTAATAATTAGGAATATGCAAATAGAAATTAACAATGTACAGTTGTTATTTGCTATGAATTACAGATAGATATGTAGTACAAATGTACTGTGTGTGCAGTGGATATTTACATTTACGCATGGGTATGTGTGGTGTAGTGCAATGATTATGTGCTACATTAAGTGTGCAATATGAAACAGTGCAATGGTTATGGGGAGAGTGTAGCGGTGTATGAGTAAAAACCATAGAGGGTAAAAGATATGGACGTAGTAGCTGTGATGTCACCAATAGGTTTCTGAAGAACGCAAAAGAAGCTACAAGTAGACGTGGCCAACCGTCGCCATTTTGTTGACGTGTCATCACACCGACCGGGGATACCAAACAAAGGCAAAGAGGCGGAGCTACAGATGCCTGCTTGCATTTTGCTTAGACAGGCTTTTCTTTTTAGGAGAAATGCTTAATACTTGATTACCTGCTACTTGTTTGTGTTTTGACCACATGTGCTTGGTTGTATACTATATCATTAAAGTATTTAGACATTTAAAAACACTGTTGTAATACATTGAGCCACTAAGCATTGTTCTTATGACGTTTTTCTACTAGAGAATAACGCAAATTACTTCTAAATACTTTAAATATAGTCCGTGTTAGTAAATGCAAGGTTATTAATGAAATCCAGGCATAACACTGTATGACAACGCTTCAGATGACTGTTTAATAGCCCACAGCTAATCAATCTGTTAGATTCTGGAGTGCATTACAGGTCTAAAGAAAAATATAAATGATAAATGATCTTAAATAAAACAAATACATTTATAGATATGGTATACAAATATATAATTTCATTTACCTGGGAAATGGAGGCCACGTGAACGGTTTGTGAGCACAATTAGGTGCACACAGCATGCCATATCATCTGATAATTGTAGGACATAATTCCAAAAGGCAACTGGCTGTGTAAAGCCACATAACACAAAACAAAAATACGATGAATATGCCGAGATCAGTGGATAATCAGCCAGTATCAGCTGAGGTGAAGTGACGGCGACCAGCGAGACCTAGCTGTTACTCAAGTGGCCACGCCCTTAATTATGCAGACTTAATATAAAGGAAACGGATGGGTAATAAAAAAAAATAAAAAATCACCCCCCTCACAGTTGTCCTGAAGGGTAATATTAGCTATATGAACCAAAATCTTTCTTTGTACTAGCCTGTAAACACCTTTTTTTCTGCTCTAAAGTTAACAGTTATTTTAACAGTAGGCTCAATATAAATGTGCTCTATTATGGATCCAGGACTAGTGGAATTTCGATGAATTGCAGTTTCAGTTACTTCTGTATTTGCTTCACGAGGGAGAGCGGGAGATTGCCGCTTGGTAAAAACATAACAACAATGGATGGAGAATAACAACAGTATGCGCTAACAAAATAAATGTACAATTTGATTTCACGCAGACTTTAAGCATCGCATTGGATTAACCCACTGACTGTGTTGGTGCTACTGTGGTCTCACCTTCACAAAATCCTTGAATTCGGGCACCTCGTCGGTTTTCTGCTGAATGAGGGTGGCGCCGTTGAGCTGGCAGCTGCAGAAGCGGATGTACGGCTGCATGTGAGGAAGCTGAGCCGTCAGGATGTCACCAATCATCTTCACCGGCATCCGCTCACCTGACATCTTCTTCCTCACCCGCAGCGCCCTGCAGACAGACAGAAAGCGAGGGGCATTCTGGGTAATCCTCATTATATGAAATTACATCTGATCTATTCTTATAGTTGTCTGAACATCTGTTGAATCAAACTGTGAAGTGTGAATATTTCATTAAACGAGCTGACATGTCGCATTACTGGCAGAAACGCTGACAGTCTGTGTTCACTTTAATGACTGTAGATCATGGTCTCAAACTAGATTCCTGGAGGGCTGCAGCTCTGCACAGATTTGCTCAAAGCCTAATCAAACACAACTGATCCAACTAAACAAGGTGTTCAAGACTACTAGACACTATTAAGCAGGTGTGAGTTGGTGGTAAACTCTGCAGAGCTGTGGCCCTCCAGGAATTGAGTTTGAGATCATTGCTGTAGAGCAACTGGCATGATGGAATAAACACGAAAACCATGGGTATAGTTTCATGGTGACTTATGGTGAGATAAGAGTTTTCTGCTGATTTAACCAGAAGGTGGCATACTTGAGCAGTTTAATGTTGCACATGGTCAGCTCTTTCCAGTTGACAAAGATCATAGCAACCTCCTTCTCCGTCAACAAATCAGACTCCAGCAGAGGCTTCTGGAAAGTCTGAAAGGAATACATAAATATTGTTCAGTTACCTTTATAGTTAATAGTCATTTGATAGTCAATAGTCATAATTATTTAACCACAAAATTATATATATATATATATATATATATATACACACACACACACAGTTGAAGTCAGAATTATTAGCACCTTCTGAATTTTTTATAAATATAAAATTTATGAATATTTTTTTAAAATATTTCCCAAATTATGTTTAACAGAGCAAGGAAATTTTCACAGTATGTTTGATAATATTTTTCCTTCTGGAAAAAGTCTTATTTGTCTTATTTCGGCTAGAATAAAAACAATTTTTTGTTTTTTAAAAACTATTTTAAGGTCAAAATTATTAGCCTGTTTAAGCTATATTTTTTCCATTTATCTACAGAACAAACCATCGTTCTACAATAAATTGCCTAATTACCCTAACCTGCCTAGTTAATCTAATTAACTTAGTTAAGCCTTTAAATGTCACTTTAAGCTTTATAGAAGTGTCTTGATAAATATCTAGTAAAAAATTATTTACTGTCATCATGGCAAAGATAAAATAAATCAGTTATTAGAGATGAGTTATTAAAACTATTATGTTTAGAAATGTTTTGAAAAAATCTCTACGTTAAACAAAAATTGAGGAAAAATAATAATTCAAGGGGGCTAATTATGACTTCAACTGTATGTATGTGTGTATATATATATATATATATATATATATATATATATATATATAGAGAGAGAGAGAGAGAGAGAGAGAGAGAGAGAGAGAGAGAGAGAGAGAGAGAGAGAGCGAGCAAAAACAAAGTAAAAAAAAAATTATAATAATTCCAGCTGCCATGGAAAGATTACAATTTAAAATTCAAAAACAAAAGACATAAACAACAAAAATAAACAACCTACAATAAATGTAAAATCTAAAGTTAAAATTAATACAAGCTTGAAAAAGAACTACTAGAGTGCCCAAATGACACTGAAATATGTGAACAAGGATAAGTCTCACAAAATTATGTCCATTTATATATAAAATCCATTTTATGTCCATCTATGTCCAATTGTATACAGGTATGTAACCATATAAGCCTAAAATAAAATAACAATTAATAAAATATTAATAAACGGTCAAACTGCTGAACAACTATTGAGAGTGATGATAACTTAAATACCAAATTAATAATTATTATTAAATACCATTAAAAGCCAAACAAAAAAAAATTCAATTGAATTTAAAACAAGAATCATTTGATGACATATTAAGATAATCTGTTAAAAGATTATAGGGTGGCTGCAAAATACTTAAAACTAAACTAAGTATTAAGTTAATACATTTTCATTTTAAATCTATATACTAACTGATTTGTCAGCAACAAGCTTTTAATAATATAAAATATACGGTGCATCCAGAAAGTATTCATAGCGCTTCACTTTTTCCACATTTTTTTAAGTGTTACAGCCTTATTCCAAAATGGATTAAATAATTTATTTCCTCAAAATTCTACACACAATACCCCATAATGACAATGTGAAAAAAATATTTTTTTAAATTGAAGCGCTATGAATACTTTCAGGATGCACTGTAATGAAACGTAGCATTATTAGTCATTAGTTCATATATTTATGCAAGTACAATTCAGAATGAACATGCAAGTGCCATTTTTAAACAATAGTATGTGTTATTTTGAATACCCAGGAAAGTTATTTCACCTATAAACACTTTTCTTGCATTTAATAAGCATTTTAATTTTATATAAAAATGTAATTGGATGCAAACACCAAAGCATGTCTCATATATGAACCATTGCTTGCTTAGTGTACATGAAACAGACAACACTCCATCTTTCCCAGTTTTACCTCAGTGACCAGCTGCAGGTCATTGACATAGTTCTCCTCTGTAACAATAAGCTCATGTATGTATCCCTGCCTCTTCCGCTCCACTGGGGTCAGCATGTCGAGTAGGTGGAGATCAGCACACCCTGTCAAACGCACAGAGGTCATGCGCCGTCAAATCTCATGCACAGATTAATACATACAAAATGATGTATGAATCATTAGTATATTAATTCATTATATTAAAATTAAGCACTTACAGTACGACGATCTGAATTAATGCTTATTATTTTCTGTCATTTTTAAGTAAGGAACAATCAACATATATTATCCCAAAATAAAGCTCGATTAGAAACTTTCAATTAATTATTACACTTGTCAAAACAAATCATTGGACATGCAACACTGATTTGAACTTGAGATGAACTTACTTTATGAAGATGGTGGAGTGATACGAGGCATAATTTGCAGTCAAAAAGAATATTTGACAGCTAAAATGTAGGATATTGCCCAATCAGAATCGAATATTCCAGAGAGCTGGTCAACTAATAGTTTTATTTCTGTTGAATATGCATGCATATTGCTCAAGCAATGCTTTTTTCTTTTACATAACTGTGCAGCTTCTGAATTAAAGAGGTCACAAAAAAAGATATTTTGAAAAATGCTGGTTGATAATTTCCACTGGGCTTTATTAAACACATGTGTGACGCAAGGGGATTTGCTTATTTCAGCCTGGTGTGGTTATCATTTTCACATCATGCGCCACATTTGTTTAATAGAAAATGCATTTGTGCACTCATGGGCATGCTAGTCTGAAAAGGAGGCATGTTCTTAGTGCTTTGCTATTTTGAGGCAACTGAAATGGGCAAAACCATTGACCAACTAAAAACTAAAGTCGATGGTGTAGATTAATTTTTTTGTGATTAAAAAAGTGTGTAAGTGATAGGCAGGTAAAAAAAAAATATGCGTACACATTGCTTATTACACACACAAGGATGTGCAGCAGCAAAGAAATATCTCTAAATGTAAAAAATTAAAGTATTAAAAATGTAAAAGCACATCGGCGTCAATAGCCTAGTGGTTAGAGCGTCCACAGATAGCACCGAAAGTGCTTACGAAGACCCGAGTTCAGGGTGTGAACTACGGGAAAGCTCGGCTCCCCTAAATGAGGCATGGTCTCTCCTGAAAACATGATTTGTGAAAAAAAAATTTGGGGGTGAGGGGGATGGGGGTCTCAAAAAATATTGAAAATGTGTTATTGTGACGTGCGGTTTTAGCATTGTGTAATGTGATCATGGATTACTATGTGTAAAACTGCAAAAGTATCATTCATTCAGGCATGTCAGCGATTTACACCTCACTTAAAAAAAGATACTACATATGCTATTCTTGTCATGAGCATCAAGGTGTAGGGGCGCTGAAGAGCAAAGTCCAGTCATGTCAAAGACTGACAGCCAGATGCTTTCATATGGACGGTGATACACTGCTTATTCATTTTCTGAAATAAATGATGTGACGTTGTGTTCAGTTTCATTTGCTTTATATAGTAGGCCAATACAATGTTCTTTAGTTTTTTTTTAAACATTGCTGACATTGCTGTTAACATGTTGGACAACTTTGCTGAAAGCAGGTAAACTTGACAAAACGGAACCCCTTTTAATTTCTTTCATTTTCGAATACGAGTGAAAAGTGAGATCTCTTTTCATCTTATTCTTAGCGGGCGCAGCCATTTGAATCTTTTTGGCTCGAGACTTCCGGTCTCATTCACTTCCATTCATTTTTAGACATTAAAAACAACTCGTTCTGCTGCTTGATGTTGCAAACTGATATTTTCTTTTTATATTATTCTACTTTGTCTGTATAGTCATGCAAACACTTGTTTGTAGAGCGAGTAGTTTGACCATTTTCTGCCGTTTATTATTCCTAGTCACTTCTTTAGGCAACTGAATTGAAAGTTCTAAAACAATCGCGAAAACGTGTGCACTTCCGCATTAAAGAATAAGGTTAATAGGCCTATGTAAAATAAAAAAGCATAAGCTGTCCTTAGTGCCATCATCTTGAACTTAAAGAGCGAATAGAAAAATGATAGACTACATGACGAACTTATTTATTTAGTTGTTAAGTGAAACATTCATGTTTGTTGATTTTATATAAATTAATGTATTCCTCTCAGAGAAGCACTGCAGATAAAATTAAACGATGTTCTGTTGTTTAGGCTGCTGTGGTTTGTGCATGTCAAAATAAATTTCTCAAAAGTTAATTAAGGGTCAAAGAAAGGTATTGATGGGAAAACGAGCGCTTTTAGCAAGAAAGTAAACCGAAACTATCGTGTTTTGTTTATTTAGCCTATTTTTTAATAATAGTTACAATTACATAAAAATTTGTTTTATATTAATAGATTTTTATAGGGATCCTGTGTGTTTTATAGCCTGCTCTGAATGACACACAATAAGATT
The DNA here is from genome assembly GCA_903798205.1 of Danio tinwini. NCBI lineage: Eukaryota > Metazoa > Chordata > Actinopteri > Cypriniformes > Danionidae > Danio > Danio tinwini. Next base: position 17,306,676 of record CAIGQZ010032813.1, read on the forward strand.
CTACATGAAGTCCACACACATATCCGACCATTTGTGGAGTTTTGATATGATAATACACTGTTTTTGAGGTCACCCGACTTGCTTTAGACACACGTTTTGGAATCTACGAAATATGGTGTTTCAATTGGTCATATATGCTGCACACATCGCTATTTCCACATATTAGAGCCTTAAAGAGACACTCCACTTTTTTTGTAAACAAGCTAATTTAGGTTACATAGAGTTAAACAGTTGAGTTTTACTATAGTTAAATTCATTCAGCCAGAGCACTTTTAGCTTAGCTTAGCATAAATCATTGAATCTGAGCACTGCAGATAAAATTAAACGATGTTCTGTTGTTTAGGCTGCTGTGGTTTGTGCATGTCAAAATAAATCTCTCAAAAGTTAATTAAGGGTCAAAGAAAGGTATTGATGGGAAAACGAGCGCTTTTAGCAAGAAAGTAAACCGAAACTATCGTGTTTTGTTTATTTAGCCTATTTTTTAATAATAGTTACAATTACATAAAAATTTGTTTTATATTAATAGATTTTTATAGGGATCCTGTGTGTTTTATAGCCTACATCATTGTGGCAAGGGACTCTCAAGACCCCCCAACCCCACTTAGAAAAAAAAAAAAAACTGGGCCACCCCCAATGGCCACGGTATAGTTCGAACACTGCCCGAGTTCGAGTTCCTTTGCCGATCCTTCCCCTATCTCTGCTCCCCACACATTCCTGTCTGTAAAATCTCTACTGTCCTATACCAATAAAGGTGAAAAACCCTTTAAAAATAATTGTAAAAAAAACTAATGTAAAAGCAGAAGCAGATCTGTTTTCTTGCTAGTTTTCTTGCTTTTCTGGCTTCCCACATGTCTGTCAGAGTGTGCCTTAATCTCCGGCTGCGTCAGATAAACAGCACAGTAACCGTCATGAAGGAAGCAGATTTCACGTACCGTTTGTGAGAAATACTACAGTAAGAACTCTCCCAATGATTATTTGATGTATTTGTTGTGGAGTTGCAACGATGAGTCACACACAATTTCGTTACAAAGTTATCTCATGCACACACACATATATACAGCGCGCACACACACTCACACAGCGCACACGTTTTACTTTGCACTGTTTTTGCACGGCAAATGTGACAGGATGTGTTAATATTCACTGCTGTATGTATATCCGTTATGTTAATGTACAAAATAAACCTGATTTGACATCCACAAACCAGGATTGAAGAGTCTTCTTTTATAATTGTACTGACATCAGCTGTGGTGATAAAGTTGGTAAAATCACTGTAATTCATTACAAACTTGCACTGTTTTAAAAACATTTTAAACTTGTAAAACTCATTTTTGATCACATTTGATGACGATTGATGATCACAGAGCGCTGAACAGATCTTTTAATCCCTGTTGTTTTGCCCATGTCCTGTTAATATGATTATATGTGTTACTATGGAGACATGTTAATACGAGGCTGTTAATCAATTCGGTGGGCGGGGAAACCACACTCCTACATCATGTTGCGGTCGGCCTCAAAATGGGAGGGATTTGGATCCTAGTTTAATGTCAGGACTCAGGAAATTTAAAGAATGAGACTTATTGTGTTTATATCACCCCAATATGACTGTGGACACACTATACCTGCACACAGTTCTGTCCAAACAGCTGACAAAAGATGATTTTCATCATAGGTACCCTTTAAAAGGATAGTTCACCCCAAAATAAATAAAATACTCACCCTTTACTTGTTTCAAAGTTGAACACCAAAGATTATATATTTCAAAAATGTTAGAAACCTGTAACCAATGACTTCTATAGTATTTGTATTTCATACTATGGAAGTCAATGGTTACACATTTTCAGCTTACTTCAAAAATATCATCATTTGTGTTCAATAGGGAAAAAAAACTAAAAGGTTAGTAACCCCTTGAGGGTGAGTATAAATAGTAAATTGTCATTTTTTGGGTGAACTAACATTTGAAAGGGAATGAGGGATTAGACTTTGATTGGTTGTAGTAATTTAGGAGTCCATGGTAGCCATCAACCAGCATTTTTCAAAATATCTTCTTCTGTGATCAGCAGAGAAAGAGACTTATAAGGCTTTAAAACCACATGAGCAAGAATTAGTGAGGCAATATTAATTTTTGGACGAACTCTCCCTTTAAATGAGTGCATGTGACGGTGAATGCAGAAACATTGTTTGCTAGTGACACAACCAGTTCATCTGGTAGCAGATTGAAAACTCAATAAGCCAGTCTGCAGTTGCCATGGAGTTCTTTAATGGTTACACATCATTTTTTATAAAGGTGGTATGACACTTTAAAGCTAGAATTTGCTGTATATGGTTGGTTTTAACTGTACATTCATTTTATTTTTGATAAAATGCTTTAATAATCAAGTACAATTGTTAATGGGGTTTTTTTTGGACATTGTGGTGAGATATTCAGAACAGATGCATTTTATTACAATGTCGAATGGAAAGGAAGCAATCATGCTTCTGTAGTCCGAGGATGGTTATGTTCACTTAAAAAAAAAAAAAAAAGACGATTATGGATGATGGACAGTCAATCCAGCCAATAATAAAGCAGCAACCTCTGTGGAACCAATAAAGATCCACACAGACATGAAATTGATTTCACGTCCCATCTCTGTGCATTAAAATTACAATACTGTTATGAGGCAAATAACACATAAACAAAAGGTATTGTCAGTACAACATTGGAGGAGTAAAAATAAACACCATGCTTTTTCTTCTTCTTCAAACAAGCAGAAAAAAATACACTGGACATGATCTAACAGCCTTAAAACTCTTGTCCTCAAATGTAAAGGAAAATTCCAGTCTCTCACACTTGTAAACGTCTATTTATTCATAAGCATTTATGATTAGAAGCTTATATTTAATAATCTTTTCCTTAATGCTGACAAAATTTGGACTCTACTTGCTAATGTTTACTTTCACTTTCAGTTTCCCAAAGGACGGTGTACATACTGCAGTGGAAATTACTTTTGTATTTGTCACAACGCTATGCATGACAGCTTTTGATCATTATAAAAATAGTGAGCTGTCATAATAAGAACAACTTGAAATCTAGCGTTCTCAAATCAAAATAATAATAATTGCAGATTCAATCAACATGACAGAATGATGACAGTAAACAACTGAGGATACAAAACAAAAAGCATTCATCCATCTAAATGGGAAATATAATTAGACAAGAAATGAAATCCAATCGCGTGTACGTCACTTCCAGCAACATTTTATACATTTGTCCAACACTGTACCATTACACCTCAAGTGGCAGTTGTGCAGTTTATTTTGTTGTTGTTGTTTTTGGTTTGCAATACCAATTCTCAACCCCGTCACACAGACACAAAACAAATGTTCAAAATCAAACGAAATAAGAGACTAGCAAGCACACAAACACAAATCAATTCATCCACTGTTTTGGTATGAACATGTAACAAACAATGACACAGAGGCATGTGACAGGACCGGATGAACGGAGACGTCCTTCCTGTCTGTCAATTTGATTGACAGCACCCGTGTGTGTTTACTGAAACAGTGAAGGGGGACGGGGCTGCTCTGAATGACACACAATAAGATTCTACATGAAGTCCACACACATATCCGACCATTTGTGGAGTTTTGATATGATAATACACTGTTTTTGAGGTCACCCGACTTGCTTTAGACACACGTTTTGGAATCTACGAAATATGGTGTTTCAATTGGTCATATATGCTGCACACATCGCTATTTCCACATATTAGAGCCTTAAAGAGACACTCCACTTTTTTTTGTAAACAAGCTAATTTAGGTTACATAGAGTTAAACAGTTGAGTTTTACTATAGTTAAATTCATTCAGCCAGAACACTTTTAGCTTAGCTTAGCATAAATCATTGAATCAAACTCGATCATTAGCATCTCATTTAAAATATTTCACTTTTTTGGGGGAAAATTTTCCTATTTAAAGCTTGATTCTTCTGTATTGTGTACTAAAACTGTATGCAGCAGGAGTAATAGTATTACACAGCACCTGAAAATTACACCTTCGGCAGCCTATTTCTATTACTCTTAGCTTAGCATAAATCATTTAATCGCATTAGACCATTAGCATCTCACTCAAAAACTTCATAAAATTTTCCTATTTAAAGCTTGATTCTTCTGTATTTACATTGTGTACCAAGACCAATAGAAAATGAAAGTGTGCCACTTTCTAGGTTGATGTGTCTGTAGGAACCATACAGTCATTCTGGAGCAACAATCTAGGAACTTTGCTGCTGTACCATAGCTGCATCAAGTGCAATCATATTATGCAATACCTGAAAATAGTCCCCAGCTAGGTAACTAGAAAACTGCGCCAAGTTATATAATTATGGCTTCTGCAGCAATGGTATAGCAGCAAAATTCCTTGAGTACTGTTAGCTTAGCATAAATCATTCATTCGGATTAGACTATTAGCATTTCACTCAAAATTTTCTTAAAATTGTCCTATTTAAAGCTTAATTCTTCGGTATTTACATTGTTTACCAAGACCATTGAAAAATGAAAGTGCGTAATTTTCTAGGTCGATGTGTCTAGGAACCATATAGTCATTCTGGAGCAATAATCTAGGAACTTTGCTGCTGTACCATGGCTGCAGCAGGCATAATGATATTATGCAGCACCTGAAAATAGTCCCCAGCTAGGTAATTAGATAACTGCGCTGAGCAATATCATTACGCCTTCTGTAGCCTTGGTACAGCAGCAAAATCCCTTGATTATTACACCAGAATGAAAGTATAGTTCCTAGGAACTTTTCGTTTTCCGTTGGTCTAAGTACACAAATGTAACTGAAAAAAAAAGAGTCAAGCATATACAGGAATAATTATAAAAACTCTTTTCTGACAATTTTGATTGAGATGCTAATGGTCTAATCCAATTCAATGATCTATGCTAAGCTAAGCTAAAAGTGCTCCCACCAGACCTGGAGATCGGCTGAGTAGATTCAAAAATGTCAAAACTGTTTTAACACTAGGGGAGTCATAAAATGAGCCTATTTCCAAAACAAAGTGGAGTGTTCTTTAAATGAGTTTGCAATGACACTAATAAGCAAGTCAGTTATGACAAATGTTTGATACTGCACCCCGTTACGTCATGACTCATGAATAGTGGGTCATTCTGTGGGGCTATGGTCCAATGAGAAACCAGGGAGGCGGGGCTTGGAGGAGCGGAAAGCGTGCATTAGTCGGATGGGAGCGGTGGAACTTAACACTGAATGAAACCACTTCATTGGCTGCTTCAAAAACAGCAGGCTTTGGAGGGGGGGAGGGGGTTGAGATCACAGAAAGCCACAAAAGGACCCACTATCCAGCACTTTGATTAGTGTTTTAATTCATTGCACAAATTCAGTGTGAATGATCATTAATTTAATGAATTTGTAAAAAAAAAAGAAAAAAAAGAAAAAAAAAAGGAGAGATTGTTCAAAAAAGTTTTATTTAAATAATGCGGAGAATGCTGGCTGGCATTTTGTTTTTTGGTGAGCGTCTAGAATATTGAGGTTAACGACTGCTCTCTGTAGTATTCGTCTCTTCTGGCCACAAAGCCAGCTGTGTGTGTGGGGGGGCAGTCACATGATCAATGTTCCATCTCCCATCATCCCGCTGGGCACAGTTTAAGGGATAGTGGGTCGCTTTGAGGACTTTCAAGGCTGAGTGGGATATGGGCAACATAAGAGTCCTAGAAAGAGGAAAACACAGCACATAAGCCAAAAAAAAGGAAAAATAAAAAAAATCTAATAAAAAAGGAAAGAAAAGAAAAACTACAATGTGCAAAAATCTTTACGAGCTAGGAGAACTAAATGAACTCTGCAAGACACTCTTCACAGGACGCCACAATGACAAGGACACGAGCATGCAGGCAGAGAGAGAGAAAGAGAGAGTGAGACAGAGAGAGAGAGAGAGAGAGAGAGAGAAAGAGAGAGAGAGAGAGAGAGAGAGAGAGAGAGAGAGAGAGAGAGAGATGAGGTTCTACTTAATGCTCTACGACATGAGGTGAGAGGTTGCTTGTAAACAGGAAGAGGAGGGGCTTCATTGTCGCAGAGGATAAGGATTGGACATTGGACTCTTCAAAACTCACCACACTGTAAGGACTTAACTAAACTAAAATCGAAGAAGGTCCTCAAAGATTTGAAAGAAGAATTTTTTGATCACAGTGACACAGTTCATTCAACTGGATTATATCGATGACGCTTAAAGCCAATTGTCTTTTAAAGAGGAATTCAGAATTTATCGATATCTTTTTTGAGCAAGATAGAGAGAAGATCAGTGTAACTGTGTGTGTGTAAGATACAGGAGAGCATTTTGGACTCACATTGTTGGCTGGGGTCTGTGTCGGTGGTCAGCTTGACGTAGTTTGAGGGGAAGAGGCCGACAGATCCATTTAACTCTCCTTTCCACCAATCAGGATCCTCTCTGCTCAACACATTGATGATTTGGCCCTTCCCGAAGGGCAGCTCATCATCATTTTGAGCCGTGTAATCATACATGCCAATCACCTGGCACACTGTGCAGAGGAAACACAAACGCACTTGTAAAAATGTTATGTAATGCTCAAGCATATTTTCCAAAACTATATAACTCATGCTTTTTACTATCTACAACACGCTATTCCAAAGAGACTTATTTAATGCAACTAACATCAAACAAGCAAAACATGCAAATGTGGGTTTGTGCTGAATTGGAGATCTACATGAGTAGATCTTAGTACACAATGTAACTACAGAAGAGTCTAGCTTTAATAGGAATAGTTATCAAAACTCTTTTTTGAAATTTTAGAGCGAGATGCTAATAGTCTAATCTGATTCAATGATCTATGCTAAGCTAAGCTAAAAGTGCTCCCGCCAGACCTGGAGATCAGCTGAGCGGATTCAAAAATGGTAAAACTGTTTAACACTAGGGGAGTCCTAAAATGAGCCTATTTCTAAAAAAAAAAGTGGAGTGTTCTTTAAATGAGTTTGCAATGACACTAATAAGCAAGTCAGTTTTAACTAGGGCCAGACGTAATCTACGGACATTTTTTGCAATTTCTGCGCAGAACTTTGTAAAAAATCTGTGGAAATGATTTTGAGAGTATCATAACTAAAACCTTAATATATGAACTAAAAAGTAATACCTTTTTAACTTGTATTTAATGTTTACAATGCAAATCCAATTAGATCTACTTTATTTGTTTAATCAATTATTCTATATAATATATCTACCAAAAGACAGAAAAATTACTTTACAAACTGTATTGTAAATAAATTATATGAACATTTTCATATTAGTCAATAATTATACTGAAATTTAAAAACTGAATAAATATAAATTTACACACAATTTACACAAGTAAATAAACAGAATCAATGATGGGCTAAAAATCTGCGGAAATCTGCGCGCGCAGATTCCGTGTGGGCCTAGTTATGCAATGTTTGATACTGCACACAGTTACGTCATGACTCATGAATAGTGGGTCATTCTGTGGTGCTATGGTTTAATAAGAAACCAAGGAGGTGGGGCTTGCAGGAGTGGAAAGAGTGCATTAGTCCAGTGACTTGCGACCCCCAATTTCCTCTGAGGTGGTTAGAAACATAGAAACCTATTTTTCTTCAAGTCTATCCTTCGTTGAATTAAAAAAAAATGTTATTGCTGTAAATGTGCCAGAAAGTTTAACCTGGTGCTATAAAGTCAATCTGCTGCATCTGATGCTATTGTCTTTAATATAATGTGTGTGTATATATATATATA
>CAIGQZ010032813.1:17314824-17363729 GCA_903798205.1 Danio tinwini
TGTATGTAATAATAAGTGGGAGCAGCCTTATATTTAGAATTTACTTGTTTTTGAAAAAAAAACAGCATACTTGTAGTACATTTTTACCAATATAATGCAATAACAATACAATGATATTGTTGATGATTTACTGTAACAACACTGGCTGATAAAGATAGTTTAAAAAAACATTAATTTGCATGTCTAAACACAATCCTAAATAATATATTCAAATAATATTTTTATGCCTGACTTTTAGAAGTATTTGCTTAGCTTTTTGGTTCATTGCCTTTAGTTATCAACCATGAGAGTATGCAAATACTATGAAAAAACTGCTAGCTGCTGCTTCGACCTCACCCTGTACCAAATGACAAGAGACAAACTCAAACAGAACATACTCGACTTTAATCCTTAAACATGTTTTAATTGCAAGAAGAGCCAAGCAAAAAGACAACTTATTTTTTTTTGGTGTCAAGAGAAACCTGTCTTTACCATATAATTCCTATACCTGCATTTGGTGTCGGCAGCTTAGGTGGGTTGGGATCTGTTGGTGTGGTCTTACTGGTACTGGGACTTAATAATTTGACATAATTAGCAGGAAACCAGCCAATCTGACGCTTCTTTCCTCTTGCCTGCATAGAGAAGATGTGTCATTAAAATTCAACTGAAATCAAAACCTTGCATTAAAATTGACACAAAGCCGAATCACATTCCATAAATTCTGAGCACAAATGAAAATTTATGCAAAATTGGAGAATTATATAGGTCGCTTCTATGAGTACAGATTATATAAAATGTTCAAAGTTTGTGTGGTTGAAAGTTGGTGTATTTAACAGACTCTAATTAACTCTATTGTGTTTTTCAGACCTGAAGTTCTCCTTCCCACCATCCTCCCGGGTTTTTCTTGCGAATGAGAATGAGCTGGCCTGGTGCTAAAGTCAGCTGCTCTGCACCGGTGGCCGTGTATGGGGCGATGACCTGGGCAATCTCTGAAAACACACGAAGAATGCAGGTGAAAAGAATGCTAGAAAACATTGCCCTAGTTTTTTTTGGAGCCATAAAGGTGCTGCTTTTGTGTTTACAAAGCAATACAGCAATTGAGCAAATAAGGTCATATGGTTGACTTATTGTATGAAAAGGGCACCAGCACCCACCTGGTTTCTTCCCTAAACTTCCTGTTTTCCCAGCAGATCCCAAACCCTAGAAAAGCATAGAAAGTAAGTTATAGTTTTACTCATTTTGTTATTTTGACTTTTTAAACAATTGTTTGCATGTAACTGTAGTCAAACATTTCAATCTAACACTAAGTCATTACCTCAGATTCTTTAGGTTTGACATAATTGGATGGAAAGACTCCAATCTTCCCACTCACAGTGCCGGTCCACCAATCTCCTTCTTTCTTGGTGACCGTGATGACATCACCTTGCTGGAAGGTCAAGTCACCCTGCTCACTGCTTTCATACGTATACATGGCCACATACTCTGTGATAAGACAAAAGAATATCATACAAAAAGGTTCAGATTCGATACGATTAATAGCAAAGTGTAGAAAATTAAGAATAATTCACTCTATTCACACACATCCGAGTTAAGTACCAATCGGTACTGAGATATTAAAAACGTCCATTTCCGGCAAACATTCGGGCGCTGTTAAGTGGATTCTTAAACACCGCTGATTGGCCATTGTGTTCACATGCTCAACAGAAATGACTGTGACTGGCCGTGAAGGTCATTAGTTCACCACTCTTCACTGCTGTTTACAGAGTGCAAAAACAGATACACAGACACTGAAGCATTTTAGAGTTGCGTCAATCAGCTGGTCTGTCAACCAGCTGACATACGAGCGATACACTGATGGACTGACTGATTGATGTGGCTTTGAAATGCTTCATGTCCATCTATCCATGTTTGTACTTGGTGAACAGCAGTGAAGAGTGATAAACCGATGGACTTCCCGGCCAATCACAGTTATGTTTGTTGAGCAGATGAACACAACGGCAAATCAGTGATTAAGTACATGCTTAAATAATAGCTGGAAATGGACATTTTTAAAACTTCAGTACCAAAGTCGATATTTTTCACAACACTAATATGAAGCAATCGTTTGTTTCGTCAGTGTCACATCCTCTTGTTTTATCCAGTCCCCTTTTACAGCACAATACAACACAATTTTGCATTCTTAAAATCGAGCGAGACCGCACCTTTAGACGGATACATTGAGTTGCTGTTGGAATTCTGCCCTTCTCCGAGGTCTGTGGGTTTGTTTGGAGATGGACTGGGTCTCTTTACACTGGGAGGGCTGTCTGAAGAGCCAGACTCAATACTGAAACAGAACAACAGAATTCACACACTCAACATTACAGTCTAAAAAAAGTTCAATTAAGTAGTTGACATCTTGGGAATGGATTGAAGGAAAAATATTTATCAAGTATAAACTTTACTTTTAAATGGACAGTTCACACAAAACTGAAAATGCTGTCATCATTTATTCATCATTCACCTGTTCAAAACCTGCTGAATGCTGAACACCTGTTACCATTGACTTGCATAGTACTTGTTTTCCTACTATGGAAGAAAATGATTACAAGTTTCTAACATTTTTCTAAATAACTTATTTTGTGTTCAACAGAAAAAAGAAACTCATAAAGGTTTAAAACCACTTGAGGGTGAGTAAACAGCAAGTCACTTTTTAATTTATGATTGAACAATCCCCTTTAACTGTTCCTTTTGCCACATGGTTTTATATACATTAAACATAAACAATATAGTATATTTAGTGTGTGTTGTAGCATGCTATGCTTGAAAAGTGACAAATGTTATATTACACACAAAATAGAATTTCAAATCTGTTGTGCACTTTGACAGTAAATAAGTCAACATATAAATATACCAAATATATTCTATATCATCCAATAACCACACACACCTCATAGATTTCCGGACAGGCCCAGAGATGAGTTTGACGTAAGATTTAGGGAACCATCCTCTCTGCCCTTGCACCTCCCCAAACCACCACATGTCCTGCTGCTCCAGTACAGTGATCACGTCATTCTTGTTGAAGTTTAGATGATTGTCTTTCTTGGCTCTCCATGGGTACAGCGCCTGAGCCTGCAGACCTTCCACCTTCTCACCCTGGAAATAATAAAGAGAGTGAAATTTATGAAAATTATGTGAAAAAAAAATCTGCAGTAAATTACTGATACCATTAAATGATGAATAATTTAATAAATTATTTCATATGCAGCAAAAATAATAAAGCATGTCTTCTATTATTACTTGATGCTAAGTTTTTCCTAAAAAGCATGTTTAGCAAATAATGTGTTTTTTACTTTGCATGGGTATAATTGGTTATAAAAGGAAAAATATTTCATAATTACAAAAAATTCTGTATCAATTTTTGGATAACTGTACTTGACGTGTACCTGTCCAAGCACAGGTGATGGCGAGGAGCCAGAGAGTGTAGCAGGAGTGAAAGCAGAGCGCTGCCTGATCTGCCCTCCACTGGGCACTGACAGAGACGGCTGAGTGGGCTGAGTCGGCCATGCATCCCATCCATCACCATCCTGCTTCTCCACAGCAGAATTAGAGGGCCATCTGAAATAAAGACACAAACAAGAACAGAATAAAATTGGATCCAAGACCAATTAATTAATAATATTCTGCTGGAACTTAGAAAACAATATAAAACAGATAGATAGACGGATGGATGGATGGATAAAATGAAAGATAGAATTAAATAACAATAGATAGGTAGATAGGTAGACAGACAGACAGACAGACAGACAGACAGATAGACAGATAGATAGACAGATAGATGGATAGATGGATGTATGTATGGATGGCTGGATGGAATGCATCTTTCCCCCATTAATATTACTATTGCAATTATATCATTATTATTACATTTATTTTTAGTGATATCACTTTTGCCGTCATCACATAATATTACTTAAATAATCACCAACTTTAGTAATATTATTATCATCATCATCATCATTATAACTATGAAAGCTAAATACTATTTAAGTACTACCTATATTATTCAGATTGTCATTTCTGTTTATAGATATTGCTCTAGTTTACATTTAATTTTCAAGTTCTGTTTGTGTAGTGTTTACCGTATGTTGTATGTTTTGCACTTCTAATAATTATTATTATTTTTAAATTGATCTATAAACATCCATTCAGTGCCAAACTACTTACGTAGTGCTGAAATCTGCCCAGTTGCTGGATGCTGAGGAAGAGGAGGAGGCGGGGCCTGTGTGGGGTGGGGCTGAAGAGGGCGGAGCTATTGATGCAGGCTCTGTGGAGACTGGCTGAATGGGCGTGGCCGTGGTCGATGAAGAAGCGGATGACATGTGAGAACCCAATTTAGGGGTGGAGTTAGAAGTGGCGCTGGCCCTCAAACTCAGAGGAACTTCAGATTCTGGAATCTTCTCCGCATAATTGGCAGGAAACCAGCCAGTCTTCCCTTTAATCTCTCCTCCTAACCATCCAGGCTCACCTGTCTGTGACTCATCCACCTTATTACAGGAGAATCACAAGAGAAAGCCAATGAGACAGGATGTGAATAAACGCAAATTATTTATCAATAAAAAATCTTAAAATGTTATGCAGCTTATGAGGCTCATAACATCTTCACAGAGACATACATCAACGTTCTAAATACAAGCACATGAGTCAAAATACATAGTGCACAGTCACTGTATGAAATGAGAAAATAAAGGGGTTTAATTTGTTGATTTATTTCATGAAGTGAAATAAATGGTCTTTGCATCTCAGAAATATCAGTGGCTATGCTTTCATGCAACCAAATGATTGATTAGTTAATGGATAAATGGGTCAATTGTCAACATTTTTCAGCTTGATTTTAATTAAATTTCAATTAGACTGAAAGAAGTGATGTAGAACGTTTTTTTTCAGGACATCTAAACACTTGATTGGATTAAAAACATCCTGTTGTTGTTTTTAATTAAGTGTCATAAATGACGTTTTTCTAAAATTCTTCTTCACTTGACGTGGAATTTTTGTTCAGGAACATTTCCTGCATGTCCCCTATGACAAACGAGAGGTACTGCTGGAGAGTGGAGTTTTAATGGAATGTTTGATAACACACGGTGAATGGCAGAAAAAAATCCTCCGCATTTTTCGGTAACTTAGATGCACTCTGTAGGTAGCGTCAGAAAGCTGTGTGTGTATAGACTATCCTGTCACAAAATGTGGCAAAAATTCTACACGACGGTAATAGTTTGATTGTGGTGTTTACATGTTTACATTCGGGAGCAGCATTTACAGCGAATCTTTCAGTCTATAATATTGTGCTATAATAATATTGCAGTGATATTAACATACTGTAAACTTAGCAACTAAATCATTACATACACAATAGAGCGCGCTGATTGGTTTGAACCAAGTCTTTCTCATAAATTAATGCCGCACATTCAGAGATGTCACGATGCACTTGCAGGTACAGACATCCACTCTCCACGCTGGACTACATGCAAGTTTCTAATCTCCGTGACGCAGCTTCAAAAATTTGTTTCAAACCGTAAGAACAAATTTGCTCAAAATAATTAAAAAACAATACATTTTCACTTTTTAGTGAAATATGTGTGTCCTAATAGTGCTTCTAGCAGTGTGGGACATATATATGACTGTCAACAACTCAAAAAATGTGTTTTGGTGTTTCGTGACCCTTAAACTAGGTTAATTAGGTTAACTAGGCAAATTAGAGTAATTTGGCAAATCATTGTATAATGATGGTTTGTTCTGGAAGGTTGATGGTTGTTGCCAGCAGCTAGCTCTCTGCAACTCTCACATGGTCACCCATTGAAGCTAAGCAGGGCTGAGCCTGGTCAGTTCCTGGATGGGAGACCACATGGGAAAGCCAGTTTGCTTTTGAAAATAGTTTTAGTAAGACCAGCAGGGGGCGCTCAACCTGCGGTTTTTGTGGGTCCTAACGCCGCAGTATAGTGAAGGAGACACTATACTGCTTAGTGAGTGCCGTCTTTCAGATAAGATGTTAAACCGAGGTCCTGCCTCTCTGTTATAGTTAAAAATCCCAGGATGTCCTTCAAAAAAAAAAAAAAAAAAAAAGAGTTTAACCCCTGCATCCTGGGCAAATTTGCCCACTGGCCTCTGTCCATCATGACCTCCTAACCATCCCCATATTATAATTGGCTTTATCACTCCTCTCCACCAATCAGCTGGTGTGTGGTGAACAGTCTGGCGCAATGAGGCTGCTGTCTCATCATCCAGGTGGATGCTGCACATTGGTTGTGGATGAAGGGATTTCCCCTAAGATATGTGTAAAACGCTTTGAGTATCCAGAAAAGCACTATATAAATAAGGAATTATTATTATTATTAATTGCTAAAGGGGGCTAATAATATTGACCTAAAAAATTTAACTGCTTTTATTCTAGTCAAAATAAAACTAATAAGCCTTTCTCCAGAAGAAAAAATATTATAGGAAATACTGTGAAAAATTCCTTGCTGTTAACACCATTTGGAAAATATTTGAAAAGAAAATTACAGGGGGCAAATAATTTTTACTTCAACTATATATAATTATTTACTGTAATATCAGCAGCATGTTGATATCCTAATTAGGACCATAAAGAGATAAATATTAAGTCTGGTCTTTAAAATTAAAAATTAGAAGCTATTGTAGAAAAACATTGTGTGCAAATGGAGAAAGACTTCAATTGAAAACTTGTGACATAAGCTCATTTAGTGTTCAAACAAGGACTACATTTTAATTTAAACATGAGATGTTTATGTAAAAGTAGCCACTGACTCTCTCTGAATGGGCAAATGTCAAGTATAGCAAACCTCACAATACACACAAATGATGATCTCTGCACAGAGTCTCTTTTAGCCCTGTGACAGATGAGCAATGCAGAAAACAAACTAGAGACATGTAAAAGTGCACGAGGAGCAGAAAACCTCAACTTACCCACTCTCCCTTCACCTTCAGGCAGAGTGAGCAAAGGGAGGACAGAGGCAGGTCAGTTAAATGCGCATCGGCACACATGCAGAAATGCCACAAATCACTCACACACTCCCTGGAAAGCACGCTTCAGTGGTTTAATTAATTGCTGTATAATATATAACAGCTCTGTTCTGTAGACGCAATATGATGTAATGATTACTGATCTTCTGAATCTTCTAAAAACACAACATGTTCAAAACAAAATATGATTTGTAATAATTATTTCTTATTTAATTAAATAATATAATTTTGTAACTCACTATCTTATTATCCTAAAATCTATTATGCTTAAATAAACACAAGCCAATAAAATAACCACATTTGTGAACCTGGACAAATAAACCCATCTAATTGGGATTCACACCTGACACACCTTATTTGCATGTTATTTGATGCTAGAACATTGTAAGTGCACTCGCTTTATTCATGGGTGTTGTTCGCTTCTATCACAACAGATGCAAAATCCCTCCAGTTTCAATGCAAAATTGATTTTGTTGAGAGGGTAGCTGTGAAAGGAAGGTGGAAAAAACAGCTTGGAGTCTTTCAGTTCTGTTTATGGGTCCATCAGATCCTTTAGAGGCAACTAAGCTTGGAGATTTTCAGGAAGCTGCGCCTCGATGATGACCACTACTACAGCAAGCTCCTAATAGAATTACAACCACTACTAGAGCAAAGCTCTTAATTGATGATGACCGCTACTAGAGCAAGCTCCTGATTGGATGACGGCCACTACTAAAGCAAACTCTTGAATGGATGATGACCGCTACTAGAGCAAGCTCTTGAATGGATGACGGTTGCTACTAAAGCAAATTCCTGATTGGATGACGGCCACTACTAGAGCAAGCTCCTGATTGGATGATGGGCGCTACTAGATCAGGCTTCTGATTAGACAACGACCGCTACTAGAGCAAACTCCTGATTATATGATGACTGCTACTACAGAAAGCTCCTGATTGGATGACGGTTGCTACTAGATCAGGCTCCTGATTGGATGACAACCACTACTAGAGCAAGCTTTTGAATGGATGACGGTTCTACTAGAGCAGGGGTCACCAATCTCATTCCTGGAGGTCTGGTGCCCTGCAGGGTTTAGCTCAGACTTGCCTTAACACATCTGCCTGGGTGTTTTAAGTATACCCTAGTAAGACCTTGATTAGCTTGTTCAGGTGTGTTGGATTAGGGTTGAAGTTAAAATCTGCAGGACACCGGACCTCCAGGAACAAGTTTGGTGATCCCTGTACTAGAGCAAGCTCCTGATTGGATGACGGGCGCCATTAGAGCAAGCTCCTGATTGATGATGACTGCAACTAGAGCAAGCTCCTGATTGGCTGACAGCCACAATTATAGCAAGTTCCTAATAGGATGACGACCGCGATTATAGCAAGCACCTGATAGGATGAAGACCGCTATTAGAGCTAGCTCTTGAACGGATGGCGGTTGCTACTAAAGCAAACTCCTGATTGGATGACAGGCACTACTATATCTGGCATTTGATTGGATGACGACCACTACTAGAGCAAGCTCCTGATTGGATGACGACTGCTACTAGAGCAAAGCTCCTGATTGGATGATGACCGATACTAGAGCAAGCTACTAATTGGATGATGACCAATACTAAAGCAAGCTCCTGATTGGATGACAGGCACTACTAGATCAGGCTTTTGATTAGATGACGACCGCTACTAGAGCAAGCTACTAATTGGATGATGACCGATACTAGAGCAAGCTCCTGATTGGATGACGACTGCTCCTAGAGCAAGCTCCTGTTTGGATGATGACCGCTACTAGAGCAAGCTCCTGATTGGTTATGCAGTGTAAATTAATTTTTTTTTAACTCAAGCGATTCTCGCGATTCACGCATTACACGCATCAAATACCTAAAACTCAACACTTCATCTGCATCTGGCGTGGGAGCACCATTAGGATGCAAAACTCAATTTTTGCCAATAGCAAAAAAAAATGCCATTTTTGGTGGCTGCAAGTTCTGTGCATCCCTAAACCTAAAAAGGCATTTTGGTATTACATGATTTGACTCACCATCACTATGTCTCCAGGATGGATGGTGATCTCATCATGACTGCGGGCCTCAAAGGGATACATTGCTCTATAGTAGACCACCTTTACCTTCTCCTGATTAAAACCAGACACTGGGATCTTATCTAGAACACAAACACATGACTTATGTTGATTTCTGACATTTAACATAATGCACGTCAAAAAGCAGCAGCAGAAGTGTTTAAATTCATGTCTTTCTACATCAATAATAGTCTTTTGCCTTACCTGCCATGGACCAGGGAGACTGAGCCTGTATTTTTCCTGCTTGTGGATGTTGGGTGAAGAGTTTGGAGAGGTTATCCTGTATTTCGGCTCGGCTGTGATTTTCTTCTTCACTTACTCTGCTCATCCAGGCCTGAGACACAGGAGGAGTAGGAGCTTTACCCAGCCCATCATCCCTCCACGCTGGAGACACGCCATCGTCAGTCCCTGACAACCTAGAGCAAAGTAAAACGCATAACATGCCTGTTAAAAACAAAAACAACAACAACAACAAAAATAGCTGTAGACAAAAGTCCCTTTAAAGTAAGGCCATCTTTAAAACAGACAGTATGCTTGTGGAATGGGGAAACATCAAATTGCTTGCCAAGCTTATGATTAAATTTCATTTTTATCATCACAGTTAAAATTAAACAACAACTGTCTTCTTTAGTTTCATTTCTAAACGTCGAATCACACAAAAACTGTAGAAACTCGCATCTGGTCCGAGCCCCTTCCCCAGAGAATTGTCAGTCTATATTGATCAATGATTGGCTCCTGTACTAGAAGGCGGGGCTTTATTCGCCAAATTGACGTTACACTTTTCCCCATTCAAACCTACACGAGTAACATGTCTTGTGTATTCTACAGTCTTTGCTGTTGAAGAGCATCAAATACCTCGAGTCTTGTGAGTCTACGGACTTCCTGTCATGTGACGGCTGGGTGATGTCAGCCTCCAGGTCCTTTTGTTTCTGCCTCTGCTGTTTGTTGTGGATTTCTCTCAGCTCCTGCAATGCATGATGGGATATTGGAGGACATGTAAGGGGGAGTATAGGGGGCAATGGGGCTCTGTTTGCGCTTTTTTCTTACACTCAAAAAACATGTTCACAGCTGCGCCCTGCAAGTGTGGTCTATAATAATAAAATTATAATAAAACATTTTAAAATTCTCTATTTTTTTAAACCAGAGTCCATTTGGACTATTGGTTATACAATAGAAGTTAAAATAATTTTTCTAATATTTCCCAAGTGCTATTTAAAGTTCACATGAAGCGGAAACTGCAACCTTTTTTTTTGTATTGTGATGCAGTTGTGAAGCAGAATTTTAAATAAGAAAACAGTGGGCGTGGCTTGTTTTTATCTACTGCAATCTGATTGGATGTAGTAAAGTAGGAGTTTCATTGAGAAAGATCAGGAAATGGGTTTTAGAAAAGTTATTACAACCTAACAGACTTCTCCTCACCATTTCTGTTTGTTGTCATAACTTGTAGTTGGAGGGGCGTGGTTAATATGTTAGGCACACTCAATACCTCAGATGTAATCTGACAATTTAACCCAAAACAAACAACAAGTGTTTTTCATTTCAGTTTTAGATTGCAATGGCAAACTATTCTTTTTTCTTCTTAATGACATGCACAGATGAATTGTTTACCATAAAACTATAAATGTGAGCTAACAAAATCAATATGGTTAGTTTTAATTAAATCTGTACTTTAATACAGAGAAGATTTTTACATGTTTGAAAAAAAATTGCTTTAATAACTAATTTCTAATAATGATACATCAGAAAATTGAGACATCGCAATATAAAGCTGTGACGATGCATAACACTGATGTAAATTATATGATTGACGATTTTGAGCTTGTTTTATTTAAGAGTCAGTTTTCTGTATTTATAAGGTATAATTCATCTAAAAAAAGTCAATTCCGTCTACGTTTACTATGTCGCATAATCATTCAAATCATTATGTGACAAGACACTCAGAGCATATTTCAGTGGACATGCTCAGAAGAAATAAAGCATTTTTACCAACATTAGGCCTACTTGTAATATTATTATTGCTTTTTTACCATATGTTTGAAAAACAACAGCAATCTTACTAAAATTAAACTTAAAAATTTTTTAAATTTTTTTAGCCGTCAATGTCGAAAAAATACATATTGTGAGTTCAGTGTCGAGATACGCATCAAATCGTGACTTGGGTTTATTGTTACACCCATACTAATAAATATTTTCTTTTGTCTTTGTCATGTTTATAATATTTTTCAATAAGATACATGCATTTAGCTTGAAGTGCAATTTAAAGGCTTAACTAGGTTAACTAGGCAAGGTAAGATATTTAGGCAAGTCTTTGGATAACAATGTTCTTTTCTGTAGGCATTTGAGAAAAAGAAATCTTAAGCGGACTAATAATATTGCATGGTTTCCCCTACATTCATTCTTCAATGTCGGGGCGCCACATCAAAATTAATTCCCGCCATGGCTACATTACAGCTTCTTATTCAATACCTTCAGTTGTTGCTGTTTTTCTTTTTATTTATAGCGGCCAGCCACCACAGCTGGGAAAAAAATCCAAGAGGAAACACTGCATTGACCTTAAAAATTTGTTTTAAAAACAATTTATTAATCCATTAATCTAAAATAAACAAGAAAAATTATATAATAGGAAATACTGTGAAAATGTCCTGGCTCTGTTAAACATTACTTGGGAAATATTTTATATTACATTCCATAGAAGGCTGAATAATTTTGCCTTCAACTATGTGTGACCATCTAACTAAAAATCAGTATATACAAAGTGTATGTGACAGTATGAATAACATACATTTTGTAAAAAGTATACATGACTTGAAAACAGCTTATTAATGTAACAACTGACTGATTCAATATATGTGTGCATAAACAGTACACTTGCATGGTACATGGTGCAAACTGCATAGCGAATGTGTTCATGATGGCAGACTGTAAAGCCTTCTGGGTCACATGAACCACTGCAGTCACAAGAGAGGAAACATGAAAATCTCAAGAAAAGCGGACTGTGCGAACACTTATGTAACACCATACCATTCCACCAATGAACAATAACTTCGGGGAAAGTGATGTTTTATAAGTACATTTCTCTACTCTGAGATCTCTTACTGAAGCTAAAGTTCTGTTCCGTTTTCAATGTCACATAAGCACAATTATTATAATATCAGTGCAATCATGAAAAGATCACTGCAAGCCGTTTGGTAACAGACAAACTCTAGAAAGACAGTGAGAGTTAGCCGTTTGAGTGTAAAACACACACATACACACCAAAGCAAGTGTCAAAGGGTGCGAGTGTTTAGATTTCATGAACCAGACGTGCAATTTCTAAATTCACACACTGAATATGTAAGCTCTGCTTCTGCAAACATGTTTACTGGTGCTAGACAACACCATTTATGCTTGTTTAATCATATTTGCTGGCCCATAGGTCTTAAACTCAATTCCTGGAGGGCCGCAGCTCTGCACACTTTTGCTCCAACCCTTTCAAACACTGCTGATCCAGCTAATCAAAGTGTTCAAGACTACTAGAGACTATTAAGCAGGTGTGAGTTGGAGGTGATTAGAGCTAAACTATGCAGAGCTGTGGCCCTCCAGAAATTGAGTTTGAGACCCCTGTGCTGGCCAATTATCAATAGCATTTTCATGATCGTACCAAGACTAAGATAACTTAATAAAACAATACACGCATACATCTATAAAAACAAATTTAGTTCACCAAAAAAAGTTTCATTATTTTATTAATGTATTTTCAATTGCTTGAGACCTTCATTCATCTTCGGAACACAAATTAAGATATCGTAGATTAAATCGGAGAGCTCCCTCATACTCCATAGCTGGTAGCTAGCTCTCTGCAACTCTCACATGATTACCCACTGAAGCTAAGCAGGGCTGCACCCAGTCAGTACCTGGATGGGAGACCAACTGGTAAAGTTAGGTTGCTGCCGGAAGTGGTTTTAGTAAGACCAACAGGGGCGCTGAACATGGCATTATATCAATGGGACTCTATTCTGCTCAGTGAGCACTGTCTTTCAGATGAGACCTTAAACTGTGGTCGTTAAAAATTACAGGATGTCCTTCGAAAAAGAGTTGGGGTTTAACCCCAGCATCCTGGCCAAATCTTCCCACTGGCCTCTGTCCATCCCCATATCATAATTGGATTTATCACTCTGTCTCCTCTCCACCAATCGATTGGTGTGTGGTGTATGGTCTGGCGCAACATGGCTGCCATAACATCATCCAGTTGGATGCTTCACACTGCTTGGTGGTGGATGAGGAGATTCCTCCAAAAATGTGTAAAGAGTTTTGAGTGTCCAGAAAAGCGCTATATAAATGTAAGGAATTATTATTATTATAGACAGCAACTGTCCCAACTTGCTCAAAGTCTAGAAAAATACACTCCCTGTGACTGTTGTTGTCTATCGAGATCTCAGATTTTACCTAATATACCCTCATTTGTGTTCCGAAGACAAACAAAGGTCTCGGGATTTGAAGTGACATGAGGATTAATAACATAATTCCCATTTGTGGGCATACCAACCATTTAAAAGACCAATTGAAAATTGTAATTTCTCCTAATTTACATTTTATAGTTGTGTGTTTTAGCAAAGCAAGATTTTAGTTTTATTCTATAAACCATTGCTCTAAAAATGTAATTGTTTTGCACAAAATAATAAAAAAGTCATGTTTCAAATGTTTATATTCATTTTTTACTTTTTAGATAACAATACAAATGTTTTAATAATATCGCTCACAATAAATGTCTTTAAGCACCTAGACTTTTCGAAAAATGCCTAATGTTTGAGCAGACTTTTTTTTGGCTTCATATTATAATTCTATCCAGTTGAATAATGTCAAGCCTATGATATTTTAGCCTGAGGGTGTGTGATCCACAACAGGGCCTTCTATCATGTTTACCCTCCAATTAAATAAATCAACGTTATGACTCAAATTGGTAAGGAAGACAATAAATATGACAGCTTACTATAGTACAAAATGTCTCAAATATAGTGAGATACTTATTTCCATTTTTGCTTTGGAGCTAGTTACCCTCCTTTAAACCATGTTTTGTGGCACAAGTTAGTTAAAATTTTTAAGAAAAAAAAAATTCAAAGAATGTTCCTGCCTAAAAAACAAACAAAAAAACTCAACGTCAAGGTTCATGCATGAAGTTTTCGGAATTAACTGACGCACATGGCTTGGAGGAAAAACAGCGGCACAATCAAACTTACGCAATAATTATGCTGATCTAAGACAAGCATCAGATCAAAGAAAGAGCTTTGTACCGATATGTGAAGGTTTAGAATAGCTACAGTGCTGCCTTTGATGGGCTTCTCAAAGGGAGCTGGAGGAGGTGCAGTGAGACACACGAGCAGGGGATACGAGGTGTAGGGGAAAAAATAAATCAAAGGTCAGGGGTGGGGGGTGGGGGGATGACCTGGAAGTAGAAGTGTATATGCTTCAAACAGGCCAGCAGTGCTGCAAGACAGTCCGACAGCACCTCGTCCACAGAGCTCCCTGACTGCAAGAGACACAGAGCCACCCATATGGTGACGGGTCAAAGGTCACATCATCAACATCATCATCATCATCATTATCATTATCATCATCATCATAATCATTGATGTTTGTACTCTAAATGTGTATTCTGCTCTATGCAGTGCAGAGCTTTTTAAATGTCATTAATAACCAGCGAGAAACAAATGGACCAGACAGGACATCTGAACCAAAGCAGAGAAGAGAAGCCTTTGCTCTATTAATTAGTGTGAGCTACAGGCTTGAAAAACCCTCAGATTATCATTCATATCAATCAAGGCTCAACAATAAAGATGGACTCATGTCTTTAAAGCAATATAAAAGAAAATGCAACACTTACTTGAATACTTAGACCAGCATTTTGACTACTTTTTGTGCATTTGACAAATCAAGTCAGTTTTCTAGGTGCTCAATACATTTCTATTAACCTCAGTCCTTTAAATTCTCATACTCCCACTTCTTTATCAGATTATTGTGTCAATATTTATATTTTGTACATATGAAAGAAACTAAATTGAATAAAGGTGGCTGTGTAGTCAACAAGACAAAGAAAAGGGTGAAAAGTTGTGGGAAATTTGGGTCAATTTGAACTTTCAATCATTATTAAATACGTAAAACTGTTAGCCGATCATTTACTGTCAAGTCTACAATTGACAATAGCCACTTTCACACAGCGGTACTGGTAAATATCTGGAAAAATACAGGAACGAATTTACCGGTAAATAAAAAAAAAAGCTCTGTTCAAACAGGCAAGGACGTTCCGGAATTTTTCCGGAAAAGACCATTCACACATCCACTCCAAAATACCAGTAAATTCTGACATCATTAACCAGAAATGATCTCTAAACAGCTGCGCTTGTATTTATAAACATTGAAGGGGTCAGGCTTTTGTTGATGGTACATAATATGTGTGTGCGCTGGCACTCACCGGCTGCTTCACGTGCACATGAGTCCAGTAACTGAAGCAGCTTGAAGGTAAACAAACGGCGGTATATCATAAGCATTTTATCAAAAAATGTTTTGCATAGTTGGCAATAAGAAGGAACGTAGAAACGTTTTCCAACTAACATCTAGCACCTAAATGTGTCTGAAAAAATATTCAAAGGCTTTTATTTTCATAAACCGCACAGATGTGAGTGTCTGAATGTTCTAACTGGCTGGAGTAGACGTCTTACGTCAGCACATTTTAAGCGTGAACGCGCTCTTTCCGGCAATTTTCCTTCTGCGTTCAGCAAAATTCCGGCAAATTACCAGTAATCTTACAACTTCTCTTTACGGAAAATTGCCAGAACAAATTTACCGGTATTTTCAAAAAGGGCCTGTTCACACATACAGACCTTTCTGGAAAATTGCCGGAAATCTTCCAGAAAGGTCTGTATGTGTGAAAGGGGCTTATGATATGTATTCTGATGAGGGGCATCAACACAGGGCAGGGTATAATCTATTACTTCTAAATTATGATTTTGTTTTTTAAATATGTACAAATCTTGATGAAATTATGGATGTCAGAGAAGAAAACAAATTGCATTTTGGGTTTCCCTTAAATACTACAGTTGAAGATAAAACTATTAGTTCATCTATAAAGGTTCTTTTTTAAAATATTTCCTAAATGTTGTTAACGGTGAGAAGATGTCTTCTTTTGTCTTTGCCATGATGAAAGTACATATTGTGTTACTTTTTAGTTGCAAGATACTGATATTCAGCTTAAAGTACAATTTAAAGGCTTAACTAGACAGGTTGGGCTAACTTGGTAAGCATTTGACAGCAGTGGTTAAAAAAAAAAAGAATGCTAATATAATTGACCTTAGCAGATTTTACTTTTTTTTTATATTTTATATTCCAGCCAAACAAAATGAGATACAATAGAAAAATACAATAATAAATACTCAAAAAAATCCTTGTTCTGTAAATATCACTTGGATACTTTGAATAAATAAAAAAAAAATTCACAGGAGGGCATAATCAACTAGTGATGGGTCGTTCTTCATCGATTCGCTCACTTTGAACTAATCTTTTATGTGACTCGAGACCAATGAGTCCTTCCAGGGAGCGATTCATTATTTATGCACACATTGTGCAGGTGGAGAAGAAGATTAGTTCCTTTTTTGAGTCTTCTATGGGGTTAGAGTAGTTCGTTCATCACGTGAAAGACAGAAGCAAATTATACGTACTTAGAGCCGGGAAAAGATTTGATCCATCCATCTCTTAAGTCCTTGAATTTGAGTCATCTCTTTATGCCAAGTTCAGACTGCATTATTTTCAAAGTAGTCATGTCACAGATGCACACTGCATGACTATCTGGGATAGAATTCTGTTGCTGCTGTGTTTACACTGCAAGATGGATCGGTGACAGGGGGTTTCACACTGCATGACATTACAATAGTAGAATCGCCGACAACTTTGTCTCAGTCCGCAAACTACATCTCACAACCAAACACACACGAAAAGTGACATGAAAACAATGCGAGGTCACATAGTATTTACTTTGTTATTAACTACATAATGAGAAAGAAGCCTTTAGTAGGGTAGAAAATGTATTTATTTTGCTCACGTGGGTTTTGAAAGGAATCAGCAATTTCTTTTCAACTCGGTTGTGCTTTTGCTCAGATGACACGTCAAACAGACACGGGTGCTCCTGCCAAATTAACACTAGTTTTCCCTCAATTTTTTGGGTCTAAATAGACTGAAAATAAGCCCTTTAAACTTCACCCCCAACCTCCAGCTGGTCTGCAGATACCCATACTAGTGGATCCTACTCTCTCATTGGCTGTAGGTGATCGCCAATGTTATTTTCAATCAGAACACATTTCACACAGCATGATTTTGCACCAACAGCTCCAGATATTTAGCATGCCAAATACCTCACGGGTGTCTGCGACTTTTCTGCGATTCTCTCAGATCGGGTCTCTGATAGTTCACACTATGTGATTGTTACTCACGTGAATGAGCACTGATTTCAGGCATTTGAGGCGACTTCTCAAAACTTGTCGGCGAGTCAAAATCGGGGCTAAAATCATACAGTCTGAACTCAGCATTACATGGGATCATGTGATAAACTCGAAAACTCAAAAGGTGAACTAATCATAGGTCATTTCAGCTCAGACTGAGTGCATTTGGTTAAGCTTATATGTGGCTGTCAGTGTCATGTGAACGAACGACTCAAATTTGAAGAGGTGAGCTGAGCTAATCATAGACAAACACCAGAGAAACAACACAAAAATGATTACGTTCTCATTCTCGTAGCATTCTAGTTATGACTTGTTTGTCATGTGATCAACATGCGGGCTAGTTGTAGATGTGTTTGGAAGCAACTATTTAGTTATAATTTAGCAAATTGAACGAAATGACTTGAAAAAAAGATTTGTTCATCTCGACGAACGAGACTCAAAGGTCAGAGTCAGTAAAATGATGTGAGCATCCAATCACTTATCTTCAACTCTGTCCATTTAAATCAGCTGATTATTTAACTGAGCAATTATTATAATTACTAAAATATTATCCATAAAGTAACCACAGGGCTTAAGCAAAAAGTAAATAAAAACAATCTTGATTGCTGAGCCCTGTTGACGGCTTAGTAAAGGGAAGTAGCCAAGACAAGACACAACTGAAAGTGTGCTACTCCAACTTCCCTCATGAAGGGCAACAGAGAGCACAGTGCTGTGAGTAGTGGGGAACAGTTCGGTGCTGGTAGTTTTCAAGGGGGTTAAGCACATTTTTGGGTGGTCTACCTGTAGCCCCCTCTGATCTTCAACAAGCAGCTCCGACTGCAGGTTCTCCATCCTGGTTGCATGGCTCTGATAGAAGAGCCCCAAGGACTGCATCACCACGAGGGGTAAAAGGGGGGGCGAAGTGCGGTCAAGCCAGAACAAATAGGGCCAGGCAAGCCGTATAAACACATATAGTGGGTGAGGTGGAGAGGGAGTCGACCAGGATGAACGCAGGACAAGGGTGAAAGAGTGAGCAGCAGGCAGATACAGTGAGAGGAACAAGAGATTGTGTGATGTGGTGAAAATGTTTCCGCTTTATCACTCTTTCTCTAAGTCTGATCGAAGGCAGGTATGGGATAATAAAGAGTATTCTGTTGGTCTTATCAGACATGATGTGCGTTTGAGAAGAAGGTCAATATAATGCTTTCTCTTCCTCTTTCAATCACACAAACACACTCACACACACACACACACAAACAGGGCTCAAATTAACTTTAGGACCTTTTTTTGTTACTGGCAATGATAAAGCAGTTTGCATTAAATAAATGGACAATCTTTCAATAGTCTTTTTGCTTATAAAGAAATTCAACTTATTCAGCAAGGCTGCATTTATAAAGTTACAGTACAGATAATTTTAATTCCAATACAGTGGTCCCTTGAAAAAATGTGGTTCACGTTTCACGTTCTCGCAGACTTGCAGATTTTTTTTGTGTAATTTGACATGCTTTTTTTTTTTTTTTTTTTTTACAGTGCATTGTGTTCTGGGTCCTGACTGGCTATAGACCATTGTCAATCAATCTCCTCCGTGCCATGTCTTTTGTACAGTACAGAATACGTTCGGCTTGACAAATTTACATAAATCTTTGATCACTAGCAGTGTGACTCTGAAGTGTTGTACCGTATGTTTCTCCCCAACAAACCCCATAACGTCAACGAAACATTTGGCACCGTCAAATGCACCCACGATAGCACCCAAAAGGCAGAGGAAGATGCTAACCATCGCACAAAAACTTGGACTTCTGAACATGATAAAGGAAGGTAGATGTTATGCCAGTGTTTAAACAAGTGAGAAAAGTGTGAAAATGTTAATGCCTATCTGAGAAAATAGTAAAGTGAGGGGAATTACAGCCTTAAAACATGTATAATAATTATAAAAAATAAAGCTGACTAATTTGCGGATTTCACCTATTGCGGGCTATTTTTAGATTAACGAGGGACCACTCTAAATAATTAAAAAAAAAAAATGTTCGGCAGCACAACTGTGTTCTGGATCAATTAAAGATTTCCTGAGCACCAAATCAACATATTAAAATGATTTTGTGTGACACAGAAGACTAGATTGGTTACTGCCATTTCACTGTAGGGTTTAAATAAAATAAATGCAGCCTTGGAAAACATAAGAGATAGATTCTAACCAATTTTCTTACCAACCACAAACTTCCAATAAAGGTGCCATACAGTACATACTGCCCAAATAAAAACAGAATTATTTGATGTCCATATCTCATTTGCCTAACTTGCATCAGAATTGAATTATTCAATTAATGAATTATGTCATAGCTATAATAAATTGTTTCTCATACATTAGACCAGTTTTAACTTGAATTTTGGCACAAATGTTAATTTTGCGCCCTGCACACACTGAAAAACGCAAAAATATACAAACTATGCAAAAAAGAGAATGTGGGTGAACTTCTAGAGCTGTCTGTCTGTGTGTCTTCAGTACCTTTAGCTGTGTGTTGAAGGCGTCGATCTCCAATAGTTTAGAGCGCGTTTCCTTCTCTACAGCATCCAGCTGTTCTTTCAGCTGCTGTTTGGTGGATTCTTTCATTTCAATGGCCCTCTGAAGACTGGACAGAGTGTCTCCTACAAAGCAGAAATAAGCAGACAACTGTTAAAAAGGACTCCTGGGAGACTACCATCCTTATGATCCATCCTGTACAAAAGAAAAGTTTTATTTAAGACGTTTTAACCATTAGTAAGGTCACCAAATCTACATTTACAACAACAATTCATAAAATAAAAAAAATAACATTGTACCTGGAGTGCCAAACGCTAACTCGTTGTACTATTTATAATTTGTTTTAAATGTTACTAATGATGCACATAGGTTTATTAAAGGTCAGAACTACGCACACACATTGATTTGAGTATCTGGAATTTAAAGTGTATTGCAAAACAAGGACACGTTGGGCTGAAAATCAGTTTTAACCTCACTGATTTTACAGGACCTTTGAATTATTATGGCAGAGAACCATAATACATAAAACAAAACAGATGAGTTTTAGGCCTTTAAAGGTCATGAAACCCTCGACTAAATCTTGAGCTTTTTGAGCAGATTTATGTGTTGAACATCAATTAAGACAATGTTAGCATCTGTTAGCTTTAATTGTAAGGAACAACTAGGTAATTTTGAGCTTCCTCCCCTTAATTTCATCATTCAGGTTTAAAATACCAAGCGGCATCAATGGTGGTGACCTGGCATAGGATTGCATTTCAATCAAGCAGTGGAGTCTAATTATTATTCACGAGACTGATTTTTTTAATCCAATGAGGAGACACTGCTTCTGAATTATTTGGTCAAGCAGTAGTTAGGTGTTCATGATGGTAGTTATGTCAGAAGCACCAACCAACAAAAATGTTACATTTAGAGCGCTACTGTGTGAAACACTTCTATGTTTGTATAGATGAATCTTTTAGATTTTTATAATTTACACTTTTTCTGTTTATTTTCTATTTGTTTTTATTTTTTTATTGCATAAATTCTGTCTATATCTAAGGCAAGGCAAGTTTATTTATATAGCACATTTCATACACAGTGGCAATACCAAGTGCTTTACATAAACAGGAATAAAAGAGACAATTATATATAAAATAGAAACAAATAATATGAAAACAGAGGAAAACAGCGTCAAGACAGTTTTTCCATATTCCAAAATACTGGTTTATCATATTTTCTCATTTTACTCTGGGACTTCCCCATTCTGGTGATCACACCCCCTCTGTGGACTTTTTTGATACCTGTTAATCTATTGGACGTCTCCAACAGATTCAAATTTTCACCTAAAATCGAAAAGTTAAGCTTTACAGCTCTAATTAAGCGCCCACCAATTTCAACTTCCTTCTGGAAGTAAATCGCACGGCCTCTGATTTCTACCCCCTCCCGGGAGTAGATCGCTTTAGTTAGCCAAACGTAATAAAAGGTCTTGATATCAGCCAGATGCCAGGGCCTTTTACAGTTATCTGTGGTAAGTCATCGTCTCGGATCTTACTTATATCTAAAAAATGTTGTTTACTTTTTACTTTTATTCCATAATTTAGATTCTTATTGATATTTTTTATATAAGGTCATGAGTGGTTGTGTAAGCATTTCACTGCATATCATACTGTTTATGTGGCCAATTTTTATTTCATTCTTAAACACTGCTGAATGGCCATTTTGTTCACACACTCAACAGATGTGACTGTGATTGGCTCTAATGATCACTCGAGTGCTTATACAGACACTGAAGCATTTGAAAGCTGAGTCTATCAGCTGATCCATTAGCAGATTGACACAGCCTTCAAACACTGACATAAAAACACAACTAATTTCAATGCCCGAGGACTTTTCTGTCCCTTCAAAGTAAGTATGCGTGTCTACATTTTTAAATAAGCACTCTTTAAATATAATAATTATTATCAAAATTAATAATGAATATTTGAATTCACTCTCATTTTATTTTAGATTTTTTGTCTAAAATAAGTCAGAATGGGCTACTGATGGATAGCAGTTCTCCTCTTTTTTCCTGCTTTGCCCCATAATGCTTACAGCTTTCCAAGCCCTTTTAAATGGCTTTTTTTATTCTGAGGTAGACTTGAACTGAAAACTTCATTGAGGGAATTGTTCTTACTGTGCAGACTGTTCTGCTGAACCTGCTTCAGCTGGTCATTCAGACACTGTTTATCAGGAATCAACCGACTTAACCACTGCTGAGACTCCTGATAAGGACAAAAGAGAGAGAAGATATATGAAATATTCAGATTATTTGAAAAGATTTAAACACAGAACAACCTAAATCCTGATATTTTTTTGCACATATAAACACAGACATGCATACTAGCGCTGGGCAACAATAAATTGCATTAAAAATAAGTTTGTTTTAACAAACTGTTTTAACATAATATATGTGTTTGAATTATATATCTTTATTATTTATTTTCTCTCAATTTCTGTTTAATGGAAAGAAGATTTTTTTTCAACACATTTCTTATACTTTTTCATAAATTTACAAATATTTTAGATATTTTTCAAGATGCTAGTATTCAGCTTAAAGTGCAATTTGAAGGTGTGACTAGGTTAATTAGGCAAGTTATTTTATAACAGTGATTTGTTATGTGGCCAATCGGGAAAAAATTGCTTAAGGGGGCTATTAATATTGATAAATAATATTTTTAAAAATTAAAAACAGCTTTTATTCTAGCCAAAATAAAACAACTCAGACTTTCTCCAGAATAAAAACATATATAGGAAATACTGTAAAAGAGTCCTTGCTCTGTTAAACATCATTTGGGAAATAATTGAAAAGGAAATAAATTTACTCCAACTGTATATTATAAATTTATAGATTTACACACTCGTCTCTATTCAAGTTTAAACTACCTCTTTTTTTTTTTTCACACACTCAAAAAACACCTAGAGAAGCGAGGCTAATTCAAATGGTGAAAACGCTGAAAGGATGCTGATGATGCTTCAGTTTGTAAGCCAGAATGCACACCTGCAGCTGCTGTTGCAGGCTGGTGATCTCTGCAATGCGGAGCTCTCGCGTCTTATTGGTGGTTTCAATCTCATGCCTCTGAATCGAGAGACGGGACCGAATGTCCTGCAGCTTCCCCTCCAACTGAGACTTCTTATCATTCTAGAGAAGAGGCAAAAAGCACAACATATGTCAAACTATTAAGCTCAATATGCATATGGGGCTGCTCAAATATATTAGTTACACTTGGATTTGCTAATGGTAAAATAATTGCAAAAGGAAACTTTAACGTGACCCACAAGTCTCCTAATTTAGTTTTAAAGGTCTCCTAAAATAAGTTTACATCCATCTAAAGTCAAAAGGTTGTTTTTATGACAATATTTCATGCGGGAGACAATAACTCCATTCATTGTGCACTTTGAAACCTTTTACATTCACAATCAACCATATTCAGGGTGTCTGCATGTTTAGGAAAATTTTAGACTTATTAAAGGCCCTTTTAAGACCAACTACAGATAATTTAAAAAAGCAACTGAAGGGAAAAAAATACAGTAATATCTTGAGAACGGTTACGTGGGTCTGTCCTATATTTAGTTTTTGGTATGGTTGTGTTCTTTGTGTGTGCGCTTGTGCCTGAGTTTACTAGGTGAAGCTTGCGAGCAGCTTGTCCAGTAGAGGTGTGAACCTACACTGGGCTCACGGTTCAGTTACGATATACAATGCATCACACGGTGCATTGACGATGCTTTCCATTCACAGTTTTATATTTTCTTCACAGCACAGCAATTTTTGTATTAAAATGTATAAATATATTTATGTTTATATACTATTTGTAATACAATTTTATCATTTAATATAAACAGTAATATATATAAACTGTACCTTTAAAAAACATGCATTTATAGCAAATAAACAAATATAAATATCCCGCTCGCTTTTTGAGCCTTGTCTTGGTGACGTGCTCAACAGAAAGGGCTGCAATTGGCACTGGCGCTCTTCACAGATGAGTGACACTGATAAACTGCATCGATAAAAGTACCGCTGTAACAGCCGAGAGGAGAGGAAAAGTCACGCCCAGCAGGTCAAATGGGCCACAGTGAGAGAGAGAGAAATGGAGTTTACTTTCATTCTCTCAATCGCAGTGAAATAGGGGCTTCTGCTGTTAATGTCAGTGAAAGACTGTCCAGCAAACACACACGCAGTGAAATTGTGCAGAGTTTCTGCGTTTTTAAGTAGTTGTAGTTGGTTTTAAATACTCGCGCTCGCCTCCCTCGCCATAGTAAGCGACCGCAACATAGCACATATGAGATAAATGACGTTAGTACATAATAACCGGTTATGATTATTGCTGAACCGATACCAAATTGTCTGCGTCTGCATCGTGGTGCACCGAAGAAACAATTAATTTTGACACCCCTATTGCCCGGATTGGATAACACAAGTGACATCATTGGGAGTCCCGTATATATGCCTGACAGCCATAACGGCTGTCTCTCACTCCCTCATCCTCTGTCTGGCTCCGCACATCGCTTTTTTATTGTTGTTTTTGTTAACTTTTTGATTCTTTTGGTTCTTTACCATTCAAAATGTGCCATCTATTTTGTTTAATTTGTTTATTTTGATACTTTATTTTTGTAGCAGGTAGCAGATACACAAGACATATAAGATCTCTCCTGGAAGAACAGGTGTACCCAGGGAACTGTTTTTGTTTTAGCTGCCCTACCTGTCAACTGTTATTGTGTTAATTGTGTTTTTTTATAAAGTTGATTTATTTGTGATTAAATATATTGACAGGGATGTCAAATTGCTATATTTAACAAGAACTATAAATAATGTCTAGGGAGCACACAAAGAGTTGAATTTATAACAACATGTCAAAATAAAAACACCAAAACACTCATCTAACTTCATTTAAAATAATTTATCATTATTATTAATTATGTTACCTGTTGAATAACTCTGATTCAACCAGTTGACTGTGGAAATAACTCTTTTGTGAATTAACTTTAAATGTTGACTACTTTACAATGGGTCTGTTTAGAAGGTAAAAGCGATTTAAGACCCGCAAAAAATCTGTAAATAACACACTACATCAAAAGAAAAATAATAATAATATTGGCATTTTAACATTTTTCTATACACTGTAAAAATGCTAGGTTCCACACAATTGATTTGTGTTGAAATAACAAAGTAAGCTAACTTGTTAGTTTTTACAGATTTAAGTGGATTGAACAAAAAAGCTTATTTTTGCTTATTTGAAATAAGTAGTTTAAACAAACAGCAAACGTCATTTTCTGAGTGAATGACATTAATTTCTTCATCTGTATAATTAATCCTTGTGCATGACCTAAGCCTACATATTCAAAGGTCTTAACCACCACTGTGAAAAGTGCAGGGTTAAACACCAATCATTCACATTGTCCCAACACAAATCAATAAGGTTAAGCTAATAGGTTTGGATAAATATAAGTGGATTGAACAAAGTAAATATCTCTGGAATTGTGTTGTTTCAGCTCATTCTAAATAAGTAGTTTGGACAATTATTTTATTAGAGTGATGAAAGTGCACATACCAGAGCTTCCAGCTCAAACTCGAGTGTTTTCTTGCGTGCTTTGAGCAGGACGATGTTCTCCTGTTCTCTGTTTCTCTGGGTGAGCAGCTCCTGTCTGCGCGTCCTCTCCCACTCCAGCTGCCGCTGTCTCTCCAGTTCCCGTTTAGCAGCCTTCAAACACACAAAACACAATGGTTAATAATAGACGTGTGACAAGATCTCGTACGACGAGATCTCTCGAGATTAAATCGCGGCGAGATTTCTCGTTGAGGTGAAAAGTTGTCTCTTCACGTGAGTTGTGATGTTATAATGGAGCGTGCGGGTGAAATTAGCATTGACGATTGGAAGCAGGATTGGATTTGATCTGCAAATAAAGTGCTTTGCACACACCTGGCAACCCAGGCTGGCCTCAGAGTTGCGCTTGTCACTCGGTTGGGTGGGTGGGTGTGACGTAACTGCTTTTTTCACCAGAGTTCAGCAGGTGCCACATCCAACATAGGCTACAACTACAGCCTCACACATTATGGTTCGTATCCATGCAATGGAATAGCACTTCAGATATGCTGAAAGGCTTAATCGTCGTAAACACAAATGGAATTAAGACGTGGAGTATTCCTATTTTAGTCGCATTATTGAAATGCAGCTATGTAAACGCCGTAATTAAACTATTAACACTGTGAAGGATTTTTAGCAGCATTTTACGACAGGACCTACACACCTAGTGAGTCAGTAAAGCACCACAGACGCACACATCTCTAAGCGCACGCAAACAAACACACACACTCACTGAATGAACTCCTGGAGACTAATCGTCACAACATCATCACGGAACACATGTTTATACTGTCCGGGAAAAGCTGAATTATTTTTTTTCATTCTGCGTGCAGTATCAAACTCTATTAAAACAACTCTCCAATTAGTCCTTCATATTCGCATGATCGCATCCAGTAGCTCAGAGTGTGTCACAGGGCCTGAATGAAAGCTTGCTAAATGAAAGTGAAACTCATTTACTAAATTAAAAATGAAATACACAAAATTACATATATTTGTTTCAGTGTGTGGAAATAAGTTTGATATATCATGTGAAATTGTACAGGGGAGAAGCCAGCCGGTAGAGTTTATAGCTAAATATTTATCAGTGTTTGCATGTCCTTTATGACATAGAATTCATTTAAATAGAAATAAAATAACATTCAATGATTTTAAAAAGCACCTAAACTGTTTTGTATTTTGTGATTTTTTTTCTAGTTGAATAATGATCTATTTTCTATTCATATATTAGCAAATATTTTGCTAATATTTAAAATTATATATATAAAAAAAGACTTTTCTATTTACATAGGCTATTAGCAAAATATTTAGCAGTGTTTGCATGTCCATTACTGCGTATAATTCACTAAAATAGTAAAATAACATTCATTACAAGTTGATTTAAAGAAAGCACCTAAGTAGTTTTGCGATTTGGGTTATTTTCCCAGTTGAATAAAAGACTATTTTCCATTCATATATTTCATCATTGAGTATTTCTTAAAAATAGTGTAAAAATCTCGTCTTGTTCTCATGAACCCAATCTCGTATCTCGTCTCGTCTCATGGAGTAGGCATCTCGTCACACCCCTAATTAATAATAATAATATTAATAATAATGTAAAAAGTGCTTAACACTAAATACTGAGAAAATATGCCATATCATTGTTGATATAATAGTATTTCTTACAATATAACAATAATATTAAATAATATTTCCCTAAAAATGCTAATTTTATTAGCAATTTTTAATCATTTAATTATATTAAAATAAACTGGTAAAATATATTTTTCAGATCTAATTTATTCCAATTCAAACTAAAAAACTGTGTCAAGGTGTAAACATTCTGTCTTTAAAACACTATGAATGAGTAAAAAATAAGCGATGTTCTGATTCCGATGTCATGATTTTTTTTTCTTTTTCAATTATTTTCCAAATGGTGTTTAACAGAGCAAGGAATTTTTCACAGTATTTCCTATAATATTTTTTCTTCTTGAGCAAATCTTTTTTGTTTTATTTTAGCTAGAATAAAAGCAGTTTTCATTTTTTTTTTACTATTTTAAGGTCAATATTATTAGCCTCCTTAAGCAATTTTGTTTTCAGTTGTCTGCACAATAAACCATTGTTATACAATAACTTGCCTAATTACCCTAACTTGCCCAATTAACCTAGTTAAGCCTTTAAATGTCACTTTAAGATGAATATTAGTATATTGAAAAATATCTAATAAAATATGATTTACTGTCATCATGGCAAAGATAAAATAAATCAGTTATTACAGATGAGTTATTAAAACTATTATGTTTAAAAATGTGTTGAAAAAAAATCTTCTTTCCATTAAACAAAATTAACAGAATGAAAATTTAACAGAACGGCTAAGAATTCTGACTCTAACTTAACCAACCAATGCATAAAATAAATGTACGCATCTCAGACGTGAGTGATAAATTACATTGCATATACTATTATCATGATAACGATACTTATCACAATATATTGTGCAGCCCTCCTTAACACTTATGGATTACAGAGAACTTAAACATACCTCTCTTCTCTCAATCTCCTTGCGTCTCTCCTCTTCCCGCTGTCGCTCCAGCTCCCTCTGTCTCTCCAGTTGTTTGTCCAGCTCCTGCTGTCTGCGTCTCTCCTGCTCCAGGCGTTCCCTCTCTTTCCTCTCCTGCTCTTCCTTCTCCAGCGCCGCCAGTCGCTCCTGCTCTTTCCTTTGCTGCTCCAGAAGTGCCTGTCGACGTTTCTCAAGCTCCAGGTTTCCACGCTCAAAGTTCTCTCGTTTCTTATCCTCAAACGTGACTGAGGAGAAATTGTGGAAATCGTGTTTAGCATTTACCTACAAAATGTAAATGGTAATGTATATTTGTGAAGCATAAACAGCTATCCAAGCACATATACAGACTTTTTTTTCTTTTTTAAATATTTCCCAAATGATGTTTAACAGAGCAAGGATTTTTTTTACAGTATTTCCTATAATATTTT
The DNA here is from genome assembly GCA_903798205.1 of Danio tinwini. Taxonomy (NCBI): domain Eukaryota; kingdom Metazoa; phylum Chordata; class Actinopteri; order Cypriniformes; family Danionidae; genus Danio; species Danio tinwini. The sequence continues at coordinate 17,343,405 of CAIGQZ010032813.1, forward strand.
TTCTTCTGGAGAAAGTCTTATTTGTTTTATTTTGGCTAGAATAAATTCAGTTTTACATTTTTAAAATCATTTTCAGGTCAATATTATTAGCCCCCTTAAGCTATATATTTTTTCGATTGTCAACAGAACAAACCATCGTTATTAAACGCTTTGCCTAATTACCCTACCTTGCCTAATTAACCTAGTAAAGCCTTTAAATGTCACCTAAATGTGATTACTAGTATCTTGAAAAATATCTAGTAAAATATTATGTGCTGTCATCATGGCAAAGATAAAATAAATCAGTTATTAGAAATGTGTTATTTAAACAAATATTTTTAGAAATGTGTTGAAAAATCATCAATCCGATAAACAGAAATTGGGGAAAAATAAACAAATTAAAATTAAACAAGAGGTCTAATAAATCTGACTTTAACTATATAAAAGGTTACCCTGAACATGGATTCATAACTGTCACCTTACTGTTTCATCTTGCATCATGATGTACTTTCATTATGTCTCATGATCATAATTGAAAAATACAAAAAAAAAAACTATAAAATTAAAAATGGCAATAAAAAAAACGATATCTCAAGAATTACTCAACTGATCCAGGGTTATTACAGATAATATTAAAAACCATTTATGAGGATAAACAAAACAATTTATGAGGATTTTAACTTTTATTTGTTTTTAAAGTAAGTTTTTCTCATTTCAACTAAAACTTAAATAAATGTTCATTAAAAACTTACAGATGTATTGCAAAAAAAACAAAAAAGTATAAAAAATAACTATACAAAATCTAATATAACAAATTAATTAAAAACTACAGATGTATTGCAAAAAAATCTATAAAAAATGTAAAAGAAAAAGAAAAATGATCAAATAATAATAAAAGTTAATTAAAAACTACAGATGTAATTTCAAAAACAACTACAAAAACTTTTGAAAACCATTTTCTTGCCATAAACCATAAATCTTTATTGTGTAAGAGTATTATTTCCTATCATAATGTTGTTTAAGTACTGCAGGCAAAAGTAAACCAGGAACCTAATATTTTATCAGCCTGAATGTCGGAAAGCACTTTGAATAATCAGTCAGTTTTTTTTTTAAGTAAGTTAATGGTGGAAAATGTACAGTTAACACAGCCTCTGTTGACAGTGGATGTTATCCATTTGTATAGGTAAGTGGTATCAGATCTCACAGCACATTGCACTTAAAAGGTATAAATGCAAGATATAATCAAGGTAAATAATATTCATATAAAAAAATCCTTCAAAACCATGTGCAAATTGAATCTTGGCTATACTTGTCATCTGAGACCACATGAATTTTCACCAATGTTTCCTGACCTGGAAGTTTTTTCTCGGCCTCTTTCTCCTCCTCCTCTGGCTCTTCCTGAGACCGCAAGTCTGTCGAGTGCATGCTGGTCACAGACACTCCACTACCAGAACGCATTCTCCTACACACACACACACACACACACACACACACACACACACACACACACACACACACACACACACACACACACACACACACACAAAAAAACATTAAGTGAATGAAAACATCAAGTGTCTCCAAGTGCAAAAGAGTCATGTAGCATGTACTGTAGCAGTTAGTTTGGATTTTGTTGTCAACGTGATAAGATCAAAATGCAAAAGCAATGTGTAAGGCAGGGCTGAGACTTCTTTTTCTAGAGAAGAGGCAAGAAGCGCGGCAGACGCCAAACTATTAAGCTCAATATGGTTGATTATAGTTCTGCTTAGTGTTGCTAATGGTAAAATAATTGCAAAAGGTAGCTTTAACGTGACTTACAAGTCGCCTAATTTAGTTTTAAAGGTCTCCTACAATAGGTTTACATCCATCCAAAATCAAAAGGTTGATTTTATCATTACATATCATTTGCAGAAGCGCATATATAGTACATGATGTATAGTTTTTTTTTAAATCACACACATAAAAGTCAATTTACAATTGATGGTTTAAAAAAATTGTTGGCGGTTATTAACCTATATAATTAGCTTAAGCATAGAGCGCAGACCTTCCTCAGAGTTCTCCCCTGCTCGCTGCAATGTTGTTTGTGTGTTTCTATGGCAAATGCATAAGGAACCCACAGGAGAGCGCTGCATGTGTTAGAGTGAAAACTGATTTTCATTCAAACAAATTAATGTAATATACACACTTGAGTTAATCGATAAAATCGATTTATCGCCCAGCCCTAGTTTGAGGACTTAAAATTCCTATGCCATCGTTACGGTTCACATCATTGTAATTGGCATTTGGTTTCTGACATATCTCATAAGTGGTGACACCATCTATCCAATCAGAAAAGTGTACACTTTGCGATATGAGAGGATCCTAGAACCAACTGTTTCAGACATTATTAGAAAAGATCTGAGGTTGCTATGATAAAATCAATGCGTTTTTAAAACTGTGATGGATGTAAATCTATTGTCAAAAACCTTTAAAACTAAATTAGAAACAGCTTTTTATGTCGCTAGGCTACAATTGAATCAGCTGTGTATTGTGTGTGAGCGTTGCTGTTTATATTGTTATAACTGTAACATTTCATAATATTGTGATATGCAAGATTTGTGAAGTACAGCTCTGGATAACTCGAAACAGTGACCACTAGTCTCTCCTCCATCTTTAAAATCCCCGTAGTTGTCTTGACAACACAAACACGGCTGTCACCTTAACGGAAACCCCGCCTCTGCTTTCATTTGATTGGAGAACAAAAAAAGACCCAACTGATGTAGCCCACTTTTTGCTCTTAGAGTTGACTTTTTTCAGTTACCGGCATATTGAAACACTCGTGCCATTAGAAACCATTCAACCTCTTAATGCAAAAAGTGTGTTTGGTGTGATCAAGGCCTAATAGAGGCAATTTAGGTGCAAATGTGAAAGTTTTGCGCCGTCAAAGTCTCTCACCTGAATGTTGGAGGTATGAGGTCAGGTGGCAGCAATGGGGGAAGAGGGAGACCAGACATGGCCATGTCAATCAAGTGCATGGCCAAAATAAACTCTTCAGCAGTCAACTTCCCATCCTGATCTATATCTGACAGATTCCTGCAGAGAGAAACAGGTAGATGGCAAATCAGCTATTTATTATGCTGGTCCAAGTGTGAGCAGTTCAGCTGTGTTAACATCAAGAGTAAACAAAGCCCTAGGCCATACACAGATCCGAGAACAGCATGTTAAAAGAAATCAAAACAAAATTTAGATATACTTATAACAATAACCAGATACCAATCCTTATGTTTACACTGATACGATCTCGGAACTCAGATTTGTTTGAGTTTTTAATGCAAGACCGAGACAGAATAATAACGAAAACAGGTTGGATTCGCACCAGATGGTGGCCAGCTGGGCTTGTGGTAGACTGGACTGCATCAGAATAGTTCTGGCTTGTGGACCTGAGGGATAAAGAGAGAGAATAAAAGGGGAAACAAAGTTGGTTATGTTGAATCAGCAAAGCTCTCTTTCCTCTAAGCCGCTCTGACTAACCACAGTCATTCATGACAAGAGCTCTGAATTCTGCAAACCTTGTCGATTTAAAAACTAGATACAAATATAGTTCCGTTTTCTTAAGAAAATATGGATGGTGCAAAACTGAAATGAAATTAAAATATATTGAATCAACTGATAGATTAAATCGATTGAATAGAAGTCTAAACCTTATCAATGCTGCATTTATTTAATGAAAAAATACAGTTAAAACTATAATATTTGTAAAATATATGTTTTTGACAAAGTTTTAAAATAACTGTTGCATTTTCATTTACTAAAAATGTAATTGACAGCATCACTATCACCCATTATTACTTCTCTGAATACACATTTCTTATTATAGTTATTTAGGCTAATATATATATATAGGAAATAAATAAATAAATGAAAACTTTTTATCAGCAGGGTAACGTTTATTTGACAGTATAGATATTTAAATTTATTTATTATTTAAAATATTAAATAATAAAATATTAAATACAACAATATTAAATGTGCAGTATGTCAGTTTGACACCTAGTGGTTGAACTAGGTATTGCACTTGTGGATCAAAACAAACTGAAGCGTGGGTTGCCAGATTGAGTACAGGAGCGAGTGATTTAAACCATGTTCTAAATAAAAGCAACGACACACGATAGAAGTAATATTTTTCATTTTAAAAGAAGTTTTTGTCAAAACCATCACCCCGAATTGATATATTAGAAACGGCTTCTATTTCTCACAGGTGAACAACAGAAAACTATGACAATTATCACCTCAGGTAAACCTCATGTGCTTTATTTAGTGCTACCTGCTAACAATTTGAGTTTGAATGCCATTTTACATGACATTTATTGCCATACACTGAAAGCAGCAGCAGATAGTTCACCTCAGATCTTGAAAATATAATAAACCGTTCGAAATTGAACTTTAGAACTAAACACGTGATTCAGCATCTACATTTAATAATGTTAAAGAGGTTTAATATGTAATAAATAGATTATAAACCTTAACATTTTGTGAGTGAGTGCATATTCTGTGCTTCTGAATGGCTGTATTTAAATTTCTGTTGTGCTTCGTCTGGTGCAAACAGCCAAATATTGCTTATCACTTTGCTTATTGTGTATCTCTTAATGAAGCGTATTGTTAGGACATGCGGTTACAACGTAACCTGCTCAACTAATGTTAACGTTCGTAATATTTATATAATTTGTTAATAATTAACCTCATGTGAAACAGAATCTGTCTCATTTTGGAGTCTACTGTCCACTGGAGGTGGCATTTTGGTCGCATTTTCGGTCACGAACACATGCTTTCAGAGCCTTTCTGAATGAATGAATGAAATATGCAGTTTTCCACCAAGGCAAACAAGAGTGCTGAAATATAATTGGCTAAATTGGCATTAGGTGGCTTAAAAGAACAAAAACATAGACAGCGTTCCGCCACGGAAAAGACATTTTCAAAGCAGAAAATCTGACTTTAGCATTGTTTTTCAGATAAACAGGTATGTTCATTTAGCATGTTTCTTAAATATCTGCAAACATATTATGGTATTTTTATGCTTTAGAAGAGTCAAAAACTTACATACAGCACCTTTAAGCAGTTTTCAACACTGATAATAACAATAACCATTATTAAGTGATCATCAAAAATAACATTTAAAAAGTAAACATATCAATAAAATGATTTCTGTTACATCACAGGAATAAATTATATTGTTTTTGTTATTACTTTTGTCATGAACTCACCAAAACAAATACAGTCTTGGTGAGCTTAAGAGATATTTCAAAAACATAAATAAAAAATTGGTGGTATTATACACTATATATTTATTCGAGACATGGGTGAGAACCTGAATGACAACGCAAATCAAAAAGCATTTCATAGTCTAATGCTTGTCAAGTGTGATTATGTGAATGAAGATCAGCATACCTGTGAGATAACCGCTCATCATTTTATCATGGCTGTTGAAGAGCTGCCGGTACTTGAGTCTGGAGGACTGAGACACGGCCCAGTCAGCGGGTGGAGGAGCAGCTGGAGCACTACAGATAGAGACAGCATGTACGTTAACATCTACCAAATGTCTGTGAATACAATGTGCGAGTGCGTATTGGTGTTCATGTTTTTGTGACATATCAGGACACAATCACATGGGTATGGTATTACAAGAAGGTGGTGAATTATGAGGATATTGCTCATGTCCTCATTTCTTAAAAGGCTTACAGACCATACAGAATCATTGTAATAAATCATACTGAATATTTTTTTAGAAAGTAAAACTGTGAGGGTTGGGTTTAGAAACAGAATACATACAGTTACTGTATATACTATATAAAAGCTGCATACTGCTACTTCATAAAACCAATGGAAACCTATTTAATGTCCCCACAATACACAAAAACCTGTGTGTGTCTGTGTGTGCATCTGTATGTTTGTGTATCTGTGTCTGTGAGTGTACCTGGGTGCCTCTACAGACTGGCCTTTCTGTAGCTTGATGCTGGAGCGATTGAATGAGGCGGTTTTGTTGAGCCCAGCACCTGAGAGACAGACAAACACCCATGAAAGATCCTGCCAAAGTCACCAGACTGCAAAAGCTGGTCTGGGTGGTGCGACTGTGTTTACTTTACCTGGATGTGAAAATCCACTCAGGGGTTGTATCATTGGGGGTGCTCCATTGGCGAGGGATGGTATGGGTGGGGTTACCGATGCGCCCAGTGGAGGAGAAACACCCATTCCTGGCACTCCTGGTGGCAGAGGGGGCAGAGGCATGGGCGGCACTGCTGGCAGGCCTGGTATTGCACCCATAGAGGGCATCCCTGCAGAGGGCAATCAAACAAATAATTCATTACAGCTATAACTATTGATTTTTTAATATAATATTAGATTTTTTTGGTAATCATACTATTTATAAGTAATAACAGTAATAGATAATAATATTGCTTATAATACTGAATACTGATGTACAGCTCATTTGTTTGCTTTACCTTTTAAAGATCCTATGTTTTTGGATATCTATAAGCTTGCGCACACCAAAACAGTGACAAAATTTGCCTTTAGAAGATATAAAACAGATATAAACATGTAAAGCTTGTAGTTTGTCACTTGCGCATTAATGGATTTTGTTCACGTCAGCTCATATTTCAATTTATCATCAACACTTGACCAATCAAATGCTCTTTAGTAACTAACATGCTCCACCCCCTTCAAGACGCTTCACATTTAATGCGCTTCAGCTCAACCACTTCCACTGGCAGAGCTGTGATAAAACAAAATGCTACTGGCTTTTTTTTAAAGAGGGAGTAGCTACACTATGTCCCATCCTCTCTTCAATGTTTCGGTTAACATTACGTCAAAAATCAAACAAAACTGCACATTTTAAAGCATTTCATAAGACCTTTAACATTCACTGAGAGACTGAATAAATCTGCAGTGTTATCCTGAATGAGATGTACATATATATTTGCATAATATTTCTACATCAATAAAAAAAAAATCAAATAGAACCAAAATGTGTCAAAAAATAAAATTTATTACTTTAATTATTACATTTTATTTACTTTTACTAGTTTTACCAGCACCAGTCCTGATGAAAAAAAAACCTCAAAAACTCATTTTAAGAATATTCTTCTAGGACACATCACTGATATTAAAAACTAAAACTATTTTTTCCATAAACTAAAGGCCAAGCAATCAAACTATTCAGACACCCTAGTTTTTCATTATTTCATGTGATTTTTTTGTGCTAAAAATGACTGATTTTGTGCTGTTTTTTTTGTAGACAATTTTACGAAAAAAATTAAATATATATATATATATATATATATATATATATATATATATATATATACTATGTTAGGTGTCCAATTTGACACAATGACAATGACACAAATCATAAAAATAAAGCTTCTTTCTAAAGACAAGATCTAAAACATATCTGAAACAGTAGAAATTAAGTCAGAGGAAGGCTGTATAACTTTTATGTTTATCCACAATCTTTCTCTTTCTCAGATTTCACTCCCCACAGCATCTGACATGTACCTCACTCAGGACATGCATTAGGGCACACCTAACACACCGTAACACACCTAAAACACAGATTGCCGTAAAACTGGTCAATGGCAGGGAAGCATTTTTCTCTTGTTAACTGCAGGAAAAGAGCTAAACGAAAACATTTATCGATTTCACGCACACCATCATATCGGCCATACATGTAAAGCACAAGTAATGTCCTTCAAATCGGTCACATCCAGCGGCTGTCATCCATGAACCAATCTCCATCATACTAAGCTGTTTGCTTTTCCGTCTGTTCCACTGCTCCGTTTGTTAGATGTTTTCCCACTTTCTTTTGCAGTCTGATGAGCGTCAAATGCTCAAAACGCCCAATTCGCTCCACAAGATGTGTAATCCAATCTTTGCATTGACTTCACATGTAAACCATCCGTGCTTCATCCACGTCTGCTTACTGCACAGGCTGCATGTAATGTAATGATTGAGGTGGTGACGCAGGTGACATGTCATTTTCCTTTTCAGGCACTCAAATACATCACGTGCAGTGCATATGCAACGTTTATAAGTCATGTAAAACAATTAATTGCAAACTGAAATAAATATAATTTGATTATATGGTTTGGAATTAGATGTTTTATGAGATTATCTAATTTTTTTGTATTATTTTGCATTTAATTAAGAATTTTGCAGGATCGCCAAAAATTTGCGAATTGCATTGGATTCAGCGATCGTGGAAACGCGAAAAACTAGGGGTTCTGATTATAACAAGTCAATGATCAGAAGTCAATGATCAGAAACAGCAATAATTTTACCCATCACTCCTTTCAGAAATCTATTTTTCAAAAAATATTCCTACTGAAATCCATTAAAACCCATAAAAATATAAAAATAAATTTGTCATATGTTAGTGCTTTAGCTTAAATGGCACTGGGATCAAATATTGGCTTATGAATGAGTTTCAACATAAACATTTTTGTCTTGATGGTCCTGAGAGGAACTATTTTTTTCCTTCAAGTGTAAAATAAATTAAATAAATAATTATTAAAAATCTTTCAATAAAAACAAAAAACACTTTTCTAAATGAATGCTGCATTAACACAACCAAAGCAATCACAGAAACTACATTTAAAAGATAAAAATAATGTCCATAAGGATGCACAAAGATGGTTTAAGAAATAATTTTAAGAGAAAATAAAAAGAAAATATAAAAAGTTTAGAACCTGAAATATGGAGTCATCTGAAGGAGTGTGTTCTTACCAAAAGGAGCCTGCGGGGGTATGGGGATGGGCTGCTGTTTCATGGATGGGGGCAGTGATGGAGGGAGAGGGTGACCCTGCAGCTTTAGTTTAATCAGCTTCATTGCGATGGAAAACTCATGCATGTCCATCTTCCCATCATTGTTCATGTCGGCCAGAGCCCTGCAAAATAAAAAAATCCACAAACTTTAATGATGCTACTCCAACACTGACTAACTTTCACAGCAGACTCTTTTAACTTGAAATTATGCCTGTATCTTCCTGGATTTGCAACCAGCCACACAATTACACAGTGGTCTGCACAATTACACTCTGCAACAATCATTTGGATTTAATATAATATTGTAAAAACATAACTGTTTCTTGGTTAACAGTGTGTTGCCGCTGCATATACAGATCAAGTTACTGTCATGTTGTTTGGATGCAACTACAAATTACCATACAATTTACAGTAAAAAAAAAAAAGGAAGAGCACTGGTACATCAGGGTGTTTTGTGATAACATCTCATTGCATCATTTTACTGATTGTGTGTTGTTTTTGCATATACTTGAGTATATAGATAGCTCACTCACTCAAAATTCATCCTTTGCCAACAAAACTTTTATGGAGATTATCAGTACATTTGTAAGGTAAAAGCTTGATATGCTGTTGGGTAAATTCTGCAGATTTAATTTCAGGCTATAAAATATACAGTACAAAAATCCAGAAATTGAATAAACATTGTCACAGGATGTTTTATGGCATTGTGATAATTTTTTTCTTTATAATGTGATCTTTACAGTGCACACTAATTATAAAACAGTAGAACATAGTGAATTTATGAAGGTAGTACAATTCATTTATATTTATAGGAATTATGTACCATATTTGGGCCAGTACGGGGGCAGGTAAACCTGACTGCAGGAAGAAATTCCTTGCCTGGTCACCTATAGAGAGAGAAAAAGAAGAAGAAATGGGAGCACAATAAAGTTAGTATGCAGAAATACAGAACATTCGGGGCTGTTTCCTGTGCAAGATGCTGCGACTTATGTCAATTGATACATTTGTACAGATATAGCTTCATATTTCATGCATCAATTATAACACGACTAAATAAAAACAAACAATTTTGTCCATATCATCCAAACCTACAAAGGGTGGAATATACAAACAAAATGGAAGCGTTAAAGTCCCAATGTCTCAAAATAGTTTTCTGACATTAAAATGATGAAATTGTTTTATTATTTTGGTAAACCAAAGATTACATAAGATTACATAATTCCATTGAAACCATGTTTTCAGCAAACATGCTCATGATTTATCGAGCACACTTGAGTGACACTGGCCTCTGGGTTGAGGGATATGCCGGTTACAGCTCGAGTATGATAGGAAAGCTGAGTCAGTGTGCTCGTATGTTATCTAACTTATCACACTGACTTCCTGCCCTCATGACTGCCTATACTGCTCAAAACACTGACACACGCACACACTGAGACACAGTCTAGTTTACGATCCTTGTTGGGACTTAAAGATGATTTTTAAAGTGTAGAAACTGTACATTTCAGTTCCCCCTAATTAGTGCTGTTAAACGATTATTTTTCAGTTTGAGTTTACATTAGAGCTGCACAAAATATTAAAAATTATTGCTATCGAGAAGAGCAATAAATTAAAGAAACTGTATGTGCCAAGCATTGGTGTGCTGCATGCATAGCTTGCTTATCTAAATCTGACCAATCAGATGAGGCCTTTACTATGTTCATCCCCACCTCTCCAGTGGGTGCTGTAAGGTGAACCTATAGCTGAAAATAAATACTGATCCTGGAAGACAAGAGAGGAAAATGACAGTCAATAAGAAACAATTTCAGTCATTTATGGTGTTTTAAAGTCTAAAAATTTGCACTGTGACAGTTTAATTTTAGACTTAATTTTTTAGACAGAAAAATATATATTAGTTTTTTTTTGGTATGAACATAACATAAATGGATTTTTTTTTATTGCTGATAAAATAGTGTTTGCAACTTCGTTATATCATAAGAGATATCTAAATCCTCACAGAATCTGCGCGCTCAGATTTTTAGCCCATAATTGATTCTGTTTATTTACTTACAGTAAATGTGTACATTTATATTTATTCAGTTGTTAAATAATTTCAGTTTAATTATTGACTAATATGAAAATATTCCTAAGATTTAATTACAATACAGTTTGTAAAGTAATATTTTCTGTCTTTTAGTAGATATATTATATGAAAGACGTGGTTTGTTTACCAAATAAAGCGGATCTAATAGGATTTGCATTGTAAACATAAAATAAAAGTTAAAAAGGTATTATTTTTTATTTAATGTATTAAGTTTTTAGTTATGATACACTCAAACTTATTCTGCATAAATTCGCAGGTTTTTATAAAATTCTCTGCAGAAACAGCAGAAAATGTCGGCAGATTCTGTCTGGCCCTAGAGATATCATTATCTCAATACTCAACAACATTATCGCTGATCACATTTTTGTGCAGCTCTAGTTTACATAATAATTTAGAGTGTACTGTGTATATTCATATATGAATACATTAAAACAAATAACATTATTACAAAAGTCCCCATGAGTCCCCATGAGTTTGCAGTGTTTCCTCTAGGATTTTTTCCAGCTGTGGCGGCAGGACTGTAGACACAGATCTACCAACTACCTATGGCAATAATGATGTTATTTCAATGACAAATGTCATAAGCGCAGTATTACAAGTCGAGATTTCATTCATGTAATACGAGCATGTGAATCTCTTTGCTTGTGCACGATTGCCTCTGGTCGTGCACAAAACTTCTTGCACACCCTCAAATAAACTCTGCTCAAGTGCAGATTTTCTTGTGCACGCTCAAATAAACGCTGCTAAAGTGCGATTTAGTGTGTTTATGTAACAAGTATGTCTCCAACATTTATTAGATTTGCTTGCAACATTTATAATTGCGTCCAATAAACCTACAGAGCGGCATTAATGCGTCCTGAAGTAAAGTGAAACGGCTATAAACTCCAGCAAGATAGTCATTGTATGTAAAGCCATAGGCTATAAAGTATAATTATGGAAACTGTGTTCATCCTAACTGAAACTACATTGTGTTTGTTGGCATCACGCACCTGTCAGTCAGTCTGTCACAGTCAGTCAGTCAGCATGTCACTTTAAAGTGTAAACAAATAACGCACAGCACTACGATTACAGAAAAGTTTGCGCTGTTATAATTCACTTACCTGTTAATAAATTTTGGTGCAAAAAACGACTGAATGTGAACGTGGCGGGATGAATTTTGGTGTGGCGCCCCGCCATGGAAGAATGAATGTAGCGGAAACCATAAGTTTGTGTGTATTCAGGTTTAAGTCTGCCTGATCTCATGAGAAAACGTAACTATTTTATGTTTTGTCAGTTCAGTGGCTAATTCATACAAGTTCAGTCGTACGAAAACGTAAGATTTTTAAAAAGAGGCGTGGCACCAAACCACACCCCTAAACTCAACTGTCATTTGGGGATCAGCAAATCTTACTAAATTGTACAAATAAGATTGTACAAATTAGCCACTAAAACAAAAAGTTACAAATTGTCATGAAATAGCGTCGTTTAAGTTGACACCTAAATATAGAAACAACACACACAACATTTAAAAGAGTCAACTGTAGTTTTCATCTTTCAGACTAGAATATTATAACACAATCTCAAACCAGTGTCAACTAATGACATCTTTGCAGCCCAGACACCTCATATCTTCCCTTTAGCAACCAGCAATACAAGATGCGTGTGTTTCTGTGAGTTTGTGCCTCTGCAGACCTGATGACCTTTTTGCCTTCCTTTAAACACTTGATAACAGGTGTCTCCCCGGCACTCACACACAGACCTCCTTTATGCCCTCAGAGCCAAAAACACACTCTTTCAAGCTGTCCTTCAGTCGACACAAAGAGGCTCTTTCAGATCCACTGGTCAACAGGAAACCTACAAGTGGCATCTCTTCAGCAGATGTCCAAAGTCCAGCTGGGACAAGCTGTTTTTATGGTTTGGGTCTTGTGATTTTGATTGGCCCTTTGGAATTTAATTTGCCCAATTGTCTGCATTGCACAGTGAGATCACAAGGGGTATTTTGATTACTGTGAACAATTCTGTCAATGTATTGTTCTCGTCTTCAGACATGCAAAATGTCTCCAAAGAGACATGAGAGAGAGTTTTTTTTTTCATAACAGGAACAAACATGTCAAAGCTTCAGCTGGAGATTAGAAATGGCATCAGCAAAGGCTGTGAAATGACATGCTAGAAATACCACACCCTGATCTAATTCCTTCATGTTCTTCCTTAGTGATTCTGTTAACGTCACACCATCAAAGCTAACTAACTAAGGCCTCGTTTACTCCTTATATTAAGATGTGTTTATTACCTCAATCCAATGTCAAGTGAAGGATGGCAAAAAATACAGGTGTATTTCTTTAGGGTTTGGTATCGTTTGGTTATTTTTTTTACAATGGTTTTACATTTATTTTATTTACAAGACTGAACACATGACGCTTTACAATAGCAGTGCAAAATTAGCATTTTTTAAACAGTACCAATGCCTGACCCAATACTTAACTTCTTTGGTGTGCCTCCTTATTAAAATATTTGAATTAAACAATATGGACGTTTTAAAAAATACAACAATACCAAAGACTATAGAAGTATTGAAGTACACAAGACGTGTCACTTGTAAAGTTTTGAATGGGGAAAAGTGTAATGGTCAATATGACGAATGAAGCCCCGCCTTCTAGTACAGGGGCCAATAATCGATCGATATAGACTGAGGATTCTCCAGTCTTGAGTTTCTGCAGATTTTGTGTGATTCAAATGTTTTGAAATGAAACTAAAGAGACAGTTGTTGTTTAATTTTAACTGTGATTCCTAATATAAAATGTAATCATAAGCTTGTCAAGCAATTTTAGAGATGGTTCCCCATTCAAACTGAATGCCCGAGCATACTGCACGAGAGGGCTTTCAAAGATGCCCGCTGAGTGATACGAGTATGGTTTTTGTAGTAAACCATAATAACCACAAAATGAACTACAGTTAAACTATGGTTTTACTACAGTTTTTGTGGTAAACTAAAGCAAGCACAAAATTAACTGGGTTTTTTGTTTTGAAACCTTAGTAACCACAAAATGAACTATAGTTTTACTATGATTTTATAGTAAACTATAGTAACCACAAAATAAACTATAATTTTACTATGGTTTTGGTAGTGAAACCATAGTAACCACAAAATGAACTATAGTTTTACTATGGTTTTGGTAGTGAAACCATAGTAACCACAAAATTGACTTTAGTTTTACTATGGCTTTTTAGTAAACTATAGTAACCACAAAATTTACTAGAATTAAACTGGTTTTACCATAGTTTTGTAGTAAACCATAGTAACCACAAAATGAAGTAAATAAACATTTTATTTAATTTAATATTAATGTATGCCATTGCAATGCCTTGATTATAGTAAGGTTAGTACACAGTCATAGTCATAAATGGAATGGTGCTAATTATTGTTTCGGCAAAAGTTTCCGTTTTCGGCCTTGCTTTTCTTTTTTTTCAATTTCAGCCAAGATTTTTCACTTCGGTGCATCCCTAAACAATATTTTGCAACTTAAAATGCAAAGACTTTTGCAAAAAGTGCAAAAAATGCAAAAACTTTTAAGCTGGCAATGTTTATTCACTGTTTTTGCCTGCATCTCCACGGTTTTGTGTAAGTGAAGGGTCATCCAAATGATGATGAAATTATTACCGCAAACCATGATGTAATCTAATGAAATACATGTAATATGAAAAGATAAAACATAATATAAAACAATAGACATTTTATCCCATATCGGCATCAAGAGTTTTAGTACCCAAAGCTACATTTAATCATATTGCTTTTGTAAACTACACAAGCGTAAAAGACCCCAAAATTTTGGCCTTCTGATCTAATGTTTGATGTACACATAGAAGAAAGTCCACTTATTTTCCTGCATACTATCAAGTCTCATAGTATGGCTTTGTTCATTCAATAGTACTTGTGTTTCACATTGAGCGCTCCTAAAAAAGTAAAATAGAAGTGGTCACTATAGAATCAAGTAAATGCATTTATTATTAAGGTTGAAGCAGTTCCTAAAACTTTCATTACATGTTTACTGCCTGGGGATGTGAATTTGAACTCTAACACAGTTGCATTGTGTAAACGTTTACACAAGCGTTAGATGTTTGCTTTTCTGACTAATGTAAACGAGCAAAGGTTTTACTGTAGGCCAGCAGTGAAGCCTGTTTCCTCTGAACATTACTTAGACTGCGTTTCATTAAGACTGATGAGAGTCTGCATATTTACAAGGGATGCCACAATATTCAATATACTATTGAACCATTCGGTACAACCTCAACAGTTCAATTGATAGTTTTCAGTCATGTGACCTGCGCGGAGACACAGCGAGCAAAAAAACAATGGGTTGTAATGGCAGCTACACCGAGATCTCCATAGAAATGCAGCACAAACCGGTCATATTTTTTAGATCACATATCAACAGAACAGAACCGACATATGATCACAAACTGTAAATTATGGGCACTTGTATGTCGATGTCAGAGCTCCAATTCTTACATCTAATGTTATCTTTTGGATATTCCTGGGTGATTCAATCATTAGTGACGACGTTACAGCATGTAAGCATCTGCTTTTATTTTGGTGTCGATTTCTTAGTTTAATATTTGCTGGTAGAAACTGTGACCCAAAACCAAAACAAACCATGAGAAGTCTGTATTATTGCACCCCTAATATAAACCAAGTAGAAATCCACACAGAAAACAGGAAGTGGTACAGTTTCAGTAAACAGTCATGAAGAATCTCAATGGAATTTTTATTAGCATGAGGTATGCGTTTAAAAAATAAAGGATGATGGGAAAAAGAAGGTTACTTCTGTTGTTCAGTTTTTGCTTCATTTGCTCCGTGTCTCTGTGTTTGTGTATCCAACAGAGAAATTATATCCAAAAAAAACAAAAACAACAACAACAAATGACTGTCTGCACTGCTGGTGATCATTTGCGATTGCACAGAACTCTAAATAAATTGTTTTCACATTTCTGAGAACTTCAAACTCCGGGCTTAGCAAACATCAGCTCTAATGAAAGCTTATTTAGTCTTACAGAGAGAAAAGCAGCGATGATTACCTGTGATGAAGCCAGCGGGTGTTGGGGTGAGACTGTGAAACTGCTGGTCATGTTTGGCTCTCTCGTCCACAGATATTACCCATGTATCCGACCCCCCTGCGTAGACAAACATCAGGATGAAGCTTTAATGGATTTAATCTGCCTTTACTTTCATCAAATGGACAGACAACAGCTAAAAACAAACAAACTCTTATGCTTTATTGAGTCTGATTGGTGAAAGACAAACAGTGTTTCATGCATAAAAATCTGGGAATAAAATTCAGAACCTGGAGTTTTATGCTAGGTTCACACCTAATGCAAACATTCAAACGGAGTGCGTTGGACCACAATAATTAAATTTTAATATGATTAAGACAATACTCCGATTAAGAGTCGACCATGTAAACAGCAATTTTTTTTTATTATCTTAATCCGACTAAAGTCAAAATCAAACCAAACAAGAATCAAATTAAGACATGTGGAGTATGCCGATTTTAGTCGCGTTATTGAAGTGCAGTACAGATATGTAAACACCTTAATCAAACTATTGAGCTATGGGATGATTCTGTAGGGGAGTGCATAAAATATAACAAACAATCTACAAGCGTAGATAAATTCAATAAAGAAAATATGCTAATTAAATAAACAGCCTTTTATTGTTTTCCAAACAGTCAAAATGTATTCAGGTATACACAGGATTTCTGCAGATATCATCATGTCAAATGATTTTAAGACCTTTTTAAGACCATTGAGTATTAAATTTAAGACTTATATCACAATATCAAAATCACGCATACACATAAAGAGAGAATGCAAAAATAAATAAATAAATTTAAAAAAAATCACACAATTAGTGGCAAAATAAATGTATTCAAATTGAACAGTACTGAAGTACTAAAGACAAGTTAGATGCATCATTGAACTACAGGAAAAAACAAACAAACATCTTAAGGCTGATTTATACTTCCGCCTGGCACTGCATCGCGCACTCCGCTGACTGCACGCACACCTCAAACCGACGAGGCTCTTTAAAACGACAGGGAGTGGTCAAAAGAAACCCACTGAAAAGTCAGACGGATAAACAGAGAAGTAGGAAGTTTCCAGAACTACATCATATCATGAATATCATCCAATATTTTTAAACTAATTATTTTTACTTTATTTTTTATAATTTATTATAATGATTATAAAGATTTTTATAACCATTCAAGATTTTTAAAATCAAACTTTGATGCATCACTTGCTTTTGGTTCATATCTCGGACAGTATTACTTATTAAAGATGGGTTGAACATGGGTTGCTCTACAATTATACTTTTTTATTATGGAAAGAGTAAAAGAAAAAGAAAAAAAGAAAGAAAAAAAAAAGGTACACTTACTAAAACACTGACTTTTCTTTTTTTTTTTGCCCACTCCACAATTGACACATTACTGTGTCGCTAGTTTCTGTCCTCTACTTATACGCTAAAAAGGCAATAATGGTCCAACATTCCTGAACATTATCCCCAATAAAGCCTAGAAAAACAGGGCATCAGTATATTGTAAACTGATAGGTTCAAATATTCCTTTCCAGTTGTCAAATAAATAATTTGTTACTCAATTTTTGTTTGAAACTATTAAATAGTTTTAAATTTAACATTGTAATATACAGTATAGATCACTGTAAAACCTATGAATGGTGGAAAAACATATTCTGTAATATTAAAACCACCTGGGTCTCCACTTTTGCATGGCCTTTTTTTTTGGTTTTAACAAACGTATCCCTTAAGTTTTTCTAAACTTTTTAACAACAACTTTCCTCCTTTCCCACTGCTGTTGCAATTTCTAGCCAAGAAATATTGTTCATCTGGTTATCTCTATGATCACGCATGGACGGATCATAAAGAGGCCTGTACAGGCATACCCGTTTCAGACAAAACCTTTTCATAGTGATTTATATTAAACATAAATTAATCGGCAGATAAAAAAAAAAAATTGTGTGCTCCGTCAGCCGAAATCATGTCGCGCGCACCCAAAGCGAAACTACGCAAACACACTGATGACATCACATTCGCCGCCCGCACTGAGTTCAAGAACAGAAAGCTGATTGGCTATTGCATGTTGGTCTCATTTGTAGTTGTAATACTGCAAATTACATTTGGACTAGTGAAATAAAAAACTACACCACGAAAACCAAACAACAACAACAAAAAAATGAGCATTAGATGTAGCGTTACATGGACATCAGAAAAATAAGACCTGTCAAAAATATTTAACAGCAAATTTAAGACTTAAAGGCCTAAAAATTTTAAAACCCCATGGAAACCCTGTATACAGTAATTGAATAATCTAATGTAAAATAATACTGCATAGTCTTCATTTTATAAATAATTCAATAAAATTAATCGTTAAACGTTACAAATGGTACACTTCTAATGCCTGAATGCTTTTAAAATCCTCAAACAGTCACAGGCCTCAAAAAACACTTGCAAAATGATAAATTTTAATAGACTCAACATTGCATATACTCGCGATGTTACTATTGTGAATGATCACATTGCGATAACGATGCTGAAACGATATATTGTGTAGCCCTAATCTAGATAATACAAAAAAAATACTTGAATATTTGAATTGAATGTTTGTCTTTTGTAATCCCACTGTATGCTACTCTAAAATTAAAAAGAGAAACAGAAAGTGAAATGCACACATGAAAGCCTGTAAATGACTGACAGCCAAGGAGACAGCAGTTCTGTGAGGGCGTTTCTCTTCCATTTATTGATTGTTTCAGACATTCACTCACTTCAATTCATTCTCTCTCAAACACACACACACACAGGACTCCATGCACATCCACCCACCCGACTTCACACAAACAGTCACACGCATCAGTCTGTCTGTCAAAGCATCAACTCACCTCCGAAGGGTGTGGGAAACTGAGCCATGGTTCAGTCCGTCAGCTGCCGTCCAGCCGCAAACTCCTGCAGAACACAACATAAAGAAGCCTTGAGCTCTTTCACTCAAACATCCTCTGAGAAACAACATAAAGAAACACGACTTGCTCATCTTCCTGAAACAAAATCACTCATTGAGGACAAAGAGTAAGAGACTATTTGAGTGAGCCTCTTTTGACCTGCAGAAAACCTGCAAGAAAACACAGAACATCCACCAAATGAGTATCCCCTTGAGTATAGGTCAGCTACTTTTTTTTGGTTGTCTTTTTAGTTTTAGCTCAATTGTTTTAAAATGTTGACAGCTTAGCACAAAATCTTTATTGTAAAGAAACGTCTTCTTGAATAAGAAAAAAATGAAAGCAAAACTTGATATTGTGATTAAGGAATCGATTTGATGTAGAAGTCGCAGCAGAACAACAGCATAAACTACCATGACGAACATCACCTCAGGTACTAATAATGGGCTTTATTCAGTGCTACTAGTGTGAGTTTGAACACCATTTTACGGTACATTTACTGCCATAATACTGATTTGATGGATGGATCACTGTTATTTGCTAATGAGAGTAACAAGTTGCCTTTATTTCCATGACAATAAAGGCTGATTTATACTTCTGCGCTTCCAGCGCTGCCTTCACGCCCATTAATATCCTTCACCGTGGCTGATGGCAATGCTGACGTGTAGCGCAAGCTCTGTGATTGGTCAGCTTGGTAGCTGTGACGAGTGTGGGCAGTTCTGAGAGCCGCGAGCCTGATGAAGAGAGTGTCAAGTCCAGTGAGATAGCTCCAAATGGAAACTTTGTTTTGTGTTTACCGTATGATTAAAGTTGCTGCACGTCACAGGTTCCCGCCTCTGAATAAGCGAGTTTTAGCTACTTGTACATTAAGGTAGCATTCAGAAAAAAGAAAACACCAGCAAAGAAACTTGATAGAGAGGTACATAACATAACTACTGCCAACTAGCGTTTCGGAAGCGTTATTGCAGAGCAACACATACAGCATGCAGAAGTATAAATGCACGGCTACGCACAAGGCAGGCACTGTGGGTCATGCCGATCACTCATCGCAGAAGTATAAACCAGCCTTAAGGAGTAACACAGTGTCTTAACAACATGCGATGCGATGCTGCGACATGGGATAAAATATATCTTTTTATCATCTTAAAATAAGCTTTTGTTCTTTGTAAAATGACAAAATTACTATTTTAGAAATGCTTTCTATTTTTGTGGCGTCGCAGCAGAACAGCAGCATAAACTACTATGACAAAGATCACATCAGGTACTGATTATGGGCTTTATTCAATGTTAAATGCTGTTAATTTGAGTTTGAACACAGTTTTACATGACATTTATTGCCATACTACTGAAAGCTGCAGCAGATAAATCACATGAAATCTTAAAAATATAAAATAACTAGCAAACGGTTGGAAAATGAAAGTCAGAACTTTGTAAACCAACAACATTAGTAGACTATTAATGTTTAATGTGTAATAATTAGATTAAATACC
>CAIGQZ010032813.1:17368729-17410325 GCA_903798205.1 Danio tinwini
CAAGGATTCTGACACATCAACGTGAAGCAGACGCTTTACAAAAGTTGCGTGTAGTGTTGAGGGCGCTTGGAGTCAACTTAGAGAGGAATGGGATGTCTTTGACAGCTTGTGACATCATCTGGCGCTTTCACTGAATACATTTACATGGATCCATATTCTCCTTTATCCCTATTTCTTTGCACATTAAACACACGCAGGACCGGAGCAAGCTGAACTGGCGCTGTAGGCAAACCGTGATCACGCCGGCATCAACCCGAAAGTGAAATAGAAACTTACCGGTTTGCGGTTAAAAGTTAGGACCGGGAGGGAGGGGGTGGGTGTCGCGGATGAAAGTGAGGAGGTCGCCTCTATGGGCGTGCCCGGCCCTGAACACACATCGACCACAACAGGAAATAAAAAAAAACTGCAACTGCGATAAATGCGTTAATTTTTTTTAACGCGTTAAATATTTCAAATTAATCACGTGCGTTAACGCGCTAATATTGACAGCCCTAATATATATATATATATATATATATATATATATATATATATATATATATATACATAGATTATATATATTTAAGTCTTTATCTTTTAATATTTTAAGTTTTTCGTGCATCTCTGTAAGAAAATTACAGCCCTGCATACTGGTTTGGAATATAAACGCAATTGTTTTAGCCAGTTTCACTAAGTAATGTAGTATATACTGTAGTATGCAGATTTTGAGGTAAATAAAAGAAATTGGAGCTTTGGGTTTTTGTAGGTTCAGTCTGGGACTAGTTATCTCCCAGCTGTGTAAACGCACTGCGAGAATTCTCTCTCTATCTCTCTCTCTCTCTTTCTCTCACACACACTCACACAGACACACACACAGACACACACACAGACACACAGACACACACACAGACACACAGACACACAGACACACACACACACACACACACACACACACACACACACACACACACACACACACACACACACACAAAGTCTCCAGCAGACACCCAGAGGCACCTTGGCCAAAGTATTTTAATCAGTGCCAGACAGCTCTCTCTCTCTCTCTCTCTTTCTCTCCCTTAAACTCTTCCTCCACCCTTTTCTTCATTTCTGTTGCTAAATAATGAAAATTACTGCTCTGTGCAAACTGAAAAACACAAACAAACATGCTATTCCAAGCACTGGGAAAACATGTAGTAATTTTGGTAAGCGTGCAATTTATTATCAAGGCATTTAAAGTCATATTAAATCAAAACCGACAATTCTTATTTTTTAATGAAATACTAATGCAGTCTTGGCAAAAGGTCCTGCCTTTACACACAGGAACAGTGGCATCTTGATGCATAAGGACATGCATGTGAGAATGTTAAAAAATAAACTTCTGATTAAGACTGAACACACAAATGTAATCTTACTGCAACAATGCATGCATCTTTCCTCTCTTTTATAAACAAACAGCATTCAGCACACATTTGTCAGTACGCAACAGGAAGCTTTTGCTCCAGATTATTCTGAACATGCTCGGAACCATTCGCCAACGCTGTACATTAATATTCCACTGATATGCGACGGGATTATTAAAGTGAAGCAATACATTTGTCTCTGATGTCCCTAGAGTGTGTTTGTGAAATTTCAGCTCAGAATACCCCACAAATAATGTTTTAGAACTCTTTGAAACTGACCCTTTTAGGCTTTGACCGGAATGGTGTTATTTTTGGTGACTGTTTCGTGAAATTCAAATTAGATTGTGCTCTTTTTAAAAAGTGGGTGGAACTTTAAATGCCTTTGCATCAGCATAGTGGCAGAATCAAAAACAAGACTGTCATCGTATGCTAATGAGGGCGAGATGGTCACTAATGGGCAGGGCTTTACCCCTCTGATGACATGTACAAAGGAAGAATGTCAATTAAAGTGTTTTAAAAAAAAATACAATGCAGTGCTTCCCACACATAGACTTTACTTGGGCGGGCTGCCCAGGTATATTAATGGCCGCTCAATTATATTTAGTGACATTTTTTTTACTATTACTACCATCCTTTTATACTATTTTGTATGCACCCAATGTATGCACAACAAAATAACCTCGATTGATTAAGTGGAAAATCTTTTCTTGTTTACCCGTTTAGCTACTGAGTGCGCGAGAACCATTAACACTCCTACAGACAGTCTCACATGCTCTGCAGACCTAAAGACCCACCTTTTTGGGACTTAATGCATCCGGTCAGGGTATTTAAATCTCCTAAAATATCTAGGATTTGTTTTTGCTTTCGCTTACTAAAGCTGTTGTCAAATGTGTGTGCACAGCCGTGAGAGCATTATTAAATAATTCATTCTTTACGACTCTAAACGACTCAGAAAAACTTTACTAAACAGTCGGAGAGGACAAAAGTAGATCTAAATTGACTGTTAAATATTTGTACGCCATTAAAAAATGTCTAATCAACTAATTTACCTTATTGAAATAATCTAATAATCTCTTGTAATTATAATAGTTTTTAAAGAAATGTTCTGTTTTTATTCCTTTTATATTTTATTTATTTACCATTTGCTGTATATTTTATTAATTTGATGATCTTAATATATTGCATATTTTATACATCTAAACTGCTTTGGCAATACTGTATAAAATCTCATGCCAATAAAGCAACCTGAACTTGATTGAGAGAAGCAGATTTGACCTGTCAGTGGGTGCACATTAGGGATGCAACGATTCACCTGACTCACGATTCGATACGATTCACAATACTAATCTCACGATTCACGATTTAGTCACGATTTAAACAAAAATATTTGAAACAAATATGAGGTGAAGAGCCTTTTCATTTTTTTCCTCAAATGCTGCACATTTTTTGCAAAATATTATATATTTTCTCCCATAACTAAATTGCTATTTTAAAAACAAATAAATTCCCAAAAAAATGAATAATACAAACTAAAGACTCTTTATTATAAATAAACTAAAACTGTTCTGGGATTTTACATTTTTAAAAAGAAATATCAGCATATCTATGTTTTCTGGAATAAGCTGAGATATTTGAACATTTACAAAGTCCCCAGCTTTCACTGGGGATTGAGATTGCTGATATGGAGAGGTAAGCATTCCCTAAACCAGAGAGAAGTGTGTACAGGGGTGGTCAATAGGCTCTGCTCCAGGGGACTGGCCACTGACATAAAAAAACGATAATAAAATTAAAAATTACATAGTAGGACAGAGACAGTAGTTGACCATGATTATGAAGGTGATTAATTAATTTTACTTGTATAAGTAATTAGTAAATATCAGTGTGATACACTTAAAAGATTATCTTGAACATTTTTAAATATTTAATAATAATAAACAAATTATTAAAATATGCATAAACTAATTTTTAAAAGAAGAGGGTAAAAATAATTTAATACCTGCATCTGTAACGGAAAAACTTTCGCTTACAGTCTAAAAAACATCTTCACACTTTCGCTATGAAAACACTGATGCACCGAGTGATCTCCATAGCACTCGTCAGAGCAAGCGGAGCTACAAATCATTTCATCCACATGGTTTGGCTTATTAACAGTTTTTTGCATATAGACATCTGTCACAGTAGTTTTTGACAGGTTATGTGCATCATATTCATTCTTCTGTTAGTGTAAGTAAACGTCTTTTTGATCACCCCCAACCTTTTGTTTGCCACTTATCATAGATATATACACTGAATATCCCATACGGACCCTGAGCATGCATCAAGAGCGCCGCCACATTTGTACAGGGCTCCCAGGACAAATGTCATTCAACCGCACTAGTGAAGACAGTGTGTCAATGTGAAGATGCTGAGCTTTAGCGCTGTGTATGGGTGTAGTAACAAGCAAACAAAGAAAACAAAGCACAAAGGCAGAACATTTGATCGTTTTTTTAAGTTTTTGTATGATAGGAACTTTTGTACTAAACAAGTAACATTACTGATGATAATACAGTCACTTACTGCATTCACCATAAGACAAAGTAACACCAACTTGCACTAAATACCAGGCTTATGCTAGTGTTGTTGAATAAAACAAGCAAACAATGAAAAAGAAATATGACAACAAGACGCTGCTGTGCCAGAAACGTGTATTATTGTTGGCTAATTACTTGTGAATAAGTCGTTAATAACGGGGATTCATTCACAAACAAATCGCTACCACCATTAAAATGAGAAGTAAAGGCAGGTGAGGTGTGTTTCAGGACATGGATTAGATCAAATTTAACAGAGAGGGAGATACATTTTCATGCACATAAACACATGCTCTTTGTCGACAATGCCCGTGCAGTCACTTATCCATTGATGTAGGAAAGTGATGTTAAATTATAATTTTCGTAATTAAAAAAAAAATATTTGCATACTGACCACCAGGGAAAACTCCTGATCTCAGATATATGTATATGTGTGTATATCTCTGGCTCTGGATAGCCACAGTCCTCCATTGCACCTTGGTCCTGCACTCATTTCAAAAGGGCGCTACCCTGTACTAAAATGACAGCTCTATTGATGCATTCCTTCCAATAGGCAACAACAGGGTAGGCAACATCTAATGATATCCATGGCCGCTTATGTGAAGGTAAAGCAAGATTGCGCTTGTAAACATAGCGCCCCCTTGTTTCAAACATGTATGGCGATTCATTCAACATTTCAACTGGTTTGAATCGTCATGTATTTAAATCGATTTTTAACAAACTCACGGTGAATCATTACATCCCTAGTGCACATGGCTCCTAAATAGCATAAAATAAGAGAAATAGTAGATATTTTTCTTTTTACTTTAACCCATTGAAAAAAAAGTGTATAATAGTTTCTTAATAATAAAAACATTGTTAAAAATCTAATTACGTTTTGTTTGTTGCATATAGTTAGCTATTTATGTGATGTGGGTAAAAAGTGTATTTCAATCCGGCTACCACCGAAAGTATATTTCAAACCTGTGGGAAGCACTGCAATGAATACATTTTGACTCTTGAAAGCTAGTTATAATCACAGATTGTTGCCACACAACTGTTTTAAACCTCTTCTAAACATGCGTTTTTCATAACAGGTCACATTTAAGTAAGTCAATTAAGTAAAGAAATCAATCACTAAATGAATGAGATGATACTGGAATTATCTTAATTATTAAAAAAATTAAGCTTTTCACAACATACAGAAAAGGAAATGTGATGAAAAACAGATATGCACTGACATGGTTACTCAACTGCTGACAGCTTTTATGACTGTTCTTCTGAAGGGCTGGCAGAGAGCAGTGCAGAACCTGCAGCTGTGTGGAAATCATGATGTTTCGCATTTGCGTTGCATCACATCGCCCTGCCTACAGACTCTGAAAAATGGCTAAATGCATTTGACATTTAAGTGCGAAGTTGTTTTATGCTGAACAACACTAGTCTTTGGTAATTAATTTGTACGCTGGTTATATTTTAAGCAGTGTACAATTCTTATTTTACAGCGAATGCACCACTTCCAGAAATCCATTATGTCTGAATACCACTGGCTCCCGGGTGTGTTTGTACTGTCTGAGGTTTAATCTGAAGCAATGGGGTATTTCTCAAGATGGAGGACTTAGCCCTCCACAGAGAGCTTGACTCAATACTGAAAACATCCAGTTCCACTAACTAAACAGGACACTGGTGAGTCAAACCATCTCTCTCGCTGGCAGAGTGTGCAGTAAAACACTGCAGTGCTAGTGACACTGTCACACAGTAGAACCGGCCCTTGTCACGGCCCTGCTAATGACCGTATGTGTGTGTGTTGTCTTTGAGCATCTGACCTACTTTTCCCTGTCACCCTTTTTCTGATTCTAATGAAGCTTTAGCTCAGGACAATGCGCTCAAACACTGGCGTTTCTGAATGAAAGCCCAGGAAAAGGAAACACACTGGAAACACAAGCAAACCAGTGTTTTAGAAGACCTGCACGTCTCAGACGAATTTAGATTTTCTCTTATTCATGAGCAGTCTCTCCCCCCCGCCGCTGATCCAGAACTGAGAGAGGGAGGGGCAAAGGGAGGTGATGTCACGTGCTACAATTGTGTCATTGGGTAAAGCAAATATAGAAAATATAGGATTTACAGCATAGGTCTCAAGCTCAATTTCTGGAGAGCCGCAGCTCTGCACAGTTTTGCTCCAACCCTACTACTAGAGACTATTATGCAGGTGTGTGTGTTGGAGGTGGTTGGAGTTAAACAGTGCAGAGCTGTGGCCCGCCAGGAATTGAGTTTGAGACTATTGATTTACAGGGGTGTTTTGTTTTATTCTCAATGTTACCTTAATGTACAAGTAGCTAAAACTCGCTCATTTAGAGGCAGGAACCGGCAGACGTGCAACAACTTATTCATAAGGTAAACACAAAACAAAAGTTTCCATCTGGAGCTCCTTCACAAAACTCCACAATTGTAAACACTCGCTCCATCAGGTTCGCGGCTCTTACAGGGTATATGCGGGAATCCTAAAGGTAATTTCAATACCGCTGTAAGACTTTTTAAAGACCTTCTCAGAATATTTTAAGACCTCATCGCCGCTTCAAGTTCTAATCAGTATCAAACATTTAACTTAATAAACAACTGCTAGTAAACAGTTGTAGTTAAACAAATGAATGGAGCACAACCGTGCAACAGAACTCCGAATAAGCTCAGAAGAAACAAACCTTGAAAGAATAAACTACATACATACATACATACATACATAATCATTTTAATAATAATTTGCATATTATTATTCAGATATCTTTTGTTTGCATTGCACTGAAAGCCACGCACAATTCTCACCACTACGGTGTGAGATGTTTTCTACTCAGTGTGTCTGGAAGGCGCGAGAGCATCGCTCCGCTTGCGCACACATATATTCTAATATTGGAAATAACTGCAAACTACAGTTCGAAAAGACACGATATGTGAACGACCCGCTGCTATAGTTTATCCAGTCTGCATGCGTATTAGCCTTGGTGTAGCTTGGTGTAACTTTTAACTAGCGCACAGGTGGCATAACTTTGTTTAGCTGCAGCAGATTCGTTCTGTGAAACAGAAATGCGGCGTTGAGAAGCCTTTAAGCTTAAGTTTCCAAATGCTTTTGGCTGCTTGCGCCACTCAATGTCAGGTGACTCACACTCTGTGCAGCCTTCAACTGCAGCTCGTGCTGTATTTTTTTTTTATAATTATTTTTTCAGGGTTTTCACCTTTATTAGATAGGACAGTAGAGAGAATTGACAGGAAAGCATGGGAAGCAGAGAGAGAGGAAGGATAGGCATAGGACTGCGAGGCGGAATCGAACTCGAGTCCCAGTGAGCACCAGAGTGCATGTGTCGACGCACTAACAACTACACCACTGACGCCGACAGCTCGTGCTGTATTGAACAGACGCACATCACTTTAAAACTATAGCGGCCGTTTTTCAACTGAACTAAATTTATTTTCGATGTCTTAGTCACAATATTTGGAGGGCTGGAACAAAATGCCTCGCAGGCTAAATTCGGCCCGCAGGCCACCAATTAAATAGCCCTGACTCTATGGTTTCACAACATGTGGAAAGCGTCACATCACCTTCCCGAGTTTGTCGCAAATTACATGACATCACCCAGACAGAGAAGCTTGGCTGGACGCACCTGGCCCGAACCAATCGAGGAAAATAAATGTATTTATGCTTTTTTTAGTCAAACACTTTGGACAACGCTTGAACAAAATTTAAGACCTCGTAAAAACAGGATTAAGTCTTTTTAATACCTTTTAAGAGCCTTAATTTTTACATAAGTGATTTACCAACTTTCAATACTTTTTAAGACCCCGCGGACAGAGGTGCGCGTCTGCATCAGCCACAGAGAGTGATATGCGACCACGCGAAGGCTGCGCTGGACCATACGGGTGCGCTTGACGAAGAGGTACAAATCAGCCTTTAGTCTCTATCAGTCTACAAAATGACACTACAACTTTACCCTGAACATACGATGTAAAAACACACGCACACACACACATCCAGTTGTGCATTCGTTAGTCAGGTGGTGATGTGAGACCCTGGGGTCAAAGGGAGTGGGAGTATTAATAATAGTGTCAACATCACACTCACACTCCTGTCTGCATTCCTTCCAAGAAGGCTTGGAGTCTTGTGTGAACAACTCAAGCCAAACGAACCCACACATTCGCATTCCTCACAGAAGCACAACAGACTTTCCTGACTTTGACTCCGAAACATGAGTAGATGGAAATACACCTGATTTAAACTTCTACACACAGCTTGCATTCAGTGCAAAAGCAGATGTTTGAATCAAAAGATTTGCAGGAAAGACCATTGCAGAGCCAATGGTTTCCTTTTAGAGCATAAAAGAATAAGACAGAGTCAGTTTAGATGCTAATGGTTGCACTAACACCCCAAATACTTTCATTCACCAATCAATGAATCATAGTCTGCACTATAACCTTATTTAAAGAGGTCATGAAGTGAGATTTAGATTTTCTCTTGCTGCAGCTTTGATACAACTTTTATTTATAGAGAACATTTAAAAGCACTGGATAAAGATCTAAATAGTTTCCCTTGTCAATAAGTTTCAGATTTACACTGAAAAATGCCTGTGTGTATCAAAATCATGATTAAAATCGAAATTGCGATATTGTTCAAGAAAATCATGATAGGTTTCTTTTGCTCATATCGCACAGCCCTAACAAATACTGAAGGCTATACAAAAAGACAAGGAACAAGCTCTATTTTTATTATTTTACAGGTTTTGTTATTGTGATTAAACACAAACATTAAAGAAAAACTTTACAATATTGAATGATCTCCAAGTCTTTATGCAGATCAGTTTGCACCACCCAGAAAATCTGCACGTCTCCATAGCTGGCCTCAAAGCCCGGTTAGAATAAAAGCATTGACAGGAAAGCATGGGAAGCAGAGAGAGAGGAAGGATAGGCAAAGGACTGCGAGGCGGAATCGAACTCGAGACCCCGTGAGCACCAGAGTGCATGTGTCGACGCACTAACAACTACACCACTGACACCGACAGCTTGTGCTGTATTGAATTGACGCACATCACTTCATAACTATAGCGGCCGTTTTTCGACTGAACTAAATTTATTTTTGATGTCTTAGTCACACTATTTGGAGGGCTGGAACAAATTACCTCGCGGGCAAATTACCATCACAAGCATTTTGTGATTTTGAAGTTTTTGTAAGAATAAACCACTTTAACGTCATAAGTGGACCTCAGACAACAAAATAAAATATTTTTAAAAAGCCAGTTCATGACCCCTTTAATGCAGCCCAGACTCGCAATGGATTCCAGCTTTTACCATCACTGACAGCAAATCACCCTAATCACTATTTCATAACAGCCAGCACTTTCGCATTGCTCATGATTCAGGGTCTAAACCAAAAATCTGACCTATGATCATTTGTTCAGTTCCATCTTGAAGCATTTTAGAGAAGGCCGTAAACACAGAAGCAGAAGTGCTTTCTCTGCTCCTGATGTAGGCAGAACAGCTCAGCCGTATCAATGGATATTACCGCTTCTGTCTGAGCAGAATCCGAGCCTGGCTCAGGCGATCCTGAGAAATTCACCCATGAGACTAAAACAGCCTCCGGAAGAGGACCTGTACTGTTGTGCTGCTCTCCAATGATAAGACAAGGTTACATTGCTGTGTGCAAGACATCACACACACATTTCATGGCTAATAACATGTTTACATAATGTAAACAACCAATGCAGCATCAGTGCAAAATATGCATTCAAATGACAACAAAAATAAGAGAATTGTCAACAACTATTTAAAGGAAATAAGTGATTTTAAGGGCTGCATGGGGACTCAGTGGTTAGCACTATCGCCTTACAGCAAGAAGGTCGCTGGTTCGAATCCCGGCAGGGCCAGTTGGCATTTCTGTGTGGAGTTTGCATGTTCTCCCTGTGATCGCATGGGTTTGCTCTGGGTGCTCCGGTTTCCCCCGAAGACATGCGCTATAAGAGAATTGAGTAAACTAAATTGGCTGTAGTGTATGAGTGTGAGAGTGTATGGGTGTTTCCCAGTAATGGGTTGTGACTGGAAAGGCATCCGCTGTGTAAAACATATGCTGAAATAATTGGCGGTTCATTCCACTGTGGCGACCACTGATAAATAAAGAACTAAGCCGAAGGAAAATGATTGAATGAAGTGATTTTACATGCACTTTAACTAACAGACCACCAAATAGTTACTGCTATATCTTTAAGTAAAATACAAATTTTAGAAATGACATATATTCAAGGGAAGACTAGATCATGTGACTGTAGTCAGGCTTCTCTAAGTATGTGTATACATGAATCAGACATTAATTACTTAGTTGAGTTGATCCCAAGTTATTGAGATATACATGCTCTTTCGTAATGAATTATGCATTTAAAAAATCCTAAGCTCTTCTCTGCACATGCATAAGCACAAGCTATAAGCACAGGGGTACAATCACTTGCATCAGATCTTCCTTTGTGTGTGTGACAAGATGAATTCCTCGCATTTTTTTGACTTCTTTTAGAGTTCTCAACTGATAAAAATGCTGATAATCAACTGATAAAAAAAACAACCACGTTCAGCCACCATGCCATTTTTTTGGATGTTTGCTTAGTTCTGTTACAGAATATAAAGACTTTTTTTTTTTTTTTTTTGTATATTTAAGTTCAATATAAATGATAAAATATATACAAAATTAATAAATTACATAGAATAAAATACAAATATATTTAATAAATTTTAAGTTTAAAGTCAGCTTTTTTGTTCATTTAAACTCCTAAGTAGCAGTAAAATAATTTTGTAGGTCCTGCAAGTTCTAATGGGTGAGATCAAATCATGAAACAGGTTTTTGAAGACACAAAGTTGAGTAAAACAGTAACATCTGAAAAAAATGTTATTAAACCAAATGAAAAACACTAGCCTCAATACATTAAGTATAAATACATATTGACAATTGTTATAGCAGTGCTTCTTGTTTATCATTTTAGTTTTATCATCCAACCCTAGTGTAAACTCTAATTCAACCCTGACTAAATGTATCATTTTTCAAAGCACAAGTGTGAACATTCTTAGGGGTTTCAGCCAAACATTTGAAACGTTTTTATGCGATTTGCCTGTTCATTTTCATGACAACATTGTTTTTGGGACTGAAAACCATTTTTAAATTGGATGCTTATAATAAAAAAAAATCTACAATTGTCATGTCTGTATAAACAACTGAAACAAAAACCTTTGAAAACGATGACAATGTGTGCGCTTGTACATGATTAGGGGAGTCTAGATTAAAGGCAAAGGCAAACAAACCTGCAAAACAATGGCAGAGTATGTGGTAGTGTTGTTGTTGCTCAAGTGTTTGCTAACAGTTCATCAGCAAAGTGACAATGAGTCACTTCTCATTACATTGTATTATTTACTGACAAGTGACCATGCCAAATGCTGGCCTAACATATATGTTTTTACATATGGAAACATTGTTGAGATGTTTAACTATTCCAAATGCAAGGGAAAGATTTTCCAGTTTTTGCTACATCATTGTCGTGTAAACGAAGCCTAAAAGATCAACATGTTCAGCAAAAATGCAGATGGGAATAACGAAATGATTCAGGCCTACTGGGGCAGACCACTGGGGTGAGAGACTGAGGGTCCCTCTCTCTTCCTGTTAACCTAATTATCTAGACAAAAAAGCTGCTTCTGAGCCAACGATCGTATAAAGAGAAACAGATTTCAAAGAGAGCAGCAAAAGGGCAGAGCGAATATCAGCAGTGAACAAAAAAAGAGAGAGAGAGACCAGCCACGCACACACATAGTTGGCCTATCATTCATCCTGCTGAGACCTAGCGGTGCACAGTGGATTGCGGATCTCTTTTATCTTGCACCCCAGACTAAATCTCTGCCGTACACCTGTGGGGGATGGGGAACAGAGAACGGAGAATCTATGGATGGAGGAGAGGCAAGTGGCCAGATAAACCAGATAAACTTGAGGTTGCAAAAAAATAAAACACACACACACACACACACACACACACACACACACACGCACACACACACACACACACACACACACACACACACACACACACACACAGCCCCTAATGACTCATGAACTGCACAGCCTAACAATAAGCTCCTCTTGAGCCTGCACTTAAAACAGAGGCTTTCAAATGCTGCGTTATCCTCATCTAAACGTTGCTCCATAGACGCTGGCTTCGTTTACATGAAGATTACTTCCAGATTAAAGGCCATTTTTCTGATTACATTTTTTTGATGCTATCAAAAACGTCTACATGCTCCACCGCTATTAGAATATTCCCTGTGCAAATGTAATAGGAGCAAACAAACACATTTTTTTGGTTCCACTGACTAAATGCATATTCACAAATGCTAAGGAAGTGCTGTTCAGTTTTACTTTGAAGCATATGCATTATGTTAAACATTTATTGAAAGTAGGGTTGCACGATATTGGAAAAATCGAACATTATATTTTGTATATTGTGCAATATTGTTGTCATGATACTGGAATTCAATACCAATCAGTAGTGAAATAAAAAAAAAAAGTCAAATTCCCGCTAACATTTGTCTACTGTTGAGCGTTTTAAAAGCCATGAAGAGCAGTCCGTACGTCAACTTATAAACAGACCAGCTGATCTTTGCGGCTTAAAAACGCTCCAGTGTCCCTGTATCTGTAGTTACACTTAGTAAACAGTCAGTTCGGTGAACTGGTGACCTTCGTGACCAATCACAGTCATTTCTGTTGAGCATGTGAACACAATAGCAAATCAGCGCTGTTTAAAAATGCTCTCACCAGTGCTCAAATGTTAGCGGGAAATGGATGTTTTTTTTGTTTTTTTTACTACTGATTAGTACTGAATTCCAGTATTGTGACAACACTAGGTTCCACTGACTAAATGCATATTCACAAATGTGAAGGCAATGCTGTTCAGTTTTGCTTTGAAGCATGTGTACTATATTAAACATTTATTGAAAGGCTGCACGATATTGAAAAAAAATAAATAAATCGAACATTATATTTTGTAAATTCTACAATATATATTGCGATATGAATACAATTTCATCAGATATGGCTTGAATATCTCTAATTGGAAAGAACTGATCATTTTAGACTGATTGGGATGATTCTGAAAATCTAAAAAGCAATCTATAAAAGAATAAAGAAAAAGATAGAATTGAAATAAACTGTCTCTCATTATTTTCTAACAGTCTAACAGTATTCAGGGATTGAGTAATAAAAATAATTTAATAAAATCAATCATAATTAAAGTTATAAACAATGCAGTTTCTTATGTCTGAGTGTTTATAAAGTCATCATACAGTCACAGGCCTCAAAAACACATGCAAATTATAAATTAATAACACAATACAGACTCAACATTGCATATCCTGCGATGTAAGCATTGCGAATAATCGCAATAAAAATTAATGCTGAAACGATATATTGTGCAGCCCTAATTGAAAGATATTTAATTGAAGGAAATTTACATTGCAACAAATATAATTTCATTTTATCGTCCAGACCTAGTGTAAATGCTGCATTGTCTCAGCTAAACATTGCATAGACTAAGCATGGAACAATAACCGGTTTCAAGGTTTACAGCAGTTTGGAAAAGTCAAGGTTTTAAAACAGCCAAATTTTCTGTATAATAAAATATATTGTGTCCATTGGGGGAAAAGTTGTTGTTTTTTATCCAGACATTTAAAAAGAACTTATTTTGGAGAAGTAATCACAATACCGTGATATTTTTATCCAAGGTTATCATACCGTCAGAATCTTATATAGGCCCATAGCTAGCATAGACACATACACATGAAGATTATTTCCAGATTAAAATCCATTTTCTGATTACAATTGACATTTTATTCTATGAAAGACGTTTTTGTGCTTCACAGCTATTGGAATATTCCCTGTATAAATATAATCAGACCTAATGCTGCATTAATTTAATTGGTTTAAAATTATTCACATGCAAGAAACCTGAAACAAAAGATCAAATGAAGATGTTTTTGCTACATTGCAAGTGTCTGATTTGGTGATCTCTGAGCTTTAAATACATTTTACATGAAGATATGTGGCCTACAAAAGATCATTATGTCATGGTGTGACATGTATGTAGATTTAAAAGAACTAAAAGCTACAGTTCTGCTCATGAATTTACAATTTACATTTAAACAAAATGAGAGATTATATTAAAAGTGCATGTAATGTTTTTATTTTGTTTTTATATTTATATTTATATTTTATATTGTTTGTTTTATAACCATCCTGAATATGCTGTTTCACCTAAAAGAGTATAAAAGACTATAATATTGGTTACGTAAAATGGCTTATTCAGCACACTATCAAATAAAACATGCAATTTAGATAAGGATCCCTCTCGTTTTGTTAATATTATCACGATTTTGGCATTATATTATATTATTATGCCAGTGTGTAAAATATGATCAGAAGTGTATGTAATTTGCACTGTTTGCAGGAGAGTGGAGTTGAAGTTGTGTGTCTCATATTTAAGGTAGAGCTGGGTACCAACTTAAATGTCACGATTTGATTCAATTCTGATTCACAAGCTCCTATTTTGATCTCATTACATGCTTAAGCTTATTCTAGATTTGATTCAGAGAAAATAGATTTAATAAAAATACTATTCATATTTCTAAATTCCTCAAACTGACATTTCCACGTCACTGAGACTGAGTTGCTTTCTGCTTTTTAAACCCCTATTGAAATAACTTCAAAAAGCAATCAACCAATTAAATGTCATTATTTTGCTAAATGTTATTTGTCATCGTGTTGTTAGAAGATTCTATTAAATAAGTTTTCTTTTTGGAGGCTATATGGAGGAATATAAATTGACATGCCTCAATAAAAGCCTGATAATATGCAGATATGCTTTCTCATTTACATTAGAGTGACCATGACAGTCAGGGTAATGTTTAGACATTATATTTGAATATTAACAACGTTAGATTAACATTTAAATATTATAATGCATTTAAACACAATTACAAACACAAAACATTTTTCAATAGTGCTTAATATTTTAATCAACGTTGGTTGCACTTCTACTGCACTCAAATTTGAACACCCGAGTCCATCCTAGCAACCAAAAATCTAACCTTAAATCAATTTGTGACTGAGGTCACATTTCTGCCAAAGCAAGTCTTCAGCTTCAGTCCTGTGATCAAGGAACGCGTGTATAAAGCAGGAGCTGAACAGGTTTACGACCAGCCTGACCTGAGGGAAAGTCTCCAGCTGCACAGCTCACAAGATCTCGTAAACCAGCCTCCAATCTGACAGTGTTTACATACTATACAGGACGCTGGCTTAAAGACAAAGCCCCCAAATCCACAGCCAGACTGCACTACAGGATCTGAGCCTTAATCACCAGCCATAATCACAGGATAATAACCCATGTTTCTCCTGGCCAGTATGCATACACACAAACACACATGTGTACTGGAGAAAAGATGGAGTCATCGTCATCATGCATACTTGAGCATCTCCATATGCAAGTGCTACAGATGAGACCTGCAGCCATGTGAGAAGGTGAGCTGGTGGTCTTCACTGACTAAACTCACTCTTTTTACATCCTACATGTAACACACATGATCTCAGCGCTTTCGAAGTCCAAATAACCCACTATTTCCACGTGTTTTACCACAGAGGTGCAGTTTTTGAGTTGCTGTCACTCATAAACACATACGAGCAGCCGTTAGCAAGTGTGCTAACTATTCCAGTACATCAGAGCAGAGATTTAATGTTAGCTGCAATCTCGGCGTGGAGAAAGAGAGCTTACATGGGCCTGTTTTTTTTATGAATAAATGACTATTGTGCTTATTGATACGGGTTTTGAATGGAAATGACCGTTGGAGTGACCGTTGCAGAGCACATATGCTAGTGAATTGAGACGAAGCGCGCCCTGAAATCCTACAGATTCCTCCTCCTCCTCCTCCTCCCGCAGTCACTGTCATAAAAAGGACAATCGGCCCGAACTCAAAAACAATCTTCTTACCTCATCATTCAGTTTCCATTATGACTCCAGCACTCTGCGAGGGAATCAACTAGATGGGCATGAGTTGACAGGCGGAGGCTCTTCTGTCCTTTTTTTGACGCTCGAGGTAAATTCCAGGCGTTATTTGGCTGCTGCTTGTGTGGCTCCGCGTTTCCTCCGTGCAGCTTCGCTAGTAGTGAAGTAAAAGGGGGAAAATGAAACGTGCGGACGTCATTGGGGCGTCCGAGTCCAACTATTTAATGCACATAGAGGGCGCAATGCGGCCCAAGATAACACATAGCACTTTTTATTTATTATTGACAAAACGTATACAGAAACAGGAGATTAAACATAATTATACTTATATATCTCTTTCAAGATAATAATAATAAATGTATAATTAATAAGGGCGACATGGTGGTTCAAAAGTAGTTGCCTCACAGCAAGAGGGTCGCTGGTTTGAGTCCTCAGGGTCTATTGTCATTTCCGAGTGGAGTTTGTATGTTCTCTCCATGTTCGAATGGGTTTCCCCCGGGTGCTCCAGTTTCCCCCACATGTCCAAACACATGCGCTATAGGTGAATTGAATAAACCAAATTTGCTGTAGTGTATGTGTGTGAATGAGAGTGTATGGGTGTTTCCCAGTACTGGGTTTGCAGCTGGAAGGGCATGCGTTGTGTAAAAAATATGCTGGAACAGTTGGTGGTTCATTTCGCTGTGGCAACCCCGATGAATAAAGAGACTAAGCCGATGGAAATGAATAAAAGAATGAATAATTGATAAAAAATTATAATAGTAAACAGAAAATGAGAAAACAACAACAGATATATAAAATAAAATGCGAGTTTGTGTGAACCAAGCTATGACATTAGCAATAAACAAAAAGAGAGAAAAGCAGAAAAGAGATTTATAGTGTATCCTTATAAAGGTTGTCATAATAAACCGATAGCACTTCTGTTTACTGCATTGAGTCTAAACGGGATAATTTACACTAAAATGTACATTTACTCATTATTTACTCCCCCTCGGTTGGTTCCAAACATTCCTTCTTCCTTAATGAACTTAAACGAAGATATTTTGAAGAAAGCTGGAATCTTATAACCATTGACTTTCATTGTATAAAAAAAAAACAAGTCAATGTTTACTGGTTTCCAGAATATCTTCTTTTGTGTTTGGGGCCCACTAAAGGCCTCAGCTAATTTCCAGATGATATTTTAAAATAAGAAAAAAACTGGTTCAACGTATGATAAACTGCCATGTTTGTTATTTTAATTTATAATTTATTAATTTGTATTTAAAACTGAAGGTAAAATGAAAACATGGAGATATATAAAGATTACTGGAGCTGAACATTTTCTAATCATCTCAAGGTTTATTTTATTATTATTTTCAACAACTAATGCGTAAAATTGTAAAACTATTTTGAAGGTCATCTGGGTCACAAAGTCCTATAATTGCAGAAACGAATTATTCATTAATTTCCCTTCGGCTTAGTCCCTTTATTTATCGCAGCAGAATGAACCTGCAACTTATCCAGCATATGTTTTACACAGCAAATGCCCCTCCAGCTGCAACCTAGTACTGGGAAACACCCATACATGCCCACAATCACACACTCAAACACTATGGCCAATTTAGTTCGTTCAATTCACCTACAGCACATGTCTTTGGACTGTGGGGGAAACAGGAGCACCCAGAGGAAACCCACTCCAACACGGGGAGTACATGAAAACTCCACACAAAAATGCCAACTGACCCAGCCGGGACTTGAACCAGCGGCCTTCTTGCTGTGAGGCGACAGTGCTAACCACTGAGTCACCGTGAAGCCCTTCATTGGTTTCCATAATAGAAAAAAAACAAATACTAAGGAAGTCAATGGTTTCCAGTTTCCATGTTTCTTCAAAATATCTTCTCTTGTGTTCGGGGCCCACTAAGAAGCCTCAGCAAATTTCCAGATGATAATTTAAAATCATTTTTTTAAAATAACATATGATAAAATGATTTAAGCTAATACCATGTTTTTTATTTAAATTTCCCAAGATTTCCACCGTTTTGGAAAAACTGAAGATAAGAGGAAAATATTGGGATTTATGACGATTACCGCAGCTGAAAAATTTCTAGTTATCTAGTGATGAATACAATATTTTTGCTCAGAAAGTATGCTACAATAATAATAATTGGACAAATTGACGTGTTTCCCCAATGTGTTTATGTGCATTACTTTAAAATAAATTATTTACAATATTATTTATTCATTCATTCATTCATTCAGTTTTCTTCGGCTTTGTCTCTTTATTCATCAGGGGTCGCCACAGCGGAATGAACCAGCAACTTATTCAGCATATGATTTACACAACGGATGCCTTTCCAGCTGCAGCCCAGCACTGGGAAACACACATACACACTCATTCACACACATACATAGACGATTTGGTTTATTCAGTTCACCTATAGCACTAGTGTTTGGTCTGTGGGGAAACCGGAGCACCCAGAGGAAACTCAGGCAAACATGGGGAGAACATGCAAACTCCACACAGAAATGCCAACTGGCCTAGCCGGGACTTGAATCAGCGGCCTTTTGGCTGTGAGGCAACAGTGCTAACCACTGAGCCACAGTGTCGCCTTTATTTATAGTTACATGAATAAAAAAAGGTTCATCTTGTGCCTTGTAGACTTCCCATGACGTTATTGTCATGTTTTTTAATTAACTCACAAATTAAACGTCACAATTGATTGATTTGTTATTAGTGTTTACTGACTGGACATTATCTATTTGCAACATCCAAGCCGTTATCTAACAATCTCCCACACGTCGGATTGTGTCGT
The DNA here is from genome assembly GCA_903798205.1 of Danio tinwini. NCBI lineage: Eukaryota > Metazoa > Chordata > Actinopteri > Cypriniformes > Danionidae > Danio > Danio tinwini. The sequence goes on from CAIGQZ010032813.1 coordinate 17,387,503, forward strand.
GACGTTTGTCGTTTCCGCTCTACTTGTTTACATTTCGACTCATCCTACGTCACTCGATTCGAGTCACGTGCAGGAAATGAACAAAACACTACCGCAGTCAGTCAGCTACAGGCAAAAATATTATACTTCATAACAGAAGCAGATATTTTATCACCGATCTTGGTGTTTTTAACAGAAACACATGAGTTATGGAAGGGGAAACAACAGCTTAGATGGTTTACAAGAATGACGTATTCCGGATAATTTGGATCTTGTATTTTTGAATTGGCACAATTGAAGTGCAAAAAAGATTGCACATGCATTAAATGACATTCGCGTATCATTTCAATATAAAGTAATATTGAATACAGGTTGTTGTTATTGCTTGTATTAACTGTTAAGTGGGCACTAGTCGCTTTAATTACAGCTAGAATTGACATGAAGGGACTTTACTGCAAACCAGGAGACCAAGGAGATGTGAAGTTTGTCTTACAGGAGACGGTGAGAGCTTTTACAGTATCTGTTGGATATATATATATATATATCCCTGAATAAATCTGTATATGAGTCAAAGACAAAAAGGAGTTCCAAATATCCATACAGCCTTATTGTATCCTGTTTAATGTATTTGAAAGCTTTCACTAATATTTAATTTACTATTATTTACAAAAGCCCACACTAAATAGCCATCTAGAGTAACAATAGTTTAATTATTCACTAAAAATCTTGGCAGTTCTTGTCAAATCTGTTATGTGAAATGATGATGGAATTATTATCCTGCTAAATTATCGATCATTTATTTTATCAAAAGTTATTTGAAGCATTAGAATCTTTACTTGACCAAATAACGACTTTTATCAATTTTTGCAACTACGACATTTTCTAGAATCAACCCTTAAGGGTGGCAAAACACGTCTTGATCTTTTTGACATGGAAAAACAATTGTATACTTCATTTTCTCTCAAAAGGAAGATATCATTTTACTCAATATTATCCAATGTAGGCTGTTCTTCCCTTACCTCCTTGAAAGTTATATGGGAGTTATAGTGAAGAAGAATGGCTTTTGATTCGCTCTGGCATGTTTTTCAAAGGTGCCACAATATCAAACCAAGAGCAAATTGTTTTATTATTTTACAGAACTTACTTAACACCAGTTCGTCTCAATAAGATATTTCCTAATGTTTCTCAGTGTTGTTTTATGTTGGTATTGTGATGCATGTATTCTGGGACTGTGGTATGATTAAGACATACTGGAAAGAAATCCACAAATTAGTTCAGAAGATTATTGGTAAACCTTTTGCCGTCTACAGTCATATATCTTCTGTATTGTAAAACTGGTCTGCACCTTAGTCATGGATTAGAATCTGTGTTACACCTTTGTACTTATCTAGCAAGAAAATGTATTCTTTTGTTATGGTTGTTATCTCCTAAAATTCCTTCGGTCAATATGTGGATGAATCAGACAGTCAGGACTTATGACTTGCATCAGACATCTGATGATTTCTGGCATATCTGGAATCCTTTATGGGAGATTTTGCTAAATGTATAATAAAAGACGATTTTTTTTGTTGTTGTGAACTTTACCCTTTACAAAAGACTTGAATTACTAGCCGATGGATGATTGTTTAATAGATGGCTATATTATTGTATATGATCACATGAGACACCTATACCACTTAGGGTTGGGTCATCGCAATCCTCCGCCCCGCCTCTGTTGCAGCAGCAACCCGCTAGTGAAAAATACACACTTAGGCCCCGTTTACACTAATACATCTTAGTTTTAAATGGCATTTTAGAATGAAAATGATCCACATCCACACTGGCGTTTCATCTAGCATTTCTGTCATGTGCTTGTCTGAGCTCCAGGCAGTCAGCGGGTGCTTTGAGCACAAAACCCCAGAGAGCAGTGCACATCGGACAGTTTATCAGGAATGTACCACTGGATGGCGTCTCACTATAGTTGTTAAACGTGATATTTAATTAATCTTGTCTCTATCTAATGACTCTTTGGTCTTTTAAATCTATCAGGTAACGTGTCACAGCGTCAGTACACTGCTTCAATCTTTCACTTTAACGCTTGTACTTAGTCATTTTAGCGAAAACCTCAGATACTGTTGGTTGGTTGCTGTTTGTTGTGCACCTTTTTTTTTACCAACCAAGTTAGTTGATGCCATTATAAGGACACAGATCACTCTGCCTATTCCTGCCAGAGTCCTGCGGAAAAAGTGATTGACAGGTGGCAATTTGTGTGTAACTTATCTTTATTTATTTATGATTTAATTATGTGTAAAACAAAGACCATGCGGGTCAGGTAGTTGAAACGGTGGGCTACAAATAATTAATTAGTTATGAATTAATTAATTATTCATAAATAATTAATTTACCGCTGCCTAAGACAATGATGCCATCGTCCATCGGGATGTTTCAATTAGACATCGTACGATGCCAAATTGGTCAACATCGCCCAACCCTTATACCACTGTTCTGTCATTGCATCTTTAAATACATTTTTAAAAAAAGCTTTACTTGTGTTTAATATACTTTCTACATTATGTACAATCAATCTAATCATATGATGTCTCTTCTGTTTTCTGTGACAGAATGTACCCACTAACATTGGCAACCATCTGGTCAAAGTTCAAGTCAAAAGCTGTGCACTTAGCCCAGTTGATTTTAAGGTACGTACGCGAACACACACATGTTTTTGAATCGCTTTTGTGAATTGTGTGGACAGTCCATCGATTTTCATTGTTTTATATGACACAAATTGTATTTTCTATTGCCCTAACCTAACACCTAACCCCTACAGCAGGGCTGTCAAACTCAGTTCCTGGATAACTGCAGCCCTGCACAGTTTAGCTCCAACTCCACTCCAACATACTAACCTGTATGTTTCAAACAAGCCTGAAGGACTTAATTAGTTTGATGAGGTGTGTTTAATTAGGGTTGGAACTAAACTGTGCAGAGCTGCGGCCCTCCAGGAACTGAGTTTGACACCTGGGCCTTACAGGATACAGTGCGCAATTTTACATTATGAGAAAAAATGCATTCTATATGTTCTCATAATTCTCCATCTCCTTGTAATACCTGTGTCATAGCCATGTCATTATATACATTTGTGTCCAGATTGTCAATAAAATCATAGACTTGCAAACACACACACAAACACATTCTTTATCTTCCCGAAAAGATCCTGAATGATGATGTAACTAACAAAAACATCAATAAATCAAATGTCAGATCACATCTCTCAAGCTTAAACATGTTTAAAATACATGTTGGAAATAATTTAGGCAAGTATTGGTTTCAATCTTTGTGTTGTTTTAATTTGCATCTATTCTATTGTGTTTGTCAGATGTATGAAGACCTCAAGCTTGAGATGGAGCATGTTCCTGTCGGAAGGGAGATCGCTGGGGTTGTTCTTCAAGGTTTGACTTGTATATTTGACTCCATTATTTACTTCTGCACACTAATCAAATAATTATGACTGATGAATCTGATGGGATGCGCATCATTTTCCAGTTGGACCTAAAGTGAGGTTTTTCCAACCAGACGATGAGGTTGTGGGTAAGAACTTCTTTAGACTCTGTGTTTTAATAGAGTCTGCTTTAGCTGTGTATAATTTAATAAACATTTGCATTTCTCCTCAGGGATTCTCCCACTGGATGCTGAGCAGTCTGGCCTTTGTTCAGTCGTGCTTATTGATGAATTTAATCTGGGTAGGGTTTATATTGCATTTAAACCTTGTTCCTTTAGGGGACCTATTATGCAAAAATCACTTTTATAAGGGGTTTTATAAACAGTGTGTGATTATAGCCAGCATCTAATGGTGAAAATGAATTCATAACATTTTTTATAATCACACTTCATAAAACCAGTCTGCAAAAACACTTTGATTGACATTCTCCCTTTGTACATGTCATCAGAGCCCCGCCCATTAGTGACCATCTCTCCCTCATTAGCATAGACAGCCCTGACTGAGAAGCAGCCATCTGCCATTAGAGATTTCATGTTATGCTGGGAGCTCAATCCAATTTTAATTGAAAGCGACAGTCACCAAAATGGCACAATTTGGATCAAAGCTTAACAGCGGCAGGTTCGAAGAGTTAAAAAAAAAGATCTGTGGGGTCTTTTGGGCTGAAATTCACATACACACTCTAGGGACTCCAAATATTTATTTTACATCTTGTAAAAAGGGGCATATTAGGTCCCCTTTAAAGATGCACTTGTTTTCACACTAAATATGTTTTGCTTTGCATATGCAGTTCCGAAGCCGGAGAAAGTGAGCTGGTTTGAAGCAGCAGCGGTAATTAAAGATGGTCTCAGGGTGTACACCGCTCTTCATACTCTGGCTCGAATGTCCGCAGGACAGACTGTACTGGTGCTGGATGGGGCGTCTGTAGGTATCTGTGCAGTATCTGTAAATTTCCCAGCAGGCACACAATGTCATAAGACATTAATATTAGGTTGGAATAAGGTCATGACGTTAGGTGACCAAAATTTTTGTGTCTAGCCAGCATCTAAGGACAACGTTATTTTGATGTCCAATGACATTGATATTTGGTTGATTTTAGGTTGTGTTGGAAAATGACCAAAATCCAACGTCCAGCCAACATCTTAAACCAACGTCATATTGACGTCAAATACTGACATTTATTCGTCAGGCATGGCAACTAAAATCCAACATTTGATAGACGTCATAGTGGTAACGTCCACACAACGTCAAGCTGTAACATCATTAGATGTTGATATTTGGTTGATTTTAGGTTTGACGTTGGACTTTGATGTTGGCCTGACGTTGAGTTCTGATGTCAAACCCGATTTTCATTTCCAAACAAAATGCAAGGTCCCCACAACGTTGGGGTACAACGTCAATCTGACGTCATGTTGAAATCAGGCGCCTGCTGGGATACCATTATCAAAAACGATTTAAAAATTTGGGGTTGGTAAAAAGCAAACATTTTTTTAAGCCTTAAACATAGCAAATATGCAAATAGTTGCAAAATATTTATTGCATCTTTGCTAATTAAAATTGAATAATTTCTTTAATAAAACAATAAATAGTCAAATAAGACCTCATAAAGTTGGTAAAGTAGATGCAACTATTTGAAGGTGCGAGACAGTGCTGTTTGCTTCCAACTTCCCGTTATTTCTAGCTGTACAAAATAGTTGTTTATGCTGTTTGATATCGCAAGCTGACTTTCGCATCATATTGTTTTCATTTATTACTGTAATTATGATCACATATGCCCTATTTACACTTCTGAAGTGAAGTTTAGATCTCTTTACACATCGTTTAATGCTGTTTAGAGCTAGCATGAATGCATTTACTATTTTCAGCTTTACCTTTAGGGTTGTGCAATATTTATTGTATGTAATAATATTGTGATTGCTATTTAAGTGTGTGAACTGACATTATGTTGCTCATTTTGCATCATGTTTATAGAATATTGTTTAATTAATGAAATTTTAAAATCCCCCAAAACCTAGATGTTTTGTCAATATCAAATACCCCTACTGCATATTGTTTCACTTGCAAATGAATCTGACATATGCTGGGTTCCACACAATTCCTTTATCTTGTCCCAACACAAATCAATTAAGTTAACTTCAACTTTTCTACAAAGTGTGTGTGTATGTTGAAACTGGTCAATTTTGTTATAATAAAAATGGATTATAATTTCGTTTAAGTCGTCTTCTCATGTCAGGATCAGCACTGCAGTTCTACAGCCATTATTTGGCTCCCTGTATTCAAATCATTATCATGAACGTCCTGTTTTGTGTGCATGCAGCCCTTTGGAGTTCTGGCCATTCAGCTTGCCCACTATCATGGTGTGAAAGTCTTGGCTACGGCTTTATCCTCGGAGGACCAGAAGTTTTTGCAAGAGCTCCGGCCGAGTGTGGGTGAGTACTGAACTGAAGCTTTGTGGATAGGAATGAAGGTCAAGATTTTTTGCTTATAGATAACAATAACAACAGATATTTCACACCCATAGCGATTGTCTTAGTTTAAAGATTTGCTTTAGTGTAGCCTATTTTTCCTCCTGAGTTCTACTGAAAATCAGATTTGATTTGTCCTAGATTTTTGTCTGTCTTTAAACTCACTCACATCAAACCTTTTCAGATATGGTCTTATCTATGTTTTCATCTCTGCCTTGAGCATTTCTTTTTCTTTTGCCATTTGACTTTCTTTTTCATCTTTGCCCTTCCTTCTGCTTGCACTTGCTCAAGGTGTGCAGGAATCACTTTTGGGTAAGTTAGTTCTCACTCTTCTGTAGGCATATGCAGACATGTTACAATGAGCTTAACAGCAAACACTGTAAAAAATGCAGGTTTCCACACCATTCCTTCATGTTGTCCCAACACAAATCAATTAAGTTAATTTAACTGGTTTTACTAATTTAAGTAGATTGAACATAAAACAATTAAGTTGTCCCAAAAAAGCCCCCTCAAGAATAGTGTTGACTCAGCTCATTTTTAAATAAGTAGCTTGAAAAGGCAGCAGAAATAATTTTTGAGTGAATATGATGTTTGACAATTATTCAGCATACTGTACATCACCTTGCTGTGCACTATTAACACATTAAAACACTCAAACAGTTCTTAATTATGTAAATTAGAGGATTTTCATAAGTGTATCTCTTCCTTCCAGCTCGAGTGATCAGAGTGTGGGATGCAAAGGAGGATTTGGTGGACTCGTGCCTTGAAGAGACTGGAGGTCTTGGAGTGGACGTCATCGTTGATTCAGGAGGTTTACTAACTATTTATATGACATTTATAATCATTTCAACATTGCCTTTAATTCTGTTAATGCAAGCGTTGTGTCCTAAGTATTATGACACAAGTACTTTATTCTTTAAGGCAGGGGTGTCCAAACTCTGTCCTGGAGGGCCGGTGTCCTGGAGAGTTTAGCTCCAACCCTAATTAAACACACCTGAAGCAGCTAATCAAGCTCGTACCAGATATACTAGAATCTTCCTGGCAGGTGTGTTGAAGAAAGTTGGAGCTAAACTCAGCAGGACACCGAGTTTGGACACCCCTGACTTAAGAGGACACTCCACTTCTTTGGAAATATGCAAATTTTACAAGTAATTTACAAGTAAATTTAAGTAAACAGTTGAGTTTTACAATTTTTTTTATCAATTTAGTCGATCTCTGGGTCTGGCGGGAGCACTTTTAGCTTCGCTTAGCATAGATCATTAAATCGGATTAGACCATTAGCATCTCACTCAAAAATTTCATTAAATGTTTTTGATAATATTCCTATCTAAAGCTTGACTCTTCTTTAGTTACATTGTGTTATAAGACTAACAGAAAATTTTAACTTCTAGGTTGATACGGCTAGGAACTATACTCAGTCCGGCGTAATAATCAAAGGAACTTTGCTGCCATACAATGGCTGCAGCAGGCAAAATGATATTACACAGCACCTGAAAATAGTACCCAGCTAGGTAACTGCACTGCTTAATATCATTGTGCCTTCTGCAGCCATAGTACAGCAACAAAGATCCTTGATTATTACGCCAGAAAAAGAGTACAGTTCCTATCTCTATCGGCATAGAAAATATAAACTTTTCATTTTCTGTTGGTCTTAATACACAACGTGTAACTACAAAAGAGTCAAGCTGAAGCTTTAAATAGAAAAAATATTAAAACTTTTTACTTTATTAAATATATATATTTTTTTAGCAAAATGCTAACGGTCCAATTTGATTCAATTATCTATGCTAAGCTAAAAGTGCTCCAACCATTGCTGGAGATCGGCTGGATGAATAAAAAAAAATAAAAGGAAATACTATACTGTTTAACTCTGAGGAAGTTGAAAAATGAGCTTGTTTCCATAAAAAGGAATTTAATGGAATGTTTCTTTAAAGCAGTAGTATGTACTGTGTTACTAGTGCAAACCAGTGTTAGTAAATTAAATAGAGGTACTGATCCATTGAAAATTGTCCCATTATAAGCAGTTACAATAGGCTCATTGTTGTGATTCAGGGTAAGACATGAACACACTGTAGAAGATGACTTCATAACATACTTGCTCATTAAATTTGGAAACAACAAATGTTAAATGCTATAGTTTTAATGCAGGGAATGGATTGGTTTAATGCATCCTTGCTGAATAAAAGTATTAATTTGACTCCACAAACATTTGGCTAGTACTTTCAAAATATAAAAATATGTTATCAGCAGTCTGTGATTTTGAGTTTTTCTTGAGACAGTGAGACTCTTTGATGAGGAGCCAGAAGCACAGACGAAACAGCCACATAAACATGACCTCCTTACCCTGCTTTCAGTTGGAGGTCATTGGATCACCACAGAACAGCACTTACAGGTCAGCATCTAATAGATTTCACCATTGGTTTTACTTTTAAATACATTTATTTATCGAGTCGTTTTATCCTTTTCCCAAGCTGGACCCTCCCGACAGCCACATTCTCTTCCTGAAGGCAGCGTCGCTCTCATTCCTTAATGACGAAGTGTGGACAGCGTCCCGTGCCAAGCAGGGCCGATATCTTCGTATCCTTTACTATAAAGTTCATTAATATCGAAACCAACACTGCTTCCTAATTGGTCCAGTTGTATTACAGGCCTTGGCTTTGTTTATCAGACAACATTTAGTGTTTAACCAATCCATCTCAGTCTAGTAAATGTATTTCTATTGATGTTGACTTCATTGATGAATTTACTTCAAGGTTATCAAGGTAAGTCTCAATATCTCTAGATCTGTAATGTTTAGACAAAACCCTAAAAGGCTGTCAGTTTTAAGAATAAAACATATATTAATATCGCCAGCAATGCACAATTAAGATCAGTTAATTGTATACTCTTTGGCCACTTTATTAGGTACATCTCCAACTTTTTGGTAACGATATTTGTCCTTTTGTAAGCCTATAACCATGTTAATCAGTGATAAAAGTATAATTTAATCAAATTTAAGTGAACTGCCATAGAGGAACAGCATTTTCCACATTTATAACAGTAACAAACGGCTGGCTGAAGGCATCACTCCATTAAAATTGGTCATGCTTCTTTAAAATAACATGTTCTCACCTAAAATCAGAGTTTTTATTTAGGAATTTATAGGCTTTTGGATATATTTGACCACACCAAAGCTGTCAAAATGCAAAAGTTGAACTTTGAATCATAATTGTCTTAATAATGTAATCCTAGTGAAAAATGTAGACCTACTTCAACAACGTTTTTTTTAATAACTAATATTTAAAAAGTGGTTCAGCAGTGGTTCTTGAGGCAAAGGTGCAGATGTAACACATATTTAGTGTTTGTACAAAACATTGCTTCATATACAAGGACCAGACCTCAAGGCCCAGTGAACCGTTTTTTTTAGATATATATAACATATAGCGCCACAATCCAATAATATCCAGCTGCTTATTGTCCAGATAAGCTACAAGTGTGAAACCTAAGACCAGATCGCAAAATCGTTTTTTCAAAAATGTGTGTTGCTAGATTTACTCTACTTAAAATTTGACCTTTAGTTAAAGGTAACATGAAAAGACCCTAATCAGCCAGTCACATAGCAGTCACAAGTGCCTTCAGACATTTAAATGTGCTCAATGTGATCTGAAGTTCAAACCGCGCATCAGAAATTGGAGAAAAATAGAGATATAAATGACTTTGAACATGGCATTTGTTGTTGATGCCATGACATACAGCAAGGTGGAGGTTAATGTAAGTGAGCTCCACAATTATGCAGTCTATCACTTTAAATATCACACTCTGGCAGGAGATTCTGACTGGCTGTGAATGTTTTTTCCCCATTCACTAGCTTCAATTGCTATAGTCAGAATTATTAGCCCTCCTGAATTATTAGCCCCTCTGTTTATTTTTTCCCCCAATTTCTGTTTAACGGTGAGAAGATATGTTCAACACATTTCTAAATATAATCGTTTTAATAACTCATTTCTAATAGGGATTCAACAACATGGAATTTTTTGGTCGATATCGATAACTCTTAAGGTTTGGAGGCCGATAACCGATATATTATAGCCGATAAATATAATTATTTTAAAATTATATATTTTTATACAGTAAAAATTCATTTTATTTTAAAAACTTCATAAAAGTTTGAACTGATCTTATGAACTGAATAGCGTACGATTTCACATGAATCAGCAAGCCAAAAATAAATGATTTCCTTTTCTTCGCTTACCAAATTAAAACATGCAACTTGACTATTGCATAAAAATAATGTTACATAACAAAATAGGATTTAATTACCAAATAAGTAAATTAAATATATTTTAAAATTGAATGAAATTTGAAATCAGCTCAAATGTACATCAGCTGTAATGTACATATGTAAAAATAAGTAATGTTCGAAAAAAATGCATGTTTTGACAGTTCAGAGCCAAAGATAGTACTTCAGAAAATGCAGCATAAATTCATCCCATTTGGCATTTTAGATTCTTTTGAACACATGTAGCTGCTGCTTGTCAATCAGACAACGCATCTATGGTCGTTCTTGCTGTCAATTGCCGGAAAAATGATCGATGAAAGGTTTACGATAAACCGCTGTGAAAACTTCAAGTTAAAGTTTAGTTTGAAACTTTAACTGCAGGCGCTACGTGCATGCGAACCGGAGTCAAATTTTGATACAACACCTGAGCATTGAGCACAGATGACTTTATGACAAACACAGTGCAGAATATAAATGACTTTGAAGGAATGTGAGGAAAGCTCTATTATAGTGCACTGGACAAGTCTGAACAAGTTCACGCTGTACAATTACATAACATATCGGCCTAATTTTGACGTCTGACCAATAACGATAACATTAAAAATAGTCAGTTCTAATAACTGAATTCTTTTAGCTTTGCCATGATGACCGTACATAATATTTTACTAGATATTTTTCAAGACACTAGTATTCAGCTTAAAGTGACATTAAAAGGCTTAACTAGGTTAACTAGGCAAGTTAGGGTCATTAGGCAAGTCATTGTAAAACTGTGGTTTGTTCTATAGTATAACTGCTTTTATTCTAGCTGAAATAAAACAAATCAGACTTTCTCCAGTAAAAAAAAATACTATAGGAAATACTGTGAAAAATCCCTTGCTCTTTTAAACTCTGAAAACTGGACTGACATCATTTCAATTTCAATTGACTAGAAATTCCATGTTAGTTAGTTTAGTTTAAAACTTTATTAATCCCCTTGGGGCAATTCATTCCGACATGGCGGTGCTTCACATATAACAAGAATGACACACTTAACAAAATAGCAATAGCAATAATAAATAATAATAATCCATCAATTAACTACATTTATAACATAACCTAATTGCTTCAGGCACAAAAGTAAATTTTCTTTTTGAACATCTTATTGTCCTTAAACGTCGACCAAGGGGCAGCCACTCAAAATGTTTGTTTAAGGGGTGTTTGTGGTCTCCTAATATTTTAGGTGCCCTCCTCAACACCTTCGCAGGGGAACTCCTAAAATTTTTAAACACAAATTAATGATGCCTTGAAGACGATTCTTGTTTTTTTTTTTATAGATGGTGAAGAAAACCAGCAAATAAAAGAAAAAGACAGAATACTTTCAATAAATGAATTGTAAAAAATCTTAAGAATAACTCTCTACATTAAAAGAGTTTTCGCAACAAAAACAGCCTTTGATGAGCCTTATTAATAATTGTATGTGTGTTAAGCTGCTTAGACACAATCTACATCATAAAAGTGCTATAGAAATAAAGATAAATTGAATTAAACATAATTTGGGAAATATTTAAAAAGAAAAAAAATATTTACAGGAGGGCGAATAATTGTGACTTCAACTATATGTTGTAATGAGGTCATTGAGATCTTCAGTGTGCATATGGCTAGTGCATGGCAATTTGATGTATTCTGGACCTACGGCTTTTCTCCCAGTGTCCTCGGGCTACTGGAATGACCTTGTCAACCGCATGCAAAACACATGCTTTCCTATCCGTAACTGAGTTATTTGCCCTTAATCTGCTTTCTCTCTCTCTCAGATATCTTAAAGGATGTGATGGATAAACTCTGCACAAGGACTTTTAGGTATAAACCAGTTAATTAAATATACACCACAGCAGAAGAAATTATTCAAACTGAATGCATGGGGGTTGTGTTTGTAGAAATCAGTGTGAAATCAGCTTTGTGGCTTGAATGGTGATGAATTTTGACTGTTGTTTTGTTTGTTTGTTGGTTGGTTTAGGCCACAGATAGAGGACCCTGTGCCTTTATATGAAGCCACTGTCTCCATGGAGATGGTACAGAGGAAGCAAGTGAGGAAGAGAATAGTCGTCAAGCTTTGAAACGGACTCCAAAATATGTTTTCCATTAATGTTGATTTGATTCTCATCATGTTTTATATTACATAAAGCTGACAACTGCATGATTCTCAACTGTTCCTGTTTAAAATAATTTCAACAGAAGTCATGCTCATTTCAACCAAGCAATGAAATAATAAATGTACATTATTAAAAGATAAATGTAAAGTGTTCTGCCATAATAAACATTTTTGTATGCAACTCTAGCCTACTTTTGACACACTGTAGATGTGATCTTTTTCCCTTCTCAAGCGTTCCCTATGGATTATTAATGGCACCATCTGATCCCATGTCTCTTGGCTATTAATAAGGGCAGCTCTGTGTGGAAAAGGGCCAATAATAGCGACTCTGAATCTTGCATCATTGAAGGCAGTGGCGGTTCTATCTTAAATGACACCCCAAGGTGAATCACCCCATATACGCCCCTTAACACCTCCACCCCCAACCACAGACCCCCAATTACCTTACCCAATTCACCTGTACCACATGTCTTTGGACTTGCGTGGAAACCCGGAGAAACCCCACACGAACACGGGGAGAACATGCAAACTCCACACAGAAATGCCAACTGACGCAGCCGGGAATTAAACCAGTGACCTTCTTGCTATGAGGCGATTGTGCTACCCACTGCACCACCGCGCTGCCTAATATGTATATTTATTATAAATAATTTTTTTATAAATATTATTCACTGATTATTCTAAATAAATAACATAAAACAATCTTGAATGTAACTGGAAAACAATGTAAAGACAAAACTGAAGTGATATGCTCACTTAAGAAATATTTAGCATGAATATTAATTATGGCAATTCTAATATAAAATTGTATGTTTTATAGAATTATCTGTTCATCTTAGATCCGATTCAAGGCCCAAAACTAATGTCAAGTCTTACCTCCCTGATTCTATGCCTCCTCTCTGCTTCATAGCCATGCTTAGTCAAAATAAGATCATCATATAATAAGCTTCAGTTTTGTCAACTTGCAAAACTTGCTGCGTGTCGACACCTCGTGTCACAAAAGTAACAGAAATGCCTTTTTGTATTAGAATTTAGTATTTTATGTCATTAATATTATTTTTTATTTGTTTATTTAATTACTATTTTATTTTATTTACTATTATTTTTATTATAATTATTTTTCATGTGGGGGTCAGAATTCAAATTACATGTATAATAGATATCTTTTTACTCATGTAATTTTCTGACATGCTTTGATTTGAAAAAAAGTTACAAAAAAGGTCTTTACTCTGGTTTCACAGTGCATGAACGGCACATATTTTATGAGCGTGCACATGGGCGTAAATTTGATTTAACCGTAGAGGGGGACAATAAATAAAATTTCTTACGAGCAATTTTTTGAAGGGGACCCAAATAATAGTCAAACTGTACTTATAAAGATATGTCCCCACAGTTAAAAAAGATTCCATCATTATTATTATAGCATAGAGACTACATTATGGTTATTTTTAAAGTTTTTCTCAGGTTCAATAACAAAGCATTTTTTTTCCAAAACTATTTATTGCATTGCTTGTTGTGTTGTTTACAGTCAACAGACTGACTCCTGATACAGAATAAATGCAGGAAAATACATTTTCCATACTCATATTAACTAACTTGTTTACATTACACTTACATTACTGTAAATTGGTGAGCCTGTGAGGTTCATCTGCTAAACAGCCACAGCTCTGAAAACATTTAAAAAATTGTTCTCCCCCAAAAGAATTGTCATTATCCTTTCAATAAAAGCACAACACCCTTACCTGACACTGTACATCTGATTGACCCTGCTCTGCCTGTCCCTCAATCATTTCTTTCTCCTTTGCCTGTGATTGATAATGTGACATTAGTATTTTCATAAACACTCATTCTTAAAGCCAAATTGCCTTAATGTGTGAACTTTTTGAACTTGACGTTCAGGTGCACTGAAAAATTATCTTATGTCCATTTTCCTTTTCTCTGTCATTTTATCTAATGCATGACACTGCAAGGCAAGTTTATTTATACTGTAGCACATTTTATACACAATGGTAATTCAATGTGCTTTATATAAAGAATGCAAAACTCTCATAAAAATAATCACAACAATAAAAACAAGGAATTAAAAAAAGGTTAACATTTTAATTCCAAATTAAGTCACTTAAAAACAGAACAGAAATTGATTATACAAAAAATACAGTGGGGTTAGTTTGAACATCGCACAGTGCTCATTTAGCAAATACACAGCTAAACAATATGCTAATTGTGGCCAATAATGTTAAGTTAACAGTATGCCAAGTGTTAGTTGCAGTGCACTTTGCAACAAGCTATTGTAAACATGCTAAAGTTAACATTTAATGTTCTGTTTCTCTTGGAACTGCATCACAATACGGAAAAAAAAATGGTTGCAGCTTCCGGTTCATGTGGACTTTAAGAGTAAATTATCATCAAACTCATTCCTTTTTGGGTGAACTATGCCTTTAAGGATTGTACATCAACAGTAAACCCATATCTGTTGGCTGTACACTCAGTCCTGGCTTGTGTTTAAATGTTGGCAGGCGTCTGATTGGTCAGTGTTGCGAATACCCTACTGTTACCACAGTGACTATTGTCTCAGGAGGTTTTGGAGAAGCCCTCGTGTGTGTCCCAGAATGTTTTGCTCCTCTCGTCTCAGGCTCTCCACCACACACAGTTGTTCAAGGCCAGACAGGTTCGCACCCTCTTTGAGCTGCGCTAGCTGTACAAATGAAACGACTTGTGCTGTAAGTGGTTTCATGTGTTTAATTAGAAGATGAGCAGCATTAAGAATGAATGGCTTTTAATTAGACTCACCCTCTCTAGTGCTTTGACATTGTCTTCGGTGAGGTTATTGCAAAGCTTCAGGGCAGAGTCAATGCACCAGTCTTCTCTATTCTGGCTCACTGCTGCCCCCAGCAGGACACTCTTCCAACTGGTACTGCAGGATGACAGAAAATACAAAATGCTTGTAATACAGAAGATAGAATATAAGATAAATAGATAAAACAAATACACTTGCTTCTTGGATACGTGTTATTGTATGCCATATATTTAATATTTTTTAAAATGGACTTAAAGGGATAATTTCCTCAAAATTAAAATGTACTCCCTCAAATGGTTCCAAACTTGTTTTGACTTTCTTTTTTCTGGAGAACACAAAAGAAGATATTTTGAAGAACGTTGGACGCTGGTAGCCATTGACTTCTTTAGTAGGATAAAATACTAAGCAAGTTAAAACAGGGTTTCTGCAGGTTTCTCAAAGCCAAATTTGAGACTTATTGGTCACACTTTACAATAAAGTTTACTAACATGAACTAATTATAAACAATACAGCATTTCATAATCATAGTTCAACGTTTACTAATCCAAATTTATGCTTGTTGACATTAGTTAATGTACTGAGAGTTAACATGAACAGCTTTTATTTTAATTAACTAACATGAACAAATACTGTAATACATGTAATGTGTATTGTTTGTTCATGTTAGTAAATGTATTACCCAACATTAACTACTACAACCTTATTGTTGTAATACAAAGTTACTGGTTAACTGTTACCGACTTTAAGACTAGAATGCATGAATTTCCAAACCAAGCAAACCAGCAGTGACGAGGAACAAACTTCACCAATTGACGAAAGTGAAAGAAAAAAACCTTGAGAGATGGCTATAGATAGCTAAATGCTTTTTCTAAATTATTTATTTCATGATTATGTCATATTTTAAATTTTAAAGAATGTGTCAACTCAAGTAAACTCTAGTTGTATACTCTACATACACTTTTTTTTTTTCGCTTTAATTTTTTGTTTACTAAATGTATCCAAAACAGTCTGTCCAGGTCAGTGTTGTCAGGTTGCTATAAATACGTTTACTTTTAAATAAATGTTATTGTAAGGAAGGAAATTAAACCATTTTGGTAAATAGAATTAATTAATTATTGTCACAAGCTTTATTGAGATGAATTGTTGGTTATTAGATGGATGTTGGGTCAATTGGTTAGCTTTACATGGACATAGAAAAATGAACAACTGTTTAAAATTATTTAAGATATATCAGTCAATGTTAGACTTTTTAAGGCCTAATTCTTATTTTTAAT
Organism: Danio tinwini; assembly: GCA_903798205.1. Taxonomy (NCBI): domain Eukaryota; kingdom Metazoa; phylum Chordata; class Actinopteri; order Cypriniformes; family Danionidae; genus Danio; species Danio tinwini. The sequence continues at coordinate 17,403,879 of CAIGQZ010032813.1, forward strand.
GTAAGATATTTTATAGATACCCTGTTAAATGACTACCAGTTTACAACAATGTTCAGTTGAAAATAAATGTGTGCATTCTATAAAAGAAAGAAATTGAAGGAGGTTTGAAACAAGTCAAGGGTGAAAAATGATAGACAATTATTTTTACCTAGTTTTGGATGTATTGAAATTATTGGCATACAATAGAATATATCCAAGTTAAAGCAATAAAAAAGACTATGAAGTGTATTTTGCACTTTTTTTTTATTTATGCAAATTATGCTTTTAGGATGTAAAGTTCTTACTATTGCTGAGGTTTCAAGGACAGCAGTCTCAGGGCAGTCATTAGCCTCCAGGAAGGGCCGTCTATCCCAAAAGTCAAGTTTCTGTTGACAAATGAAAGCAAATGAAGCTTACATTTTAATGCTGCATTATTAGCACTACCTTTATAAACATGGGAATACAACAGAATACAAGAATTTATAATAAAACTAAATGCTTTGAGATGGAAAATTCATTCATTCAAAAGCATCAAACATACCAACTTGCACATCATCAAAAACTACATGGGTTGTATATTAATTACATGCAGGTCTATATACACATCTATACATGGTCATTTAATGACAAATATTATAAGAATTATTTGAACAGTAAACTATCTTATAATAATGGGATATAAATATTAAATAATGCTAAATAATCACAGGTTTGGGGTTTAGTCTTTAAAAAGTAGCTTCTTGTGCTTACGAATGTTGCATTTATTATATTACATATATAGTAAATCAGTAATAACATGGTTACAAGTTTAATACAACTTTATTTAGATTTTTTTATGATTAGAGAGTATTTATTTAGAAAAATCTATATTTTGTAACATTACGAATGTGTTTACTGCAAGTTTTGGTCTGTTCGTGTTTAACTGATTTAACTGTTCAACAAAATTCTGTTAATAAATTTATAATACTAATAATTTTCTCAGACACTTACTTTATTAAGCATCAAATAAATGTTGCCTCTTAAGCATACAAGATCAAATCAACCACAAACCTTTGCACAGTTTAATGGTAAATGCCTTGAAACTTGTCATGATAAGCATGTTATTATACTAGTAAACCCATGTTTCTTACCTTAAAAAGTCATTGTCTTTTAGGTAGAGTAACTTTTGTTTCAGCTGCTTGTCTTTTTCATCAAGACACACTTTTAGTGTTTCTACAATAATAACAAACTGTGATCAAAGCAGTTCAACAATATTTCATTTTCACATAGTTTGCTATGCACGCTCCTTACCTAAATCAACATATACTACACTGTGGGGGTTGCAAGGGGCAACAAAGCCATATTCCAAAAGCAGTCTGTGATTATCATGAGGACCGTAATTGATAAACGCTTGCTGGAACTTCTTACAGCCGTGGACACTTCTAATCTCGTAGCAGTGAGATTCTTTGTTGAAGCCAGCTTCAACCTGTAAATAAAAACGAATTAAGTGACATCTGATTTAAACATTAATAATAATAATAATAAATGCTTATTATATAGAAAATCATCATATAAGAATAATTTCTGAGGAATAATTGGAGGAATGATGCTGAAAATTTAGTTTTCAGTCAAGGAAGAATTACATGAATACAGCTGAAGTCAGAATTATTCGCCCTCCTGTGACTTTTTTATTTATTAATTTTTTTTCAAATGTTTCCCAAATGTTGTTTAACAGAGCAAGGAATTTTTCACAGTATGTCTGATAATATTTTTTCTTCTGGAGAAATTCTTATTTGTTTTATTCCGGCTAGAAAAGCAGTTTGACATTTAAATTTTTTTAAGGTCAATATTATTAGCCCCCTTAAGCAATATTTTTTTTCGATAGTCTACAGAACAAACCAATACAATGACTTGCCTAATTACCCTAACTTGCCTAATTAACCTAGTTAAGTTTTTAAATTGCACTTTAGGCTAAATACTAGTAGCTTAAAAAATATCTAGTAAAATATTATGTACTGTCATCATGGCAGAGATAAAAGAAATGTATTATTAGTTATTAGAAATTAGTCATTAAAACTATTATGTTTATCAATGTGTAGAAATAAATATTTATTCCAATAAACAAAAATTGGGGCAAAACTATACAGGGGGGCTAATAATTCAGAAGGGCAGATAATTCTGACTTCAACTGTTTATATGATCTTACTTGGACATTAGGGCAGTGGTTTAGCAGGTCAAGGTATGGTGCAAGTGCATAGATGTCCTTCCCCCTGGACAGATATTTGCTTTGATCATGCTCCATGTAAACCGTACGAGTGTTAACGCTGCACCAAGCCCAACGCAGTGCATCCTGGTTAAACAGCTCTTCCGTGGGCTGGTTGAAGAGTGGCTGGAGGGAGTGGAAAAACATTAGCGAAGAGCAGAAGAGTTCCTGAAACTGTTCCTTCTGCTCTGTGGCTTTTTTCTGCAAACTCCTGGGTAAAAGTTCAATGATGTTGTCAGGGAAGTACACAGGGCACGTGTAAGTCTTTGGGAGGATATTAATGTAGGGGCTCCATTCTGATGCGTCTCCATGATGTCTCTCAGCTATGAGGAAACAACAAAGAGCCAGAAGTGGAGATATGGGAGGATGCCATCTACAGGTAGGAGGAGAGAGGAAAACCAAATTGATTTCAATAAGATCTTGTACATGCAAATGTGTCCTGTTTTATTTTATACAGAATACATACAGTTGAAGTGAGAATTATTAGCCCCACTTTGATGTTTTTTTCTTTTTAAAATGTTCCCAAATGATGTTAAACAAAGCAAGGAAATTTTCACAGTATGTCTGATAATATTTTTTCTTCTGGAAAAAGTCTTATTTGGTTTATTTCGGCTACAATAAAAGCTGTTTTAAATTTTTTAAATCCATTTTAAAGGTCAAAATTATTAGCCCCTTTTAGCAATTTTTTTTTCGATTGTCTACAGAACAAACCATCTTTATACAATAACTAGCCTAATTACCCTAACCTGCCTAGTTAACCTAATTAACCTAGTTAAGCCTTTAAATGTCACTTTAAGCTGCATAGAAGTGTCTTAAAAAATATCTAGTAAAATATTATTTACTGTCATCATGGCAAAGATAATTAGTTATTAGAGATGAGTTATTAAAACTATTATGTTTAGAAATGTGTTGAAAAAAAATCTTATCTCAGGTAAACAGAAATTGGGGGAAAAATAAACAGGGGGGCTAATAATTCTGACTTCAACTGTATATCACAGGCCAGGAGGGGTTCGGGTGGATGGAAAAACCCACCCTTCACTGACAAAGTCCAAAATTTGGCCCTTGCATGAGCACTTTTGTCCCATTTTTGACTGCTTTGCCATCATAAACTGTGAAAATAACCAATAGAAGACAGCTTTAAGACAAATTTAACTTTTAATTATTCAAATGACCAAATTCTGACTGAGGAAATGATCTGGCCAGTTTGTTATTTGCCTATAGCTGCACAATGTATCTTTTCAGCATTGATATCTGCAATGCAGTCAGGATTATTATTAGTCTCTTTCACACTGTGATACCGGTAAATATCCGGAAATTTACCAGAACAACTTTACTGGTAGATAAAAAAAAATGCTGTTCATACAGGTAAAAACATTCAGGAATATTTCCAGAAAAGACCATTCAAACATCCACTCCAAATTATCGAAAAATTCTGACATCATTGACCATAAATGATCTCTAAAGGACTGTGCTTGTATTGTATTTGTAAAGAGGGGGTGGGATTTTGTTTATGATGTCACTTTTATTTAAAGCTTTAGCATTCATGCAGCTGCTTTCGTCCCAGAGCCAGCCCAAAGGAAAAGGGTAAGCCGCTGCTAAATGTTTACACATTTGACTACATTACAAACTTGGTGGATGGATAATTATTGTGAACAAATTACATTATTATTATTTTCTTTAACGTGTGCATACTGTACATAGACGTGCTGCAGGTGAGACATCTGACATCTAAAATATCCTATTTATCCTATTTAATATAATTGTTGTAATATTTTTTGCAGGAGAAATACCATTATGAAATTCACATAACCGTTTTTTAGCGATTAAATATAATTTATTAATTTACATAATTATCATATAAAAACACTTATCAAGAATGTCCAGTTTTGTGTATTTTATTAACAATGAAAAACAATATTCAAGAAGTTGTAAATGCATTTCCTGATTACTGACACAATGTAGTGGGGTCTATGCTATGACGTTTCCACTAACCAATGAAATTATAGGTGAATGTGGCTGAATGTGCAGTCCCACCCCAGATGCTTGCCCACCCTGATTTGCAGGCTGTAGACAGGAGCTTCTTCTCTGTCCGGCAATTTTTCTTCTGCGGTCACACAGTGCAGCATTACCAGTAATGTTACAACTTCTCTTTCAGGAAAATTGCCGGAACAAATTTATCTGTATTTTCAAAAAGGGCCTGTTCACACATACAGACATCTGAAAAATTGCCAATAATTTTCCGGAAAGGTCTGTATGTGTGAAAGGGGCTAATGTCAAGACATTACAATTAACAACATAGTGGAGTAATTTCATATTTTAACCTTCAAGTTAAAGTTTATTATTTACATGGGGTTTTAGGACCTGACTGTTAGAATTTTAAGAAAACTTTAACATCTAGGCACAATAAATGAAACATTTAAGCTTAAAGGTTAATTGTACATTTGTACTCAGTTAAAGCAATACAGTGTTATTATTATTATTATTAATAATAATATAATACAGCGATTATTTAATTTAAAGTTTGACTGCCCAGAAAATCATAAATCTTTGTTTATTTGCATCTTTTGTCTGTTGTATTTAACTATGCTTGTCAATATATATCGCAGAGAATGGAAATATTGCAACGTCAGTTTTTTTCCAATATCGTGGTGCTTTAATTTTAATAACTAATAAGTATTTTTTTTATATTTCTTTATTAAAAGTTTTTCATTTAAAATGCAAATTTCATAATATTATTTCTAAAACTGTAATAACTTTGTGTAAATGCACAATTGGAAATAAATACTTTTTTAGTGAAATAGTATGGACTATGACAAAATTGTTGGAAATATTATTGCTACTTAAAAAAAGTGTGATTATGATCACCATCTGATGAGCTAATCCAGCAAAGATTAAATGTCCCTAAAATGCAGAATTTAAACCTCATAACTGAATAGAAAATGAGGCAAACGATCGCATAAAGGCCCACTTTTTCAGAAAAAATAACCACCCCTTTCATTAGCCTGGCTACAGGCCTGTATTATATTATATATTATATACAGAATACACCCACTGTGTCAATAGTTTATATAGACCATTTTGAGGGATGTAAACACAAACAATAGTTCCAACATATTTCCTGTTTTACATTTTTAATTTCTATAGCTTCCGAGAATCCAAAAAGAGCCACATATTAATAAATAATGTTATGATAACTGTTTTAATGTTAAGTTATGATTGCATCGCCTCTTGTTACAGTTATGAAATAGTTTGATAACAAGCAGGAAATGTTCATAGGCCAACGACATCACCACATTGAAATGGTCTATAGTAAAATATTTTGTCAGGAAAGTTTAGAGCAGAGATGCCCAAAATAGGGCCTTTGATTTGGCCATTCCATCTGAAAAGAGAGGGAGTGTGATAGGGAGGTGGTTGGAGCGAATGCCTTTGACAGTGATCGTCATTTCGAATTTAACTTAACCTTTTGTTTCTTTGTTTTATTGCTGAGCTACAAAGAAGGCAACTGGAATTAAACAATTCAATTAAATACTGTAAATGAATTAGACTGTTAAAATGTAAATACTGTCAGCAAACTGCACAAGACATCTGCGAGCAAATCAATGTAAGATTGACTAGTGTATTCAGCATTGAACTTGTGTTATAAATGGGATTGTTTATGTTTTTACTGTAATAAGGTTACAATAAAATATTAAATATCATACTGCAGTAGTCAACATGATTGAAAGTAGCATTTTCTAGTTATTTTTTAAATATTGCCAAATAAATTATAAAATTACCCATGGCCAATTTGAGATATATATATATATATATATATATATATATATATGGTTTGGTATATATTCAGCCCACAGCCTTCAATCAAGTTTGCTTTTTGGCCTATTATAGGAAAAAGTTTGGGCAACCCTGGTTTAGAGCAAAAATCATTTGTTGTCATTGTATATGGAGTGAATTGTCAACTAATTTAAATATACCTTTTTATATAATCAGCCATGAAACTCTTCAGAACCGTGCTGGTGGTTAGTAGGCATTCCTCAGGTAAAGAAATCACAGTATGTTTGGACTGTAAAGATGACAAACAAATACATTTTCAAAAAGGATTCACATAATTGAAACAAAGCATTTACATATTCATATATCCTACAGTTACCTTGATAGTTTGTGTAGCCATAAGCCCCCTTCCAGTATCTGAGAAAAACAACGTTTACATAAGTATAATACCATAACTA
>CAIGQZ010032813.1:17419036-17449998 GCA_903798205.1 Danio tinwini
TATTTAAAATGAAACTATTCAGATAACGCTCTGTGGCGCGGCAGAAATATGAACAGTGTCCTGAGTCGTGGCTGGGCGCCGCAGACAGCCACCGACTTGCGGTGCCAATGTGTGTACCCTGATAGAAACCTATGTTTAGAATTCTGAAATGCATGGCGCTGCACATCGTTAGTTGGTTATTTCCAATGGAAGGATGTGCACGTGAGGCAATGCGCTCGCACTTTCTAGATGCACCTAGTTAAGATGACAGGGAGCTTCTGTGACCCCGAGAAATGCAAACAGCTGAAGTTTAAGGAAGACGCAATGAAAAGTACACATGTATGCAAACCCACCTATAGTTACAAACATTGGCGCCAAGGAGAGCGATAACAAGGTGAATGTTGATCTTGTGTTGAGTCCAATGAGCCTTACATCTAAAAATAAAGCAAGGGTGTTTCTTTGGTGACATCGCTTTGACTCACACTCTGAAAATGGCGGACGTGAAACAACAAACTAAGGATATGGTAATGCGCACCTGTCAATCACGCACTCCTACGTCAAGTTGCAGTTGATCTCAAAACCGCTCCAATTGGTCCACCGTTTTTATTAAAAAAATCACCCCAATATGACGGTCTATACACTATACCTACACATATGTCTGTCCAAACAACTTAAAAAGTAGATTTTTCACCATAGGTGCCCTTTAACACCTGCCAATCCGCCAAATGCGGGGGGGGTTTACCCGCTTTCTTTTGCTTGCTGTTAAATTTGTTAATATAGTTATTAATCATCCTTTATAATAAAGTTGCTTTAATATATTGTTGTATGCATAGTTAACTGGTGATCTGGGATCTTGAACCAGAACAGACCACTGTGTGTATAGCTTTAGATGTGTGATAATATATATATTTTTAAATGTCAGCTGCTTTGTTGAATCAAAAGTGTATGAATACAGCTGTATTTTGCTTGTTTTGACACATTATTTAAAATATGTGGCAAGTAAATCATAATTTTGCTGTGGCCAGAGGAAAAAAAAAGGTAAATCCTTATTGTGTTGAGCCCTGAAAAAAGTCCTGTGAAAGAAAACTAATTGCAATGCGACACTTTTTTTATGAAAGCATAACCCATTTGCTCATGCTCATTGAGTAAGCTCATAAACAAAAAACTGTTCAATGAACGAGAAGGCAAGTGGAAAAAACACAAAATCTAAATGAAGTAATATTAGCATGCCAAAGTCAAATTTATGCATATAAAATATATTTTTACAACAACAAAATTGTGGCTAGTGTAAATGGCGAGTGGCTAGTAACGTTGGAAAACTACTAGCCACAGTGGCTGGTGATCAAAAAAGTTAATGTCAAGCCCTGGTTGTAAGTGTCAGTATCAGTCATTGATCAATTTTCAACATTCAACTAACATTATTTGGTTGGTACGTTGGAAGGTTATTACATCGAGGATAAAACATTGATTCATTGTCGAAATGAAGTTGACTCCAACATATAGGCTACACGATGTTCCTAATGGGCATAGGGGGATAACTGGTAATAGAATACAGCCAGGGAACTATGTTTCTAACTACAGCTCCAGAGGTGTACTTGCAAGATGGCTAGCGATGGTTTTGGGAAACGCACCACAGTGCGGTTGAATGACTTTGTCCTAGGAGCACTGTACAAATGTGGTGACGTTTTGACACAAGTGTCAGTATGTGATACCAGGAAGTTTCCTGCGAGGACATGCCTGGGAGGCCAAACAGATCTAATAACGGACTCCATAAACAGGCATATTAAACCTTTAAGACATTTTTTATTCGATGTTATGTATGCTTTTTGCTATCTGTTCTTGTAGATGAAGTTTAGCCTATTTTTTATTAACAGGTCATTCTCAAACAAAATGTGCTCTATAATACAGTGTTTTGATCTAATTATATTGTTATTTAATAGTATTCGAGCAACGGTTTCAAGTTTGAGCAAGCACAAAAGGCGGAACAAGCAGGAAGTTTCCTGAACCGAAAGCATGTGTAACGTTAGACACGCCTGGGAGGCCATAAACAGATCTAATAACCAACACAGACCATAAACAGGCATATTAAACCTTTAAGACATTTTATACCAGTATTAGGCGGTGAAATACGTAAGCTATAGAGTAATAAGCAGCTTGATGAAAGACAATGACGTCGATTAATTTACTTTCAGTATTTAAGAAATGTCTTAAAAAGGCTATTTTTGAGTCAAAATGACAGCAGACTCACCTGTCCAGGCTGGTACAACAGCAAGGAGCATCACTGCCGAAAACAATACGGCAAAAACAGCCATTTTGAAGCCGTATGAGGGCACAGTGTGACTGGTTTCCCCTTCACTGTATGGCAAGCGGTTTTAGCATTTAAACCTTTGTTCCGACTATATAAATATATTTAAAGATATCTCTAATTATATTTTGACGAGTATAATTATAATTCGACTAGTCAGAATGACAACTAGAGATATCTGCAATTACGATGGTAAGAAATCAGATTAAGAGATATCTGTAAATATCGACTAGTCAAAATACAATTGAATAATGTATGTTGTAGATATCTCTAAAAGATGCGTCATATTTTCATAAAGTTAGGATATATTTAATTCAGTGTCGACTAGTCACAATTATTTAAAAGTATCTGCATTGCATTTGCTCCTAGTTGAATCTGTGTTATACTTATTAACTTATTTTATAGTGTGGAAAAACTTAAAAGTAAGGAAGCTGAAACGTTTTTTGAATATTTTATGGTATAAAAGAGCTGTATTATCAATAAATGTATCTCCTTTATCAAAAGTACTGCTGGAATCCTCTTTAATCGTACAGTTTTGCTGTTTGTTTCCATTCATCTCGTAGAGTGGTAGAGTTGCTCCAGATCTTCCCTTTTAAAGAGAGATTTGACAGCAAACAATGGCAAACAATAATGTACAGCAGTAGCCTATCTATATAAAAGTAAATAAAAACGTTATTAAAAAAAGGACTGAATCAGACATTATTATAATAGTACAAATTCTATGCAATAATATAGAATTAAATAATACATTATATTTGAAAAGTTTAATAATAGCAAATATGAAACAGTATGTGCATACCTATAATTATAGTATTATTAATACTATATTAGTATTCATAATTATAGTCTTCCCTACTATTATAATAGTGTAATTACAACAAATTAAAATGACATAGGCAGACACTAAGTATATAGCAAAATAGACAACAGCAAAATATAGTGTGTAGCGAGTAATAATGCAACAACTACAATATGCAAGTAGCAGATGAAATAAAACTTAAAACCTCAAGCACATGTGGCATGATTCTAAACCAATATACAAAATGTAAAGGTGTTCAGGTTTTGTCATTATACCACAACATGGCAGCAAAAGACCACTTATTACTGATAGACTTTGTTTATGGTAAAACAGTTTAAGATCCTTCTATAAAAATCTGATTAAGATATCTCTAGTTAGATTGCAGATATCTTTAAATAAGTTTTGACATAATTACATTTCAAGATATCTCTAATTAAGTTTTGCCTAGTGAAAAAATAATAATTCAAGATAGTATTAAGTTAGTAAGTTGTAAATTATTTAGATATATCTTCAAATATATTAAACATATAATACTATATAATAACTTTAAATATCTCTAAATCGATTAGGACAAGTAAAAACTCAGAGATATCTTAAATTATAATTTGCACTAGTGGCAACTCGATTAGAAATATCTCAAATTTAATTGTCACTAGTAAAATTAATTAGAGATATCTCTTAATTACAATTCTGCCTAATCAAAACTCATTTGTAGATATCTGCAAATATTTCTTAATGGAAGAATATGACTAGTCACAACAGGGTTGTTGATATCTCTAATGTATATTACGACTAGTCAAATTAACGTTGTAGATATATTCAATGCATATTATGATTAGTTGCAATCACATTGCAGATATCTTAATTGGCATTGCAGCGACTAATCAAAACTGAATTATGACTAGTATGGTGTATTTAATGCTAAAACGGCTTGCCATAGTGTCTTCTGTGATAGCTGACGAATATGTTGAGTCTGCCACAAACCTGCTTTTGAGTGAAGGTCGGCCGTTAAATCGCCCCCTGGGGGCTGGCTACAGTACAAGTCATAAAGCCCGCGTGTTGCAATATTGCACATTCCACTTTGGACAGTTTCCATTTGGCAACACATACATTTGATCGATTTACACAAAAAAATTTTTGATAAAAACTTGTTTGAGTTGTGAATATGTCATCATAACTTACTGGAGGTGATGGCTCAGATTTGTTTTGTGGATGTGACCCGAGTTGATCCTTTGTTTTTACTGACGTTTACATTTGCATTCAGCAACTGCTCACAATAAATGCCAGTCTGTCAGAAATCACGCCACAGAAAAACACTGCATGTCATGTAACTTAACCAAAGCAAATCATTGGCTAAGGTCTTCTCTTTCCAACAAAAAATAGAACGTTGTTCTTAAAGAAACAGTGGAAGGGAAATGAAAATAAATTTCATGTTGCCATATGGCAACACCATGTAGAGGGTTAAACTTTTGTTCATAACTATCCATAAATATATTTAAAGATATCTCTAATTATATTTTGACGAGTGATAATTTGACTAGTCAGAATGACAATTAGAGATATTTGCAATTACAATTGTACGTTCTTGCTGAAAAATAGCTTTAACCAGGTTAAGCTGGTTGACTGGTTTTAGCTGGTCGACCAGCCTGGTTTTTAGAGGGGTTTTGGCCATTTCCAAGCTGATTTATTTCCAGCCTGGTCTTAGCTGGTCAGGCTGAAAAATGACCAGCTAAAACCAGCTAAAATCAACTTGTTTCTTTCTCATTTTGTAAATTTTTGTTAAGAAATGTAAAGTGTTTTTGTTGTATAAGAAAACTGTACATGCTGGTTCTTGTTATAAAAAATAATAAAAAAACAGAAAAATGTTCACTGACAATGCAAAACAAGCCCACACAAAGGCGGGGCTTGGCAATGCAGGTAGTCTGAATGTTAATGTTCAACTAGTCTGAATGTAAATTCATGATATCGGCAATTACATTCTTCCTAGTCACAAAGCTGAATGCAGATATCGCCAAAGAAAGATCCTCCTAGTCAAAAATCTGATTGAGATATCTCTAGTTAGATTGCAGATATCTTTAGATGAGTTTTGACTAGTCATAATTTTCTAGTCAGAAATTTAAGATATCTACAAGTGTATTTTGACTAGTAGTAAATTATTTAGAGATATCTTCAAATATATTTAAATATATAATACTTTAACTTTAAATATATCTGGATTATGAATAGTAAAAACAGAGATCTTGAATTATAATTTGCACTAGTGGACACTAAATTAGCGATATCTCTAATTACAATTCTGCCTAATCAAAACTCATTTGTACATATCTGCAAATATTTTTCAATGGAAGTCAATGGAATAATATGACTAGTCATAATATGGTTGTAGATATCTCTAATGTATATTACGACTAGTCAAATTAACATTGTAGATATCTAGGGCACCTAGGTTACCCCTTTTTCCAGATTTAATATAAGTCTTTTGTGTCCCCAGAATGTGTCTGTAAAGTTTCAGCTCAAAACACCCATCAGATTATTTATTATAGCTTTCACTAGATGTTTTTTATAGGTCTCAATAGATTTTTGTTGTTTTTGTGTACTGCGCCTTTAAGGCTAGTCCTCCCTGCCCATCGTTTCCACGTGCCTGCCGCGCGTGCTTCAGTCTCCGCCCTCGGCTGCCTCAGACAACAGACAGACATGAAGGAAGCAGATCTCAAGTAACGTTTGTGACAAATACTACAGTAAGAGCTTTATCAATAATTATTTGGTGCATTTGTTGTGTGGAGCTGCAGGATGAGTTACACGCGATGTCATTACAAAGTTCACGCACACACACAGACACACGCACAGCGCAGACACACGCACATACATACAGCTCGCGCGTTTAGCTTTGCACTGTCTGCATGCAAATGTGACAGGATACAGGTTAATCTCCACTGCTGTATGGATATCTGTTACGAAAATGTACAAAATAAACCTGATTTAACGTCCACAAACCGGGATTGAAGCGTCTTTTATTATTGTTCTGACACGCGGCTGTAGTGATGAAGTAAAGCTGAAGTAAATCTCTGTAATTCATTACACACATGCACTGTTTTAAAACATTTTAAACTTGTCAAACTCACTCTTGATCACATTTGATAATGATTGATAATCCTAAACTGAACAGACCTTTTATTTAGGGTTGATTTGCGCACGTCCTGTCTTGTGGATATGAAACATTACTACGGAGACATGTTAATACGCAGCTGTCAATCAATATTGGTGGGCGGGGGGACCGCACTCTTACGTCAAGTTGCGGTCGGTCTCAAAATGGCTCTATTTGGTCCACCGTTTTTATGATGTTAAATTGAAAAAAAAGCACTGAGTGTGTTTATATCACCCCAATATGACGGTCTATACACTATACCTACACATATGTCTGTCCAAACAGCTTGAAAAGTAGATTTTTCACCATAGGTGCCATTTAATTGCAATTACGACTAGTCAAAACTGAATTATGAATGAATAGTTTATGGCAAAGGGTATTTAATGCTAAAACGACTTGCCATAAGCCGTCCCTGAAGAGTAAATAACCAATACTAAAACAGAAAGCACAGCATCTAGGAGAAAGCTGGCGTTTGAGATCTTTTCTTGTTGACAAGGATAAGCGGACAGCGGATGCAGATGCAAAACTAATGTTAGATTTACACGATAAAATAAACTGTAGTTCTGTGGCAGATAGTTGTGCCACAGTGAGGTTGGCATAATATGAACACACAGCTGCGACTTCCAATTTTACTTGATTTTGTACAGGGAGGGGGTTTGGGGATAAACCTCTGTCGATCAGCAGTCAGATGCTATTTTTGACATTTCAGAAATTTGGGTTTGGCCCTACCTAGGAATTGCACAGTTGAGCTTTAGGAATTGTGATATGAAGACATTAACAGAGTTGAAAAGTCAAAAAGCAAGATACTTTATTTAATTAGAGGATTTCATTACTGGAAAATCCAGCTAATACCAGCTCAAGCTGTGTTATGGAACATGGTAACTGGTGAGAACACCCTTTTCCAGTTGTATGTTTGTAGTGGCATGGTTTTCATTGGCAAATTTAATCATCTAAATTTAGATTTAATGCTTTGTTGATGAATATATATATATATATATATATTTGCTAACAACAGCTTCCATATATGTATATATAAATTATTGCTTTATATCAAAAAACATTCTTAATTAAACAGCAGGGCTGCCAACTCTCACGCAATCGGTGTGTCACGCAATTGACAGTATTCTCACGCTTTCACACCACACATCTATTTTCTCACCCAGAAAAATCATCCTGTGAATATTTTTTTCCTGTTATAATAAAGACGTGTTAAAGACTTTTATCATTTTATAAAGATGTTATTCTCTCTATGTGCAACCGATCCAACGCTGGTGAAAGCAATGTAATGGCCTGTTTCCACTGAGTGGTACAGTACGGTACGGGTCGGTACACTTTTATGGCCATTTACACTGTCAGTACATATAATAGCGAGCCATGGTCGACCTGGGCTCAAACGAACCTTGTCGTCGTCTTGATAAACAGCCACAGAGCCAAAAAAAAAAAGAGCAGATTTTACCCTGTGCCCCCTAGTGTTTAACGAGCCAGTCTGAAGCGCGAGCGGTTTTGCTTTCTTGCTTGTGCTCGCGGCACGTCTATATTTAAAATAACAAACTTCTTGAGATGATGATAATAATGTGCCCTTGATTACTGACCTGCTTTTGAAACCTGATCCTGTCAGAAACTGACAAACGCAAGAGTGACGCGCGAAAAAACAAAAGGAGAAGCCGGAAAAAAAGGAGCACATTATTTTTTCAGCAAACGTAAACAAACTGCCGTGTTTAACTATTATCATCACCTTTTGGACTATTATGAACTCGGAATGATGGAATTATTTTCTAACAAGAGGCTACACGTGCTGCTGAAGATTAACACACATTTAATCATGAGATGTTTGCACTGACTGTGTGTTATACTTTGTGTTGTTTTGAACCTAAATAAAGACTAAATGTATGCTGTGTGTAGTTTTTCTGTAAGTGGTAACATATCAGACACTGTAAGGGTCTGTATGTGTTTATATATGTTGCATTTATTTATTTATTTTATATAATTGCAGACGTTACAGTAGGCTATTTCACACTGCCATTGATCTGCAGTTATAATCAACTCATGTTCATGGAAAAGTTAGTAATAAACATTTATACACAAGTATTTGTGTGTGTATAAAGCATCTGTTTTGTGAGAAGTGCTCATATGATATGTGAGCGACCCGTACAGCTTTACTTTAGACATCTTCTTGAGCGAAAATTACGTCGACTGCAACTTTCTGGCAAACACCATGCCCACCAAAAGAGTACCATTGGTACCCTTTTAGAAGTGGAAATGCAAGCCTGATAAAGGCGACCCGTACCAACCAATGACTGTATAAAATATGGATGTCGCGACAGTGCCATTTTCCATTAAACGCTGAGAAGGAAAAAACGCCTCGTAATGGGCACAAACTATTGCAAAAGACTGCTGAAATTGGAGCCTGGGGATTCGCAGAAGGACTGCCTGATGGAGCCAGAGGAGGAGCTGCGGAATCGAACTTCCAACCAAACGCTTGTACATCAAATCAACCACACCCCCCGAACTTCTCACCGATTTACTCGGGCCGGATGCCTATGGAAATGTTTAAAGTGTCAAGTGAAGTGAGAGGTTAAGAAGTACTTGCATTAAGTATGTAAATAAAGTCCTGCCAAAAAACAGCTTCAACCCTCCTTTAGAAACTCTAGAGTGTCAAACTCCTTTTAAAATTGAAAGCTGAATAGTTAAATACACTTTAGCTTTTAATGAATACAGTCAACAATAATAATGGTGATCACAATAATCATTTGTCCACCCTTTTTTAAACTACTTTATTGTGAAGAAAGAGAAAAATTCACAGGATGCTCAGTTTTTAAACAAAGCTAAAACTACATATTGACATCAAGTTGGTTTTGTATTCATGCATTCGTTCAGTGACAACTAGTGACATGCTCCATATATTTGGCTTGAAATCACATGTAAGTATGACTTTAAAACAACATTAGCTCTATTTATTTGATTGTGAACAATGTTGTACTTTGATAGTCGTTGGCTGTTAATATGATTTCACTATATGGAATTTGCAAAGAATACTTTTCTGAAAATATATTATTAATGGAGAAAGTCAGAATGTGTGAATATAAAACCAACTTTACCTTTTTTGTAAAAGCACTATAAAAGACAGAATAAACCACATTTATGATATAGCTTAATTAAGAAACAAAATAACAAGAAAATATGGTTATAACACTGATGCATATTATATTTCATGATGAAAAATTACAAGATCACTCATAATTATATATATCAAAGCTGAAAATTGAATCTAAATTAAGCAACTAATATAAAACAATCATTTTACAGAGCAAGAAACTGAAGAATGCATGAATGCATTTTCTATTTTTTATAGAGCATTGAGGATCATTTTATGATGCATTTATCAAATAGGCTCTGGGTGTTTATTGGTGCTAAAAAGTGAACTTATTTTTAAAATCAGCATTGAAAATATCAAGGAAAAAACAAGAAATAAAAAAAAACGCCCAATTTCATATTTTAGATGTAGGAATAATGTCAAAAAATCTGTAAGAAAATATAAAATGAACAAAAACAGATTTTATGAGAAATTTATGAAAAAAAGACTATCTATGTTGACAATCTGATGATCTGACTTTGTTTAACTTTTCAGTTCTCTCTCAGTAGACTTTTTTTCTCTTTATTTAACAGGCATTTTTAACTTCCATTGTTTCCATCAGTAGATATTTTCCTTTTGCAGCTGTTGGTTTATTTTTGGACTCCCTCACTGAAATACAAACATTTATACATGTTATTTAAAATATAATTTGTACTTATACAAACAACTACAGCTATACTACACCAACAAATTTTAAATCAACATATCCTCAGTGCGCCAAAATGTAAACTTACCAACTTTGGCAAAATAGCTACCTACATCATTGTACATACATCGCCGCCCTGCAGCAGTTTTGGACATTACTGCGGTCTGGACTTCAATAATTGCAGTCTGGACTTCCAAAATATTCCCATCAAACTTGTCTTCTCTCAACCTCTCATTGGTTCCCTATTTCTGCTAGTCCAATATTGTAGGACCATAGCATGTCTAACTCAACTTTGTAGACCACAGCAGTCTGTTAGCATTATAACTTACTATTTGGACAGGAATCGTTTGACAAGGGTGAATGGAGCAAGCTGACAAATGTTCTGTTATGTCTTTGAAGGGAGTATCTCTTCTCTAGTTTTACAAAATACAAAACATCTTTCGTACATGTGAGGGTGGCTGAGGGCTCTTTCAGTTTAATAAAATTACACGCCTAGCAAGCAAAGTAAGAAAGGCCACAAAGTTTAAGAAGTGGGTAATGTATAATTATCAGGCATCACACCAAACAGGCCAATAATGGGTGATGGTGCTATAGCTATAGAAGTAATGGCTGAAAGAGAGTGAAATACTGAACCCCAAAATAAGGGAAGAGCTGGGCATGTCCAAAACATATGGATTAAAGTACCTAGACCCGAATGACACCTATCACACTCCGGATCAATAGTTGGGTCGATCCATGCAAGCCTACATTTCGAACAGTGTACTCGGTTAACCACTTTACACTGAATGAGGCAGTGACGTGCACATATAGATGAGGAATGAACCCTGTCCAGAGCTGCTTCCCATGTATCTTGGTCTATTTTAATATTAAAGTCTGCACTCTGCAGACCTGCTGGCGCGGAGAGTGTCAACTGGAAAAGACTGTAAATTGGCAAAAATACTGATTAATTAATAAAATATTGTCAACCTCAGAAAGAGGAGGGACATTGGGAAAACCTAGGAAATGTTTGCAAAGTCACACACTTGTAAATATGTAAAAATATATATATTTCTCGCAATGTTATACAACGCATTTAGTTTATCAAATGAGGCAAAGATCCCTTGATTCCTCCAAGAGGCATATGCGCCATCCAAAGTAGAAGGAGAAAACAATGGGTTCAAATATATTGGCAGGTCAGAGGGGTAGCTTGAAAGCCAAAGTTACGTAAAACTGAATCCAAATTTTAAGACTGCTTTTCACAATTATATTATTAGTGTACTTAAGTGGAGAGAGCGTGATGGGAAAGCAGAGGAGAGCTTTCAAGTTCGAGCAAGGACTTTTTCACAGTATTTCTAATAAAATAGATGTCTATAAAAATGTCCTACCATTATCCATTATGATAACTAAGATGGTACATTTGGAAGAAACTAAAGTCACTGGGAAGCTCTGCTATAATGGTTACTTCACACCATCTCTTTGTAAATCATATGTAAAACTAATACCATCTGAACAAATTGTGGTGAAGCACCTATGGTGAAGACTTCTCTTTCTATTCTTCTAGTATCTAAAAGCAGAAAAGTACTATACAGTGCACGCTCTGGCTGTACTAATATTGCACGTAAATCATAGTGACCACATTGTCCATTTTTTCCTGTGAGTCAGCAGAACTGCTTTCTGAACTTCCATCACTACTCCCTTTACCTGTTGAGGTACAGGTACAGTGAAATGTCAAAGTGAACTGTGCATGTTATTTTTTAAAACAGTGTGCCAAAACTTTGTCTAGCAAAAAAAAAAAAAAGTGTAATTGTAAGCTGTGAAAGTCATGCAGTAGGACATGATGCATTTAATCAATCAATTTGATTTTGCAATAATTAGAAAGCATGTGCCAATCTATAATTGAATAAGCTAAATATTTACCAGAGTCGGCTGAACCATCTAGCGCAGAGTCTTTCTCATCCGTATTTCCTGTAACATGTTGATATTCAAGTCACACCATGAAGAAATAAAAGACAAACAGTTTAATTTTGTTTTGCTACTCTTTTCAACACAGTCTGGACATTTTAGAAGTGTATAACTAAACATTAGACATACACCTTAGTTTGACTCACTGATATATTTCGATTTATTTTATTTCATTTTATTTCAAACAAAAAAAAATTATACACTTAAAACAATTCTTTAAACAAAACACACTTCATCATGGTTGAAAATTATTTTAGTTTTTAAGGATTACAGTCAGTAATAATAATAATAAGCTTCACAATAACCTAATTTTCCACCATTTTTAAACCCACTTGCTCATTGTTAACAAAAAAGAATAAGAAGAATATTCACCAGAGACAGTTTATACGACAGCGTTTCTCATCGTTATTTCCTGTAACATGCAGATATTCAAAAAACACTATCAAGAAATAAAAGACCATCACAGGTAGTTTTGCTACTCTCTTCAACACATCCTGGACATTTTACTTCTATTGCACTTTGATTTTATATTAATATTACCTTACTCTTAATGAGAGGAAGCGTGCTAAATACCAGGAATTAGTAGAGGAGTGCAGGGAGAGAGGCTGGAAAAATTGTTTTTCTCCACAGGTTTGTCACATTCCTCAAAAGTGATCTAATTTCTCTTAAAACAATTAACCATCTAAACGTACTGTTACCTAGAAGGAGTGTGTTTTAAAATGCACCAAACATTCTTTTAAAATAATGCTAAAATAAAAAAGAGAGGAAATTAATCAACTCTACTCACCAATTATGTTCTTCTTTTTTAAGATCCAAACTGTTACACCAATGGCTACCAGCAGAATCAAAACTCCGATTATTGCTCCAATCATAGCTATGGGAGGCCCTGAAGGGTCCTGGCACTCCCCATCTACACAAATGCAAAGATAAGTATTTTAAATTTTAATCAACAATTTTAATTTAGTTTTGACAAAAGAAAGTAGAGGTTCACAGCTTTTGCGAATACTTTTTGAATTCAAGGTGTTATTTCTGTATGCTTTGATTACCCCATTTGATGATAATTGGTTTGTCGAGGGTTCTGTGGGCCACATAACAGTCATATTCTGCTTTTTCATCCTCGTAGATGTAAGTGCTTTTTCTCAGCTGAAAGGTCCCATCATGGTTTGGTCTTACTCCTGAGGATTCTAGATCATTATCAGGCAGTGCTGTGCGGTATTTCCTTATGGTCAAATACACATCTTTGGGGTAGAATCCAGTGGCCAGACAAGTAAGTTTTAGCTTGGCTTTGCCATTGATAACCTTCTTTGCAAACACATGAACATCTGGAGGAGCTGAAATCACAAGTAGAATTTTTTATTAATCAGTTTTATAACACTAACCAAATGAATGCTGTATGTTTACTCACAGCCTTGTCTGAGCTCCTGATCTCCATATACTCTGAATTTGTTGAGCCAGTCCACACACTCCTTTTCCAGGTAGCCCTTGGTGTACTGGTTTAGGATGGGCACATTATCCCATTTCCTCTTGGTTGGAAGAGCTTCTTCCACTGGGGCAACCCACTGAGACTCTGCATCATCAAAAGACAGAAAACTCTCCCCATCATAGCTGTACTCGTCAATGCCTTTGGAAAACCGGACATCATTCCCCTGACTCTCAATTTCACAACCATGTCTCCACTGAAGAACATGAACATCTGAAACAGACAGCAATTAAACTGACCGTGAGATGAAAAATCAAAAATGACACAGACATAATGTTATAGTGATATGATCAATTCTGGTCAAACATTTTAATTGCTAAAAATGTCTTTTCTGCTTACCAAGCCTGAATTTATTTGATCCAAATAAAGCAAAAAGTCAAAGTGAAATTTTAAAGACTTTTTTAAAAAGCTGTTTTCTATTTGAATATTTCACAATGTAATGTTTTCCTGTGATTTGAAAGCTGAATTTTTAGCTTCACTCTAGTTTTTAATGTAAACTGTAAATAAATACTGATGATGATAATAATAATATAATTTGAAACAGTAAACTAGCATATTAGAATGATTTCTGAAGGATCATATCAGTGGATTTAAAATCACAGGAATAAATGACATTAAAATATATTAAAAAAGAAAAGTTATTATATAAGTTGTTATAACCATTCCTCACTTGAATTATTGTGTCTCATTCGTTCCATCAGAATGTTGACATTCACATTGAACCACTGTTGTTTGCTCTTTCTGGACTGGGTGCCTTTTTCCCAGTAATCTTCCTGCATTTTCTCCTTCATCCAGTGCTGTTTAGGAATCTTCTTCTGCTGTTCGCTATTGTAATAGTCAATCTGTCTGTCATCAAGCAAACCCATTGCAGTGAAATCATAGATGCCCGGCAGGTTGACAGGTTTGGATAAAGCTGTGTATATGTAGTACAGGGAGTGTTTTTCTGTATTGAAAGAGAATAAAACATGAAAATGTTAAAAACAAATGATCATTTTAATGAAGACATTATAAAAATAGTTTCATGATGGGGTGGTGACATCTGACTATCACAAACAAATCTGGTTAAACTGGTTTAGGATGTTTTTGTCTTTTCCTTTCAACCTATAGACCAAGTATTGCAACATCTATAGCAGTTAATCACTGCTCTTATATTTGGTATAGTTGTCAAAGATATTTGTCAAAGGTCAGTTTAGTCTGTTTGGGGTTTCTAAATCTTCTAAATTGTCCGAGATACGGCTTTTGGTTTTGCTTTCTAAGCAGTCATCATTTTTTTAATTTTAAGCCTGATTATATAATAAATGATTTTATCTTAACGAATCAAACTTTTCTATTTACTCAGAGAGGACGAAATTACATATAAACTGAAAATATATGTACACCGTAAGAAATGGTTAATTCACTCATTTGCCTTATTTAAATAATCTACATTTGTTCTTGTAAGTATTATACTTTTTAGATTTCCTTTAGATAATTTATTTCTCATTTGCTGTATTTTTTTTATTATAATATTATTATAATAATTTTTTATTATTATTATTATTGCTGTATATTTTTTATATTACATATTTTATACATATCTAACATGCTTTGGGAATACTGCACAAAATGTCAACAGCAGTTTTACCTGTCAGTGGGTGCACATGGCTCCTGAATAGAATAAAAGTATAGTAATAGTGGATTTCTTTTTTTATTTCAAGTCTTTTCTTCAAAATCTTCAACCCATTGAAAAGCAACAGTGTATAATAAATAACAATATTGTGAAAAGTCACTTTTTTGTTGCATGTAGGTAACCTCGTGTCGTGGGTAAAAGGTGTGTTTCAATCTGGCTACCACCACAAGTATATTTCAAACCTGTGGGCACTGATATTCTACTTAACAATAATAATAATAACAATAATAATAATAATAAATTAATAATACAAATTATTATTATTAATTTAGATTTTTTTTCCTTTATAAATAGCCTACTGTAAATTACAACCATTAGCCTAACGAATTCTATGATTTATATATGAGATTAGAATATGTGTTAGCAATTTGGTTTTATGTTTTAGAATAGAATATGGTATATTTTTTTAAGGAAACATTGGCTCTACATGTGCCGTTTACATAAATTTCAATTAATATGTAAAACGAGTACATGTTTTCATCAAAACTAATATTGGCTTTTTTTAAAATGTGTGTGCATGTAAAACAATATAATTTGTACAAAAAAGCATGTTTTTTTCTCTAAAGAAGTTGTTACTCCACCGTGTTTACAGCATCATTATAACATTATGTCGTTGTTTGGGAAACACACCCTAGTTTGTGGGTTGGCCTAGTTTAGCTGACCTTGATGCACTTCTCCTTGAAAGTTATGTTTTTGTTTCCTTATCCTGTAGATAACTGATCTACACAAAATATATTAAAAGCAGAATTCAAATTATACCAAACGAAATTTCATTCCAAAAATAATTTTTTTGACAAAAATATATATAGAGTGTAGGCCTATTTGTTCATGGCCGTCCGCTACACAACTGTGCAATGAAGATTTTTCCGCTCCATTGAATATAAAGATTTCAGGCACAAAACTTGTTTGCCCCGACGTGTTGCTATTTTTAGACCAATGCAACCTTAATTTTGTCACGGTTGTGGATCTTTCTGTTTTTCTTGCATGTGTGTGTGTGTGTGTGTGTGGGTAGTGGGTGTGTTTTGTTTGGGTTCTTCATCGCGTGGTGTGTGTGTGTGTGTGTGTGTGTATGTGTGTTTACATTCATCAGCTGGGTGGTCACGTGTTTTGTTACTACTCACAACGCACAGGTGTTTGTTATCAGTCACAGCTGTTGCGCGTTCCGTACGCTATATATGTTCAGTGTTTTGTAGTTAGCATTATCAGTTCATTGTTAGTTTACTCCTGTGTCTGCTCTCTGTTAGACGCTCTCGCTCGTTTTGATGGAGGCTCTCCGACATAGCATTTGGACCTTGTGCACGTCTCCTTCATTCCTGCCAACATTTGTCTCTGAAAATCCGTGAGAGAGAGGGGGGTTGGGGGGGGGGGGGGGGTGGTGAGCAGAGCGACCGGAAGAGGTGCCTGGTCTGTCGGCGATCCGGGGGTGTTACGCCCCATTTACAGGGCAGGGGCATCAGCTTCAACGCTTCCCATTCACTTTGAATGGGTGACGACAGGTGTTGCCGAACTGCATTGTGGATCCGCCAATCAGATCGAGACAGTAGCCGATTGCTGGCTAATTTCATTGGCTGACGCTGCTATGACAATCGCGTCAGCCCCAACTTCAGACACGCCCTCTGTCAAGCGTTGACGCTAAAGCCCTGTGTGAATGGGGTGTTACAGATTGTACCAATCACCTGAGGACCGAGAGAAGGGGTTGAAATTCCGGGAATTTTCCGGGAGAAATGACAAACCGGGAGGTGGGTATGGAAATACGGGAGACTCCCGGGAAAAACGGGAGTGTTGGCAGGTATGGTGTCCGTTTCATTGATGTTGTTACTACTGCTTGCTCTGAAGACAACATTATCTGTGAGAGACTTCACCCCAAATCCGCTTCTCTTATGAACTTTACCGTGGGTAAACTTGACGATTTCCTCGAGAGCTGCTCCATAGCGCTACCTTTTCCCTTCCCTCGATATCTGGTGAGATATCCATAAGAGACTGCTATACAACATTGGTTCACGGATAAACCTTTACCGCTGTTTGGCGTGTCGTATTCTGATGTGAGCATCCTTGCCCTACACTATATCTGGTGAGATTAATACCAGTTGTGACTCTTTTAATAAATCATCTTGTTTTTACTTGCATTTGGGTCTCTTGTGTATATCATTGTGACAAATTTGTTCTGTTTTGCGCCATGTTGTTTGAATAGCAAATTCATTAGCGCCACTTTGTGAACTCATGGGTATTTCTGTATAGACAAGAGGTGTGTTAGGAACAAAAATTTTAATTCATGCATTTATTCATGACAACTTGCTTTTGTATAATGTTTATATTAGTTGTATTATTATTTATTATATACATATTTATATTTGTTTTATTAAAAACAAGCTTAGATTTGTCCACCTGTCAGGTTTTGGACCATATGGGGAATAGCATATGTGTTTGGATATAACTCAGTTGTTTGACCACACTTCGTTATTATTGTTTGTTTATTTGTTTGCTGGAAATTAGAACTGAATTTAGAAACAAATCTTTGCGCATAACAAACAAAATTTGAATATGAAAGCTAATGGATGTCTTCAGTGGAGTGCGTACAACACCATTTCTTTATCCACGAAAGAGAGAAAGTAAAAAGTAGCCGATAGGAGGAGGCTCATTCTTTATTCTTGTGCAGATGGTCTTTAACTGTTTTCTTGCTAGTGAAGCATTCAGTTTTTCCACTTACAAAGTCTGCCATGTAAATAGCAAATGTGCCATGGGGCAACGCAACTGGCTCCTAAAGGGAATAGGAGATGAGACTCTGGTTGGTTTATTCTCAAAACACGCCCATAACTCATTGATAGAATAAGCACAACCCTGTTACTCCATGCGCCGGGGCGCAGATCGTATTTTTCCGTCCTTTCCATTTCATATTAATTAATCTTATTTCAATCTTAATAAACACTGATGCTTGCAGACAACTAGGCTACATTATTTAAGGTTATCTGTTATGGCAGCATGGTGGCACAGTATGCAATAAATGCAGTTTTTTTTTAAATAGCTTAAACAGTGTGACCTATAAATCTGTATTTTGACCCAAGTTAATTTTGTTATTATGCTCATCTGTAAAAAGGCATTTTTTACTTCAATGAAAAATACATGAAGAAATAAAACACAAATAGACAAAACATATTTATTATTCTACAGTTTATAAATAGTTTTGACTATTTTAGCCTACAATTTAAATGTTCTCTCTGTGTGTTTGAGTGTACTGCGTGTATATAAGGTTTGACACAGTGGGTAGCTGGTTCAAGCCTCAGCTCAGTCAGTTGGCGTTTCTGTGTGGAGTTTGCATGTTCTCCCTGTGTTCGCATGGCTTTCCTCCGGGTGCTCCAGTTTCCCGCACAAGCTCAAAGACATGTGGTATAAGAATTGGGTAAGCTAAAATTAGCCGTAGTGTGTGTGTGTGAATGAGTGTGTATGGATGTTTCCCAGTGATCGGTTGTGGCTGGAAGGGCATTTGTTGCGTAAAACATGTGATAGATAACTTGGCGGTTCATTCCGCTGTGGCTACCCCAGATTAATAAAGGGACTAAGCTGAAAATAAAATAAAATTAAATGTAATTTAAAATTTAAAAAAACTTCCATTAGCTAAATTTCACAAACAAGCTTTATTGGTCTGGATGCTGGTATTTAAGCACAGTTTTCCCCCAAACAAGTATATTATTTTCAATATTAGATGTATTCAATACAAAAATAAATATCTCTTCTTCCAAAAATGGTATGAAAATGATATTATATTAGTTAGACCACTTCTAAATTTTAATGGTAATTTATTATCTTACAGTGAATTTTTAGATACATTTGGTTTTTCAGTTACTCTAAAGGAGTATGCTATTGTATTTGATGCCATATCTCAACAGCTTCTTCATTTTATAAGTG
Organism: Danio tinwini; assembly: GCA_903798205.1. Lineage (NCBI taxonomy): Eukaryota > Metazoa > Chordata > Actinopteri > Cypriniformes > Danionidae > Danio > Danio tinwini. Next base: position 17,438,037 of record CAIGQZ010032813.1, read on the forward strand.
AGTATGGAAATAAATCTTTAGAAGGAAAATATTTTGTAGAAAACCTTTTTTTTTTTTTTAGAAGATATTGATATTATTGAATAAATATATTATAAATATTATAACAGGTCATACAGTTATATATAATAATTTAAAATGCACCAATGTATTCATAAATATAAATTGGAAAAAAGCTTGGCGTTCTTATGAAATATATTTTATAAATAACAAAGTAAAAGAAAATTTTACATCATAAATATCCAGCTAAAGAGGTTTTAGAGAGATTTAATTTGGATATTGATTATTCCTGTGATTTTTGTTGCATGGAAAAGGAATCTATTGTCCATGTTTTGTGATTGTATATACACAAGGATTTTCTGGGTGGATGTGGAAAATTTTCATTGTAAAAAACAAACAAACATTGTATTCAAGTTACAAATTTTTGATAATTGCATTTATTATGTCAATATATGTAAAAAAAAATTACCTTTCTAGTACAATTTTTATTATTATGGAAAAGTTTATATACATGAAAACTTGACTGGATTAAAGCCAAATTTTGTTCACTTTCTTCAAGAGACTAAGAACTACTGCACAAATTTGGACAATATTGTTAATAACAAAAAGCTAAAAAGACTTGTAATATTCTTAAGGAATATACGATTTTTAATTATTGAATGTTTTTATGTAGCTACACTCTGGCAAATATTTTGGTATATTACTGTATAATTCTAAATATAATTATTTGTTGTTGATAATAAAAAAGACCACTGTTGATTCAATGTCAAGAGAAGCGTAGGTTGAAATTATGTAATTTTGCTATCCTTTCAAGAACAAATTAAGAGCCTGTTTTTATTAACAGGTCATTCTTTAATAAAATGTGCTTTATAAAACAGTGTTTTGATCTAATTATATTATCATTTTATTCGATCCGGTAGGGTAGAGCAAACACAACCAGTGTTGCCAGATGTAGCTGACTAATTCCAGTCCAAAAACTGTCCAAATCCCGCCGAAATAGGGGGGTAATACAGTCATGCAGATTGGACATGCGGTAAACCGCCCAATCTGGCAACACCGAGCACAACATAGGCGGAATCAGGTTTCCTGAACCTCACATGCCTGGGAAGCCTGGGAATAACCAACACAGACCATAAACAGGCATAACCTTTAAAACATTGTATACCAAATATTAGGCGATGAAATGCGTAAGCTATAGAGTAATAAGCAGCCTGAGGAACAACAATGACGTTGATTAATTTAATTTCGATATTTAAGAAATATCTTAAAAAGGCTATTTTTGAGTCAAAATAACAGCAGACTCACCGGTCCAGGCTGGTACAACAGCAAGGAGCATCACTGCAGAAAACAATACGGCAAAAACAGCCATTTCAAAGCCGTATGAGGCCGCGGTGTGTGTCTGTTTTCCCCTTCACTAACGCATGGCTATCTATAAATATATTTAAAAATATCTCAGCCCAAGGTCGTAGCAACACGGGGGGTGGGGGGTATACGTCCCCTACGTCTCCCTTACTTTTAGAGACAAACCATTTAGAAACAAGTGATTAAGAATGTAAACTTTTGGATTTAATACAGCTGCCCCAGCCACTTTTTAAAGTGTCCACTGCGCCCCTGTCCCTATAACTCGACAAGTCAGAAAGTCAATTATCTGTAATTATGATTGTACGTAGGAAATCAGATTCAAGATATCTAAATATATTTTGACTAGTCAAAACTCAAAGATATCTCTAATGATGTTGTAGATTTCTCTAAAAGATGCATCATATATTCTGAAACTTATCATGATATGTTATAAAAAGCTGTATTAATGTATGTAAAAGAGCTGTATTATCAATAAATTTATCTCCTTTATCACAAGTAGTGCTGAAATCCTCTTTAATCATACAGTTTTGCTATGTTTATTTCCGTGCACCTTGTGGAGTGAAGTTGTTGACAGTAAGCTTTATGACTTTTTGGCTTAGTCCCTTTATGAATCAGGGGTTGCCACAGCAGAATGAACCGCCAACTTATCCAGCATATGTTTTACGCAGCGGATGCCCTTCCAGCTGCAACCCATCACTGGAAAACATCCATACACACTCATACACTATGGACAATTTAGCCTACCCAATTCACCCAATTCTGAAACCGGAGCACCCAGAGGAAACTTACGTGAACGCAGGGAGAACATGCAAACTCCACACAGAAACGCCAACTGACCCAGCCGAGGCTCAAACCAGTGACCTTCTTGCTGTGAGGCGACAGCACTACCTACTGCGCCACCGCATCGCCCATGGTAACACATGTATAGTGTTTATTATACTACAATACACCACAGTTTACTGCAGTAAAAACTAAAGTATACTACAGTATAGTTTATCAGATCACTGTATTTAAACAAAGAAAGTTGTTACACGAGTAATAGGAGTGAATGAACAGTAACGTTAATATATATAAATATTTCAATTACAGTGATTTTTTTTAGAAATAAAATACTAAAATATAAGTAAGGTTTGCTAACATTATACTTTTTAACAATGTGTTCAAATCACTAAGCCAGCAGCTTACAGAGCATCTAGATTTCTGTTATGTCTATGCAGCAGACGGCGAGATGTGGAAGTGAGACTTAACCTCTCATCAAAGCACAAATGAAAGCGTTAGCTGTGCTCAGTGCAGTGAACGTAAAGTATTTTTTGGCTAATGAGTGTTATGTCCCTTTATGTATTAATTTTGCTCTTTTTATTTTTGGGAAGTGTTCTGTGTATTTGTTCTCTTTGCAGGAAGCAGCTACTTGCTCCTTTGCTTGGTCCTGCCCCTGCTCCACTTGATGCCACACACTGCCTAATCAGCTGACTCTCCTGGCTGCCTATAAATTCTTTGTTTGTCACTTCCTGTTTAGCTGTTTGAGCTCTCATGTGGTTGGCAGTGGTGTGTTGACGTTCATAGAAAGAAAATGTGTGTTTGTTAGTGAGATTTATTGAATTGGAGTCTGTGAATGTATCTGAGGAAAATATGTAATACTTGGCGCATTAGTTCTTGCTAGTGGTGGGCAAACCGAGGCTTTATGAAACACTGAAACAGTCGAAGCAAATGTGTCGAAGCTTCGAAACGTTTCAAAACCCCACTCTACGGCGACACCTAGTGGTCATTTTTTATGTATTGCACTGGAACAGCGTCAGCAAAGAACAGTTGAGCAAATTGAGGTATTAAACTCCACTTTGTGAATTAAACACACAAGTGATTTAGTGGAGCGGTTAGGGTTCCTGACTACCATGTCGGCATACTGGGTTCGAATCCAGGCTGAGACAGCTCTTTTGAAATGCTTTAATATCAGTTTGAATTGCTCTGTTCTTGTATCGTTTTGTTTCAACATTGGTCTGACATCCGAATAAACACTTTCTGAATAAATATGTCTTGTTTTGGTCAAAAAACAGGGTTGTTGCTAGATCAGACACGGTTGTGGCCAGAAGTTAACAAGAATTATTTATATTATTCATTAAATTTCCCATTTATTGTATTTTATTTATGTCTACCCAAAACCTAAACCCAACCATCAGAGTACTGTAAAAAATTTATTATTGTTTTACAGTGTTACAAAAACTATGCTGTATTGATGGCTTATCAGCAGCTGTATCCTATTTAGACTACACCATAAAACAGTAACATGATTAAAATACATAAAATCGTGATTTCGGAGTATTTGTACAAGTCGGGATTTGAACCCAAAAGAAATTTAAAGCTCAGTTACAACAGACAGAAGAAGTCTCAGACCCTGTCAGTCAAATGCGCATTCGCCAGGTCTCAAAACGCTTCTGAGCTGATCGATGCTTTGAATCACTTTAGTCACATGACCAAGTGTTTGAAACACTTTAGTCACGTGACCTTGGTGTTTCGGACAATGCTTCGGTGCAATGTTTCGAAACACTTGCGCTTCGGGATCTCAACACTGTGTCGAAACGTCAGTTTCACGTCAGCCATCCCTAGTTGTAGGAGATGGCTGAGAGATTGATTATTAACAGGTTTTGTTCAGGTCATAACCTTGATTTAGCTGAACAAGCCTGTAAATACTTTGTAAATATTGTATAGTTTATTTTTCTTTAAAGTTATTTTGTCACTTTCACCTTTTTGCTGGATTTTTTTCTTCACTGTGCCAAATAAATCACACTTTCACCAGCAGCTTCTGTGACACTTTTTTTAGCCTCCATCCACCTGGTCAATCAGAACAGAAACAAATGTTGTTTGAGAAAATTATTGTAAAAATAAAATCTATATATTTTCTTAAGCAGCATTGTGTGTGTAGTCTTCCTATTCATGTTGCGTCCTTACCCCTAGACGAAGCATAACATGAGATAACATTATGATCCCGTGCACTACCCCTGACAACACCACAGATAAAAAATTTCTTACTTGACTTTTTTTTGGGGGATTTATGTTGAAGGATTTGGATTTCTACCATCCCATCCGGTCCCATCCAGCTCAGCGTGAACATTTATCCATTTTCTCATCATCCTATTTCTCATTATTTTTTATTAAATATGATTATTTGAATGAGTTGTTAACTTTGAAATGATTTCAACTAATGAATAAGTTAAACACACTGCTTTATGTAAGAATGTTCAGTGCATTGCCTGTCTCTTTGAAACGGACTGAGGACTGGAAACAACTTCTATTGTTATTTCTATGAGTTAATACTATCTAAAATGTCTTAAGTTTGCCATTTTTATGGTTAATTCTTTTAAAGTGATTTTACTTTTTATTCAAGATAGACTTGGTGTAGTGAGAATTTAACTGTCTGAATGTAGATTTTTGATAAAGACGGCTGAGAGTACGGCTTAAAGTACAACTGATTGTACTTTAAATGTGTGTGTTCTATTTGATTGTAGATATATTTAACAGGTCTGAAGTCAGCTCTAAACAGTCTAGTGGATGTCTGACGTTTATGCTTAAGATATTGTTCAGAATTGTACGCAACCACCCACGTGGAAATTTTCTAAGTCTATCTGTGTTTTAACCAATCAGGTTAGAACACCTATATGTATGACGCAGTTCATGACATTGTGTAGTATAATTGCTGCATTGCTGTACTGTAAGGCAGTGCGGCCTAGGAACTTATTGCGAGTGTTGACGCTGGCTTCTGATGATGAAACTGCAAACTATCTTCAGTAAACTTTATTTATTTATTTGAATCTCTGACTCCGGCCCTTCTTTATCTGACAGACTGTTCATTCTTTGGGTTAAAACTGTATAACGCCCCATTCACATTGGGGCTTCAGCGTCAACGCTTGACAGAGGGCGTGTCTAAAGCTGAGGCTGACACAATCGTCATAGCAGCATCAGCCAATAAAATTAGTCAGCAATAGGCCACTGTCTGAGTTGGTGTATTTGCATACAGTGATCTGATTGGCTGACGCTTCCGTCGGCGCTTGAAAAGTTGAGCAAGTCCCAACTTCTGCAGCGAGCAACGCCTCTGAAGCGGCGCAGATGGATCCACAATGCAGTTCGGCAACGCCTGACGTCACCCATTCAAAGTAAATGGCAAGCGTTGAAGCTGACGCCCTGTGTGAATGGGGCGTAATTCCCCTAAGCTTTTGTTGCTCATAATATTTTAAAATCATTTTCCTTATCTTATAAACATGTGATTTTGGGTTATTATATTAAGGATTGCTCTTTAAAAGATGGTCTTATTATAAACTTTATTTTTTTATTATGCAAATTTAACATACATAAATCCAAGTTTGCCAAAGCAAACCTCTCTTTATGGTGCTAGAAAGAGATTCAAATGTGTATATAAAAGTGATTTCAAAGTCTAAATAGAAAAGCAAATAAAATATATGCTGCTTCTTTAACATTTTTGCATAAAAATGTTTGTATATATGCATTTTCTATAGTAAAGGTGCATTTAATAACTCTTGTTAATAACTAAAATTGGAAAAAAGTGTGTAATTTATATGTGATTTGGTAATTATGTACCCTCTCCTCAGTGTTTATTTATTTAATTTCTTTCTTTTCTCATTTATTCAATTTTTGTTAAGAAACGTAAAGTGTTTTTGTTATATAAGAAAACTACATGCTGGTTCTTGTCTATAAAAAAAATCCAGAAAAATGTTCACTGACAATGCGAAACAAGCCCACGCAAAGGTGAGGCTTGGCAAAGCGGGTAGTCTGGATGTTAATTCATGATATCTGCAATCATTCCACCTAGTCACAAAGCTTAATGCAGATATCTCCAAAGAAAGATCCTCCTAGTCAAAAATCTGATTGAGATATTTCTAATTAGATTGCAGATACATTTAAATTAGTTTTGATTAGTCATAATTACAATTTAACATATCTCTAAAATGGTCTAGTCAAAAATTTAATTCAAGATATCTACAACTGTAATTCGACTAGTAGTAATTTATTTTGAGATATCCTCAAAAATATTTAAATGTATATAATAATATATAATATCTTTAAATATCTCTAAATGGATTATGACTTAAAACTCAGAGATATCTTGAATTATAATTTGCACTAGTGGCAACTCGATTAGAGATATCACAAATTTAATTGTCACTAGTAATATTGTAATTAGAAATTTCTCTAAAATTAGAGCAAATATTTTTTAATGGAAGAATGACTAGTCACAAAAGGGTTAAAGACATCTCTAATGTATATTATGACTAGTCAAATTAACATTGCGGATATTTTCAATGCATATTATGACTAGTCAAAATTGCAATATAGATATCTGGAATTGGAATTATGACTAGTATAGCAAGTGGTATTTAGTGATAAAACGGCTTGCCATACTAATGTCCTCTGTCTGATAGCTGACCAGAATAGAATAGGGGTGCTCAAGCATGGCTTTGGATTCTGGACCATTTCAAAAATTTTCAGGAGTGCCCATACTCGGTCCTGGAGGGCCGATGTCCCGCATAGTTTAGATCCAAGCCCAATCAGTAGGGCCAGACGGAATCTGCGGACTTTTTTGCTATTTCTGTGGAGAATTTTGGTAAAAATCTGTGGATTTCTGCAGAATTATTTCAGGAGTATCATAACTAAAACCTTAAAATAAGAAATAAAAAATAATATCTTTTTAACTTTTATTTAATGTTTAAAATGCAAATCCAATTAGATTAGCAGTAAATAGTTAACTAAGTAAATAAACAGAATTAATGATGGGCTAAAAATCTGCAGAAAATCTGCGGAATTCTGCGCGCGCAGATTCCGTGTGGGCTTACCAATCAGATACACCTGGGCTAGCTAGTCAAGTTCTTACCGTACGTTCACACCGAAAGCGGCAAGAGCGTCAAAGTAGCCGGAAGTCATTCATTTTCAATGGGAGCCGGCGGCGATGAGCGGCGAGGAGCAGCGCGGCGCGTCTTCCCCGGTGTGGGCGTCGAGGAGAGTTGAAATCAAGTCAACTTTATGGTAATGAGCTGTGACGCGGTTCGGCGGCAAGCAATCAGAATGTAGAAGTCCACCGATTAAGAGGATTCCAGAGAACACAGTCACTGTGAACTTTGGTTCCGACCACAGTTGTTCCCAAGAGTTTTAATATTACGGTCGCCGGATTTCCAATTATTTGCATTGTTTTTTTTTTACAGGAACAAACATTAAAAAGTTACTGGCGAGTTGCATCAATGTGCATGTGCATCAATGTTATATATATTTTTTCTGTAAAAAAGCGGGAATCTCATGCGACAATACAAAACTGTATGCTTCAGAGTATTTCAGGCATATGGACACATAGGATAATTAAGTGGAGCAAAGCCACGCCACATGCAACTAGATCTTCCGTAGTTAAATGAATTTGATAATAAATGTGCGACATCTTCATGCTAGAAAGCACGTTTTATGCGGGAATGTAACTGATATGCTGCAACGGCTCCTTTAAATAAGAGATCAATGTAGCGAATTTTGACGCTCTCGCCGCCGGAGCTGAAGGCAGACAGCGTCGTCATCAGGGCGGTCAGAGCGACCTTTGACGCTCTCGCTGCTTTCGGTGTGAACGTACAGTTAGTAGGCTTGCTAGTAATGTCCTGGCAGGTGTGTTGAGGCAAGTTGGAGCTAAATTCTGCAGGACACCGAGCCCTTTTGGGCACCTCTGAAACTGTTATGAGACGGTCTAAAATCCAAAGCCACGCCTCCAAGAGTGTAAATAACCAATACTAAAACAGAGAGCGCAACATCACTAGTAACTAGGAGAAAGGTGGTGTTTGAGGGGGCTTATTTTCTTGTTGACACGGATAAGAGGACAGCTGATGCAAAACTACTGTTAGATTTATCCAATAAAATAATAATCTTTACTCTGGTTCTGTGCCAGATAGTGAACGCGGAGCTCAAATTAGCATAATATGAACACACAGCTGCGATTTTCATTTGATTTTTACTTGATTTTGTAGAGGGAACAGGTTTGGGGATAAACCTCTGCCGATCAGCAGTCGTGTGCTATTTTGGCGTATCAGAAATTTGGGTTTGGCCCTACCTCGCAATCGCAGTTAAATAAGTGTTTAAAAGAATTTGTGATATGAAGACATTAAAAGAGTTAAAAAATCAAGCAAGATACTGTATTTTATTAAAGGATTAATGTAAAAATAGTAATTATTGTTGAAGCGTCAATAAATAATGCTATATTGATGTGAGTATCCTGAGCTGTTTTCCTTTACCTCACAAAATAAGATATTTTTAAAATTCTCGTGAAACCTGAATCCATTGTCTTCAATAGTATTTGTTTTTCCTACTGTGTATGTCAATGTTTATCGACGTTATCCGATTTTTCAAAAATTCATACAGAAACTCAAAGGGTGAACATTGCCTTTTGACCAGACATAAATACTATTGCCTACATAGGCTCTTTAGTTGAAATGAGACTGTAAACTAAGTCATCACTGCAACAGCAGATAACCTGTGTCCTGCTTTAAATAGGTGTAAATAAAAAAAAAAGTGAGAGACTGTCTCAAAGGTTATGATTATGGTTAAAATCCGCCTAATCTAGCACTGACTACAGGTATAGACCTGATTTTTTTCAGCTTCTAGCATGTAAATAAGATATCAGTACAGCTAACATGAGTCACAAGGAAATGTTTTAAGTGTCAAGTAAAATGAGAGGTTAAGGAGGACTTGCAGTAAGTATATACATGTACATGAACGTAAATAAAGTCCTACCAAAAACAGCTTCAACCCTCCCTTAGAAACTCCCGCGTTACTTTTAAAAATGAAAACTGAATAGTTAAATACACTTTTAGCTTTTAATGAATACAGTCAACAATAATAATAATGATCACAGTAACCATTTTCAACCCTTTTTTAAACCACTTTATTGTTGATAAAAAAGAAAGTGCAAAATTCACAAGATGCTTCGTTTTAAACAAAGCCAAAACTATATGTTGAGATAAAGTTGGTTTTATATTTACGCATTCATTTAGTGACAACTAGTGACATGCTTCCTATAAATATTTGGCTTGAAATCACATGCAAGTATGACTTCAAAACAAAATTAGCACTATTTCACTTGACTGTGAGCAATGTTTTACTTTGATATACATTGGCTGCTAATATGATTTCACCATTGGGAATTTGCAAAGAATACTGAAGAATGTGTGAATATAAAACCAACTTTACCTCAATAAACCATTTTGGGACAAACGAATGTACAGATTAACAGACTTAAACAGAAACACCAAAAATGATATGTACATGAGAAGACAGTACAGTAAAAACAGTGGCATTCATCAGTTTTAAAAGCGCTATAAATAACAGCAATGAAATCAACCACATTTATGAAATAGGTTAATTAAAGCCCCGAATGAACAGCATGAAAAAATCTATATAACACTGATGCATCTTATATCATAAAGAAATATTAGATCACACATTATTTTATATATATATATATATATATATATATATATGTGTGTGTGTGTGTGTGTGTGTGTGTGTGTGTGAGAGAAAGCTGATAATTAAATCTAAATTAAGTAACTAAAATAAAACAATCACAACATCATTTTACAATTCAGTGTAAAAATGAAAAGTATAAAGTAATGCATTCCTTTTTTTATGGAGCGTTGAGGATCATTTTATGATACTTTTATCAAAAAGGCTCTGGGTAATTTTTATTTGTGCTAAAAAGTGCATATTTTTTTAACTGGTATAGAAAATTTGTCTACTTTCATCTCTTAGGAGTAATAAGGCAAAACCAGTAAGAAAATATAATGAACAAAACCACATTTTATGAAAAGAAATAATGTAAAAATGAGGTGAGGGATGGGGGGTAAATGAACTGTCATTCTTCAAATACAAATTTTCCAAGATAATCTAACTTTTCAGTTCTCCATCAGTAGATTGTCCTTCTGCAGCTGTCGGTTTATTTTTGGGCTCCTTCACTGAAATACAAAACATAAACATTCATTCATTCATTTTCTTTTCGGCTTATTCCCTGAATTAATCCGAGGCCGCCACAACGCCAACCGCCAACTTATCCAGCACTATTTTATGCAGCGGATGCCCTTCCAGCCGCAACCCATCTCTGGGAAGCATCCACACACACTCATACACTACGGACAATTTAGCCTACCCAATTCACCTGTACTGCATGTCTTTGCACTTGTGGGGGAAACCGGAGCACCCGGAGGAAACCCACGCGAACGCAAGAAGAACATGCAAACTCCACAGAGAGACGACAACTGACCCAGCTGAGGCTCGAACCAGCGACCTTTTTGCTGTGAGGCGACAGCACTACCTACTGCGCCACTGTGTCGCCAAAACATAAACATGTTATTTATTTATTATATACTAATAATTTGTACTTGTATATAGAACTACAGCTATAATACGCCAACAAATTTGAAATCAATATATTTTCGTAGCATTCCATAAAGTAAACGTCACTTATGAACTTTGGCAAAACAGCTACCTACATTAATGCAGTTCTGGACATTTCTGCAGTCTGGACACTGACTGATATTCAGCTTTCCAAAATATTCCCATCAAACTTGTCTTCTCTCAACCTCTCATTGGTTTCCTATGTCTGCTAGTCTAATAGCGTAGGCCCATAGCATAACTAACTATCAATTTTGTCGACCACAACAATATGTTAGCATTATAACTCACTATTTGGACAGGAATTGTTTGACAAGGTGGAATGGAGTAAGCTAATTTTACCACAGTACATCTACGATGTTAATAGCCAATTTACACAGAATAAAAAAATCTCAGTAAAACTACCAGAAGTGGGACTTGATTTGCATATTGCTGTCACCTCCCTGTGGTCATCATTAAAGGCCTTTAAATTTTTATACTTTTTCAAATATTGTTGTACATTAACAGTGCAAGGAAATTTTAACAGTATTTCCTATATTACAAATATTTTTTTTCTTTCATAGATTCTTATTTCACTTTTTAACAGCACTTTGAGATACTTTATCAAAAATGTACTGGCATTATCCATTATGATTACTAAGATTAAGGCACATTTGGAAAGAACTAAAATAACTGGGAGCTCTGGTATAATAATTACTTCATGCCATCTCTATGTAAAACTAAAACTCTATTATGGCAATGCGCCTCTTTTAAGACTTCTTTTTCCTTTCCTTTAGTATCTACAAACAGAAGAGTGCTATACAGTGGACCCTCTGGCTGTACTAATATTGCACTTAAATTATAGTTACCTGGTTCACTCCTTCCTGTGAGTTAGTAGGACTGCTTTCTGAACTACTCCCTTTACCTGTTGAGGTACAGTGAAATGTCAAAATGACCTGTGCATGTGTTTTTTTTTAAAACAATGTGCCAAAACTTTTCCCAGCAAAAAAAGAAAAAGAAAAAAGAAAGAAAGAAAAAAAGAAAGAAAGAAAGAAAGAAAAAAGAAAGAAAGTGGAAACTTGCAGTAAAACATAATGCATGAAGCAATTTGATTTTGGTTCTATAATACAAGTAAGCATGTGCCAATCTATAACTGAATAAAAAGAATATTCACCAGAGTCGTCTGAACCAGGTAGCATAGAGC
>CAIGQZ010032813.1:17458047-17504682 GCA_903798205.1 Danio tinwini
TAGACCAAGTATTGCAACATCTATAGCAGTTAATCATTGCTCTTATATGTGGCAAAGCTGAGGTCAGTATAGTCTATGATGCTGCCTTTCACATTTTTATTAAACACATTAATTATTGAAGTTAAGTGAATATCAATTGAAATCTTGTTGATTTTTGATATTTGGAACAACAAACACTAAATTTAGTTATCAAACAGTAATTAATTAGTTATGTGGTCCATACACATTTCTAGAGATTCTAGGGAGATTCTTCTACTTTTAAACTTAAGGGAAAAAATATATAATTTCCAATTGTTTTATTAATAGACCCTTTTCCTTAAATCATATATTATATATTACATGATGTTTCCTTTCATATGAATACAATTATGGCCTATTTTATTAACCGGTCATTCTACAATAAAATGTGCTTTATAAAACAGTGTTTTGATCTAATTACATTATTTTCAAATAATGAAAATAGTATAAAATAGTCAAGCAATGGTTTCAAGTTTAGTACGTTAGAGCAAGCGCAACATAACTTAAAATGGCGGAACCAGGAAGTTTCCTAAACCGAAAGTATTGGCGGACACGCCAGGGAGGTCATAAACATATTTAATAACCGACACAGACCATAAACAAATGGTCTGTGTCGTCCTTGTCGTCCATAACCTTTAAGCCATTTTTATATACAAATCAGCCGATGGAATACGTATATATAGAAATAAACAGCTTGAGGAACGACAATGACGTCGATTAGTTTACTTTCGGTTTTAATAAATATCCTAAGTAGGCCACTTAAGAGTAGCTATTTTTGAGTCAAAATAACAGCAGACTCACCGGTCCAGGCTGGTACAACAGCGAGGAGCATCACTGCAGAAAACAAAACGGCAAAAACAGCCATTTTTAAGCCTTTTGAGGCCGCGGTGTGTATCTGTTTCACCCTCCACTAACGTCTTCTGTCTGACAGCTGACGAACAGGTTAAACTGTTATGAGACGGTCCAAAATACAAAGCCACGCCCCCCGAAAAGTGTAAATAACCAATACTAAAGCAGAAGCGCAGCATCACTAGTAACTAGGAGAAAGCTGGTGTTCGAGTTATTTTCTTCTTGACACGGATAAGAGGACAGCGGATGCAAAACTATTGTTAGTTTTACACTATAAAATAAACTTTAACTGGTTCTGTAGCAGAACTGGTTGTGCCTCAGAGGTCGCGAAGCAATCAGATTGGCATTTTATGAACACAGCTGCGACTTTCATCCGATTTTGTCTTGATTTTGTACAGGGAGGAAGTTTGAGGATAAACCTCTCGCGATCAGCAGTCGGATGCTATGTTTGACATGTCAGAAATTTGGGTTTGGCCCTACCTCGGATTCGCAGTTAAATAAGATCAGCTTTATGAGTGTTTTAAAGAATTTGTGTTATGAAAACATTAAAAAAAAATCAAAAAGGACTTTATTTTATTAGAGGATTTTGGCTTCATATTGTGAAAACTTCAACTGTTCATATTTTTTAAAATAATGTTTTTATGTACTTATGTTATTAATATAATTATCTTTTTTAATAATAATAATGGTTGTTATTGACAATGTAAATGTACACAATGTGAATTAATTTGTAATCTCAATCATAATATCAGGTCTTTATTTTTAGATCTTGTCATCTCATCCCTCTTCTATTTCTTATTGGAACAACCTTTTTGATAATGAGAGTGTATGGGTGCTTCCCAGTGATGGGTTGCAGGTGGAATGGCATCCGCTGCATAAAACACATGCTGGATAAGTTGGCGGTTCATTCCCGTGTGGTGACCCCAGATTAATAACCAAAAATTAACCTTATTGATGATATTAAATGGTTGTATTTGGTTACTCTACCAGAATTTTTATTAACAAATAAAATTAAAGAAATATCTTTTAAAACGATTTACAGATTTTATACAGTTAAACAATTTTTTACAGTAATTCAAAACTGACATTGACGTCTCTTGCTCTTTCTTTGAGACTTCCTCTGAGTCTGTTGCTCACTTATTTTGGGAATGACCCTTTGCGAGTTGTCAAAAAGGTTTGTGGGGATTTTTCTTTAAGATAGACATAGTATTTTGGGGTTTTACGTTAAAGAAAAACAATTCCTTAATTTCAGTGGTGGAAAGAGTACTGAAAATCATACTCAAGTTAAAGTACCATTACTTGCCTAAAAATGTAGTGCAAGTAGTAAAAGTATCTGTTGTAAATATTACTCAAAGTAATAGACCTATCAAAAGTACTCAAGAGTAGTGAGTATTACGCTGTAAAAAGATGATGCATTTACATGTAATTTGTGGATGTGTGTAAACGTAAGATTCTGTAGTGCTTTTAGGGATTGCCCAACAGGCACACAACGTCATAAGATGTTAATTTTAGGTTGTGATGTCAGGTGACCAAAATTAAATTTCAAGCCAGCATCTAAGGACAATGTTATTTATGATGTCCAATAACAACATCAATTAACATTGATATTTGGTTGATTTTAGGTTGTGTTGGAAAGTGACCAAAACCCAACGTCGAACCAACATCTTAAACCAGCATCATATTGACGTCAAATACTGACGTTTATTCATCAGGTATGGCAATCAAAAATGTCTTATAGACATCATAGTGGTAACATCCACACAATGTCAAGCTGTAACATCATTACACGTTAATATTTGGTTGATTTCAGGTTGGATGTTGGACATTGACGTCAGCCTGACATTGGGTTCAGATGTCAACCTGATTTTCATTTCCAAACAAAATGCAGTGTCCCCACGATGTTAGGGTCCAACGTCAATCTGATGTCAATTTGACATCTTGTGCCTGCAATTTGGGTGTTTAAGGCCATTTTGGTCATCATACAGTAAACTCCTGTCATCTTCTAATTAGTGGCACGCATCTAAACAGTCTCTGGGTCAATGCTTGTAAAGATTTTGGACATCTTCTTTTAGACACTTTTAATGCTTCCAAACAGTTTGCTGCAATTATAAATCGCCCATGTCTTGAGGTAAAGTAGTGGAGTAAAAGTACTCAAGGAAAAGTAAACACATTTTAAAACTACTTAGTAAAGTACAATTTCTAAAATAAAACTGCTCAATTACAGTAATTTGAGTGTTTGTAATTTGTTACTTTACACCACACCTTTACACTTGTTTAATTCAAGTTTTTGTATAAACCTCGTATTATTTATTGGAATGTTTTTTTTTTTTTTTACATAAGTGTAAATATACTCAATGTAAACCACATTTTGAGTGTTTTTAAACAAGAATTGGATCTGTACTTGAAAACCATTAAAAACTCCCATAACAAGAAAGCAGTTAAAACTTATAAAACATGTACTTTATTTATTATTCTGCATTAATTTGTATATTTTTTTCATGTGTCCTCTCTTATTTACTTTTTTATTTATTATTATTATTTATTTTTTCTTTATCATTGTCTTTCTTTTGCTTTACAATTGTTATATGTTCTTTCAAATTGTAACATTTCTCTTGTTGCAAAAACGTTATATCTGTATTGTTTGTAATATGCTATATCAAATTGAATATCTATTGTAATTGCCTGCTGTTATTGCAATTTTAAAAAGAGTTTGTGCCATCACTGCATCTGGGCGAAAACAAAAACAAACATACTTCCGGGTTCAGGGGTTGCGATTATTAAATATTCCAGAATGCACACGAAGAATCAATAGCGTGTAATATTCTATTTAAGTATGTTCGAGCATATCTGATTAAAATATTTTAATAATAATAATTTACAGAATGTTTTTTTTCTTTCATTTCATGA
This sequence comes from Danio tinwini, assembly GCA_903798205.1. Lineage (NCBI taxonomy): Eukaryota > Metazoa > Chordata > Actinopteri > Cypriniformes > Danionidae > Danio > Danio tinwini. Next base: position 17,461,822 of record CAIGQZ010032813.1, read on the forward strand.
GACGATAGCTTATAATGTGTCTTATTCGTCAGCTGTTTTCGATGGACAGTAAATGTACTGTTCTTTTAGTTATGAAATACACACTGGGTGTGTCTGAAATTACAGCAAACCTATAGAAATCAAACATAAAATCAGCGTGGCGTAGATCATAAATGCTCTGATGAAAAACAAAACTCGATGCACGTGATATCAACCTTACGTAAGCATGTTTCGCGCGTGCGCAGTAAGAAGCGACAAACCAAAACTGTCGTCCAACTTGATAACCACGGAGTAAAACAGGTACATATTTTACAATCATGCATACTTTTCTAAATGCATTCAAATGTTAATTAATGAGGCCGACATTTCTGTTTCCTCACACACAGTCTCTTTTCTACTGCACAAACATTTTCAGCAATGAGTCAGTGCAAAGTAGCTCTGGTCACTGGTGCAAATAAAGGCATCGGCTTCGCAATTGTGCGTGCATTGTGTAAAGAGTACACCGGAGACGTGTATCTGTCATCCCGGGATGTCGGTCGAGGAACCGCAGCGGTGGACAGTTTGAAGAAGGAGGGACTGAACCCGCTTTTCCATCAGCTGGACATCAACGACCCAAACAGTGTCCGAGCTACACGCGACTTCTTCCAGGAGAAGTACGGGGGCCTGGACGTGCTCATCAACAACGCTGGAATCGCCTTTAAAAGTAAATAAGCCATTTTTTAGACATTAAATTGATAGTTCATCCAAAATGAAAGTTCTGTCATCGTTTGCTCACCGTTGTACTAGTTTTAAAACTTTACTAGTTTCTTTTTTTTCTGTTAAACACAAAATAAGATATTTTGAAGAAAGCTATAAACATGTAACCATCAACTTCCATAGTATTTGTTTTTCCTACTATGGAAGTCAATGGTTACAGGTTTACAGCTTACTTTAGGGGAGGTTTATTATAGGATATGTTTAAACCAATATTTCTTTCTTCTGTTAAACACAAAAGAAGATATTTTGAAGAAAGCTGAAAAACCTGTAACATTGACTTCCATAGTATTTGTTTTTCCTACTATGGAAGTCAATAGTTACAGGTTTTCAGCTTTCTTCGGGGGTGTTTAATTATAAGGTATGTTTGAAATAAGTATTTCTTTCTTCTGTTAAATATAAAAGAAGATATTTTGAAGAAAGCTAAAAAACCTGTAACCATTGACTTCCATAATATTTGTTTTTCCTACTACAAAAGTCAATGGTTACAGGATTTCAGTTTTCGTCTGGGGTTTTTTATTATAGGGTATGTTTGAAACAAGTATTTATTTCCTCTGGTAAACACAGATACTTTGAAGAAAGCTGAAAAACCTGTAACCGTTGACTTCCATAGTAGGAAAAACAAATACTATGGAAGTCAATGGTTACAGGTTTTCAGTTTTCTTCAGAGGTGTTTTATTATAGGATATGTTTGAAACAAGTATTTCTGTTGTTAAATATAAAAGAAGATATTTTGAAGAAAGCTAAAAAGAACCTGTAACCATTGACTTCCATAGTATTTGTTTTTCCTACTATGGAAGTCAATGGTTGCAGGTTTTCAGCTTTCTTCAGAGGTGTTTTATTATATGGTATGTTTAAAATAAGTATTTCTTTCCTCTGTTAAACACAAAATAAGATATTTAGAAAAAAGTTGAAACCAGTAACCATTGACTTCCATTCCCTCCCAATACTATGAAAGTCAATGTTTACAGGTTTTCACCGTTGTTCAATGGAAGTAAGAACGACATAAAGGTTTGGAATCTTTTGAGGACGAGTAAATAATGAGTAAATAATTTTGAGCAAATGAGCCAACTATCCCTTTAACATCACTTAAAGGGAAATCAAATGAAAATAAACACTCTTTCATGGCATTATTCAATATTCACACACTCATTCCCTCACACAAGTTTACCCAAAAATGCAAATGTAATCACTGTTTATTCACAAGGTTACAAACCTTGAACAAGTTTTCTTTATTTTGCTGAACACAAAAGAAGATACTTTGAGGAAAGATTAAAAGCTGTAACTATTGACTTTCATTATAGGAAAAATTAATACTATAAAAGTCAACGGTTACAGGTTTTCAGCTTACTTTAGTGTATCTTGCTTTGTTTTCAACAGAGGAACGAAACTCAAACAGGTTTGTAAACAAACAAGTAATGACTGAGTAAACTATGACATAATTTTTAGTTTTGTGCGAACTATCCCTTTAAGTCTGACACTTTTGATCTGAAGCTTTCTACCATTTTTAAGGAAGTAAAAACAAACAAAGTTTAATCAAAGGTTAAAATGCTGTCATAACTTCTGTGATTTGACTAATGAAAACAACTTTTGATTTCTTCATGGCAGTGGCCGACACAACCCCCTTTGGGACCCAAGCAGATGTGACACTAAAGACCAATTTCTTTGCCACCAGAGACATGTGCAATGTCTTCTTACCCATTATCAAACCAGGAGGTAAGTCATACCAGTCATACCTTCCAGAACCTGCTAGTCTGGGGATTTATCTCATCTCATTTCTTCCTTTAAACATTTCTTCCTTTTCTTTCTTGAACTCAAAACACTGTCAGCATTTGCGCACTCTTCACTTGTCACAATGTTTATGAGTTTCTTTCTTCTGTTGAACTCAAAAGATATAATTTTATATATATATATATATATATATATATATATATATAAATGAAAACCAGTAACTATTGACTTCCATAGTATTTACTTTTCCTACTATGGGTGTCAATGGTTACCGAGTTCTGACATTGACACTGAGTGCATTGTGCAATTTTTATAGCACATAAAGCTTTACAATTTGTTCAAATGTTGTAGAATTTGAGTATTTTACAAATTTTTAAAATATATTTTTTGAAATTTCATGTTAATTACTTACTTTAATGCACAGGTGTCAAATCTAGTATCTGGAGGGTTGCAGCTCTGCAGAGTTTAGCTTTAACCCCTAATTAAACACATCTAATCGAAGTAATTGAGTCCTTCAGGCTTGTTTGAAACCTACAGGTAAGTGTTGAAGCAGGGTGGTTTATACTTCTGCATTGAGCGATTTGGTGTGACCCAGGGCTGAATTTGTGCCGGAACATGAAGGATCCAGATCCGGCACCCCTGAAATCTTATCCGGCACCTCATTTTACTGATCATCCTCCTCCCCCGTCCGCTGTTCATGTTCTCATCCGAGAGTTGTTGTCATAGCAACAGGTCTGGTAGTTCAAACCTGATATTTTTTTTAGAGTAGTAATTATATACACTTGGAAAAATAGTAAATACTTAATATATATATATATATATATATATATATATATATATATATATATAAAACTTATGCAATCTGCACTCAATAAATTGCTAAATACTCTTGACACATGAAAGTGTAAAGCCTGCAGCCCACAACAAAGGTGTAATGTTATTGCGTTTTGCGTATCATATTTAGCAAACCTTTTACTACGAATTTTATATAATTGCTCACACGGATAATTAAACATAATCAGATGATGTCATTATGCTGCTGTGTCGTCAGCCAATTGTTGCATTGCTGATCATGGTTTCGAGGATCAATAGATCTGTTTTTCACAACACATGCAGCGATCTCAGATCAGGTCATCCAGACATGTTAATCTGATTAACAAACTTGTTTGAAGAACCAAATTAGCCAGAGATCAGTTATCGAGATTAAAAGATCCAGGATCTGCCAAATTATCTTAGATCGTTTAAGCGAGGAACGAAGAACGGACCCCTGGAGCTCCTTGGCAGGACTTGACATTTGTAAACACTCACTTAAACGCATTCGCGCAGCTCTTATCCTCCCCCACACTCATCAGCACAATCAAGCCGACCAATCACAGAGCTTGTGCTAAGCGTTGTTGCGATGTGTTGTTACATTTTTTTTTTGGAGAGGTGCGCGTCAGCCACGGCGTGGGCTATGGGACTGCTCAAAGGCTACGCCAGAGCATACGCGTAGTATATATCAGCCTTTAGAACTAAACTGCAGAGCTGTGGCCCTCCAGGAAGTGGGTTTGACACCTGGGCTCTAAAAGGCATCTGAAAAATGTTGGAGACATTTTCACTTCAGCAAACTCCAGGTTGTTGTAAAAGACAAATAAACAACACTTTGAGAGTCTAAAAAACAAATGAAAACCGGTAACCATTAATGTCCATAGTATTTGTTTTTTCTACTATTGGTGTGAACGGTTACCGGTTTGAAACATTTTTCTAAATATTTTCTTCAGAAAATAGAAACTCATAAGGGTAAATAAATACTGAATAAATAAAAAATTTTTTGGGTGAACTGTCCCTTTAAAGGTACCGTGAACTGCTTTGAAATGTGCATTTTTTTTATTCAATGTTTGAAGTAATCTCAACAGAAAAAATGAAAAGAGGGCGGGACATAGATTAGCCCCTCCCCTTTAAGAACACACAATATCGTTTTTTTTTTATTAAAGCTCTGCCAGTGAGATTAGTGGAGCTCAAGCACATCAAATGAAAAGCACATAAGTGTCTTGAAATCAGAAGTGTCCCCAGTGTGTGTCAAATGTCAGTTTTTAGATTCCAACCTGTCTCATTCCTATGCTATGTGTCCCAATTTACAGAGTTTCTGGAACTAAATATTTCAAGTTTTTTCAGTAACATTAGACATTCCAATTGAACCAGATCCTATATTAATTATATTTGGAGTTTCCGGAGAATTTTTGAGACTTACACGGACAACTTACTTAAGTCTCAACTTAATTTTTGAGACTTACACGGTACTGTTGTACAACAACAGTTTGTTTCATATGGCTTGATCTCTGCCAAAAAACTAATCCTTTTATTTTGGAAGAAAAAAAAAGTTCCAACTCTTAAATTTTGGCTGGCAGAGTTTACAGGTACACTACATCTGGAAAAAGTCAGATATACCCTAATAGACAAGGTTTTGTTGTTTGAAAAATTTGGTCCCCTTTTATTTCCTTTTTACAAACTTGTGATTAATATGTTTACTATGCCTTTAGTACCTATGTTTATTGTTGGATAGCACTGGTGGATAGTTGGTGGGGGGAATACATGTTTATTTATTTATTTTTTTGTTTAATTATTATTTTTATGACTGTGGTTCGTTGTTGTTTTTTAATTTTTTTATTAAATTTTTTTATTAAATTTTTTTTTTCAAATGTCTAATTGTTAAAATGTAAGTTTTATGTTTAAAAAAAGTGTATTTTCAAGTGAATGTGTACAAAAATTTCTAATAAAATATTGAAACCAAAGAAGTGTCATGATTGGGGTGGGGCATGTCAGATACTAGAGAGCATTTGATTGGTTAAGATTGAATGAGAAACTGAAGTATGAGGTGACGTGAAAAAAACATGATCCATTTAGGTGGAGGTGACAACCTGCAAGCTTTGGATATTTATATCAGTTTTGTGTCTTCTAAATGCAAATTTTGTCATTGTTTTGTGTATCACACTCACTTATAGATATCCTTAAAACTAACAAACCAATACTAACATCTAAAAAAACATTATTTTACTGGACCTTTAAACACTCTTTTTTCCTTCTAGGTCGATTAGTAAATGTCTCCAGCGTAATGGGCTCAATAGCACTAGGCCGCTGCAGTCCTGAACTCCAGGCCCGATTCCGAAGTGACGATATCACAGAGGAAGAGTTAAACGGACTGATGGAGCGATTCGTTCGTGAGGCTCAGGAAGGGGTTCATTCGGAACGAGGATGGCCCTCAACTGCATATGGCATCTCCAAAACTGGCCTCACCACCTTGACTCGAATTAAGGCCCGAAATCTGACCAAAGAAAGGCCTGCAGATGAGATCCTGTGCAACGCCTGCTGTCCAGGATGGGTCAGGACTGACATGGCTGGACCAAATGCCACCAAATCACCAGATGAGGGCGCCATCACTCCAGTCTATTTGGCATTGCTTCCTGCAGGGGCCAAAGAGCCGCATGGCCAGTTTGTTTCAGAGATGAAAGTGCAGCCTTGGTGAAAGAGGTTTGTGTATATGTTACAATCTGGAGTCAAGTTGAGAAGCATCCAAATTGACCTCTCTGGTATCAGAAAGTCCAACTGATTCTTAAAGGGGTAGTTCACACATAACTGAAAATTCTCATTGTTTACTCCCCATTTACTTCTTCCAAATAAGCTTCACTTACTCTCATGGTTGACAGTGGTTACCAGTGTTAGGCTTTCTTCAAAATATCTTCTTTTGTGTTCAACAGAATAAAGAAACTCAGGTTTGGAACCAGTCGAAGGAGAGTAAATAGTGAGTAAATTATCATTTTTGAGTGAACTAATCCCTTTAAGGTGCTTCAGAAATAAGTTACTAAGTGCATTATGCGATTTAATTGTAAAAATAAAACCAAAAGCTTTACAATTTGTTTAAGGGTTTAATGTATAGGCAAATTAAGTGTATTTTAAGTGTTTTTTTTTTAAGGGATAGTTCACCCATAATTAAAATTTCCTGTTAATTTGCTTTACTCTAAGGCAATGATCTCAAACTGGATTCCTGGAGGGCCGCAGCTCTCACAGTTTATCTCCAACCACCTCCAACTCACACCTGCTGAATACTCTCTAGTCGTCTTGAACACCTTGATTAGTTTGATCAGCTGGGTTTGATTGAGGTTGGAGCAAAACTGCAGAGCTACGGCCCTCCAGGAATCCAGTTTGAGACCTATGCTCTAAGGGCATCTGAAGGATGTTAGAGACATTTTGTCTTCAGTAAAACATTTTTTTTAGCCATGGTGGTTATTAAATGCAAATGAACAGCACTTTGAGAGTTGAAAAAACAAATACAGGCAACATAAAATAAATGCACTGTGCCTCCTGACTATAGACCATATTGAGGGATGTAAACAATAACAATGGTCCTAATGTATTTCCTGTTTTAGATATTTTAATTTCCACAACTTCTAAAGATCCAGAAAGCTCCACATATTGATACATTTTTTTAATGACTGCTGTGTTAACATTGGTTATAACTAGGGCCAGACAGAATCTGTGGACGTTTTTTGCTATTTCTGCGGAGAATTTTGGTAAAAATCTGCGGATTTCTGCGGAATTATTCTAGGAGTATCATAACTAAAACCTTAAAATGTGAAATAAAAATAATGTCTTTTTAACTTTTATTTAATGTTTAAAATGCAAATCCAATTAGATTAACAGTAAATAGTTGACTGTAAGTAAATAAACAGAATTAATGATGGGCTAAAAATCTAAAAATAAAAATCTGCGGAAAATCTGCGAAAAATTTTTAGCCTATTTTTAATTCGGTTTATTTACTTGAGTAAATGTGTGTAAATCTGAATTTATTCAGTTTTTTAAATTACACATTTCACATATTAAGGTTTTATGAGATTCCCAACATAATTCCACAGAAATCCGCAGATTTTTACCAAAATTCTCAGCAGAAATTGCAAAAACGTCCACAGATTCCATCTGGCCCTACTTATAACTGAATCACATTCTGTTACAGTTCTAAAATAGTTTGACGACAAGCAGGAACTGTTCATGGAACAACTGATATTGTTGTATTGAAATGGTCCATATATTGTCATCCTAACATTAACACATCCTTTATGCATTACTCATGTTTTTTCTGTATCTATTTTTTTTTTACTCTTAATATTTATGAATTATCAAGAACCACAATTTTCAGATTAAAAAAAACTTTGATCTACTGGACTCACCAACGTCTTGGATGGCCTGAGGGTGAATAAATTAACAGCAAATTGTGTTTTAGCGTAAACTGTCCCTCTAAAATATATGACTGCAAACACATAAATACATTTTTATGTGAAATTTGGAAGTTTTGTAAAAGTTCACAGACCAAAACGTGTGCAAAGATTAATTTTGTGCAAAAAAGTTACGTTCAAGTAGTTAATTTGCAATGCAAATACAAACATTAACTACATTACTCCAATTACTACTACATTACTACAATTACATTACGTAAAAAGTGATTAGGTGACTTTACTTTGAAACAGTGTTTCTCAACCACGTTCCTGGAGGACCACCAACACTGCATGTTTTGGGTGCCTCAGTTGTCTGTCACACCCATTACAGATCTTTCAGTCTCTGCTAATGAACTAATGATATGAAAAGGTGTGTTTGGTTCAGGAGACATGGAAAATGTGCAGAGTTGGGGGTCCTCCAGGAACGTGGTTGAGAAACATTTTCAACAAGTTCACTGCAAAAAATACTTTTCTTACTTAGATTTTTTTGTCTTGTTTCTAGTCCAAATATCTAAAAATTCTTATATTAAGAAACATTTTCTTGGCAAGCAAAACATAATGTCTTGTTTTCAGAAATAATCTGATAATATTAAATCAGTTTTTCCTTAAAACGAGCTAAATAATCTGCCAATGGGGTAAGCAAAATAATCTTGTTCTTCCTTTTGACATACGATTATTTTTCTTACCCCATTGGCAGATTTTTTTGCTTATTTTAAGGAAAAACTCACTTCAATTTGGTATATTATTTCTTAAAACAAGACAATATGTTTTGCTTGTCTAGAAAGTTCTTCTTGATTTAAGACTAGAAACAAGACAAAAAATCTAAGTAAGAAAAGCATTTTTGCAGTGCTTAAACCTGTTGCTTTTAAATTGATTAGTTGACTTTACTTAAAAAAATCAGTATTGCCTTAAAATTAAGTAAATGAACTATGTGCACAATTATAAACCTAACAGTTCTAAGTTACAACATATCTATTCCTTTTTTAAGTCAGCTTGTTGCTTGTAGGCAACATGTTCACTCGCTTTCAAAAGTAAAGCAACTAATCAGTTTTCACTGTGTAATTACTTCTAAATTAACAATCATTTTTACTCTCTGTATTGTGACAGCACTCTTGTAATGTTCAAATTTATCAATGTTGTATTTCTACATAATATTGATGATGATAGTTTGTTTAATCTAAAAATAAAAATGAATTGCAACAACAATATTTCTGTGCTCTGTTGTATTCCCCTTGAAACTGAAAAGCACTGTTTTGGGAGATTCCAATGGATATCAAACATCCTCGCCAATGTGTGAAGTACAGTATAGATACAGCGCCATTTCCAAGACATAAATAAAGATGTGTCAGGTTACATTGAATGAGCATAGATTGCTCGCATCAATATGTGAGGGTTAGAGTGACAGCAGATGCATAATTGTGTAATTATAACAGATGTGTAATTATAACATCATGTGTAATTCACTCTATTATGAGAGTTTCATTAAAATAAAAATAAAGCAGACACATATTTAAATAAAGCAACTCACCTTTATATCTTCATATTAGCAGACGTTGAGGTTCATAAAAGTTAACTTGGCTGAACCTGCGAGTTGACAAGATTTATATTAATATAATAACCATGATAGTTCAACTCGACTACAACAAACATTTAATTGTGTGATTTAAGGTACACCTTTAATTTGAGGCCGAAGACGCGTATGACAGTGTAAACACTTGGAAATATACTTTAAAATGTCACACACGTACTCTGTATCACTCCATTTCCAAAGACTGAAAACCTGTAAGGTCCAACTTGAACAATCATCGGGTTTCCACTGTCTTCTCTCGAAAGTTCCATGACAAGTTATTCAGTCATCTTAACCGGTTTGCTTCAAATCCCGCGCGTGACGGTTTGGTTAACTTCCGTAAGGCTCAAAGTACCGCGAGATTCATCACAAAGCGGGCGGCTCTGTATGGATTTGAATGCTCTCGCGATACTTTGCTGCAAGCACACACGCACACACATACTTGTCGAGCAAGTATCAATAAGTATCAACATTTAATATCAGTATTTTCAACAAAGGCAACTTGTTGAATTATCAGCATTGATTCACTGTATTTTAATGTTAAGAAATGGGTAAATTATCAACATTTATTTAGTGTCAGTATTTTCAACAATGTTCAGTGATTGAATTATCATCAATGTTGATTCATAATTTAATTCAATGCTGAATATTCAACCCCAACCAAAATGATGGTTCTGATAGAATTTCAACAGTGAATCAATGCCACTCTGCTATCTGGGGTAGTGTTTTATGGAATTTAAAACTATTAAAATATAAAAAAAAGAATGATCTCAAATACTCAAGAATCCTGCAAGCAAAGTCAGTGGTGTGAAGTATTGGTTAAGTGACGCTACAGAAAGCGAGGATATCTGGATATCTAGCGTTCTGCTTGATTCCCTCCTTTTAACAGTTTATGATTCTCTCTCATCCTGATGGGGTGGAGCCTGAAGCCTATTTAGACACGAGGAAAGGAAACGAGGATGCACTAATAGCCTCGAGTGAGAGAGCGAGTGTTCGCTATATCTGGACAAACAGGGAAAGCAAAATAGCCTCAGTACTTTAACAAACACTTCACTCAACTTTCCTCAATATCCAGCACAGATTTCTCCTGCAAAACATGGCCACTGGAAAATGTGGCATTCCTCTGAGCACAGTAAGTAAGCGTGTTTACCTTATGTTTTCCTGTTTACAGTTGTCACGTGTGCTTTTCCTGTACATTTTTTGTATTCTCAAAATCACATTATATGATAATATCTTATTTAAAAATAAAAGTCTGATTGTAATTAATTGAAAAATAAAGTATAGGATTTAGAATTTTTACTTGAAATGCTTTAAAACATCATGAAAAAGTTTATTTCATGTGTTTTGTTCATATATTATTATTATTATTATTATTATTATTATTATTATTATTATTAAAAACATGATGTACATGAAGATGTAAATAAAAAAGTATTTATATTATACATTTCTATATCAAAATCACATTCTATTACAATATTTATAATATAAAAGTTTCACAGAACAACATGGTTTAAAGCATTTTTACTTAGTCATGACTCAGATTGAACAAACAAACAAAAATAGCAATAATTAAATACGAAATTGAAATGCATAAAAACATTTAACATATTTTCTTGTAAACCACCTGCTTCAAATGCTATTACTCGATTGAATGGCCTTTATCAGTGGTTATCAGCTGATCGATATGGGCCAGTAGGGACCTTCTGTGCCTTCACTGCGTAAAAACATATGCTGGATAAGTTGGCGGTTCATTCCGCTGTGGCGACCCCTGACTAATAAAGGGATTAAGCTGAAAAGAAAATGAATGAATGAATGAATGAATAAACAATTCTCCTGGTTAATCAGCTATACTAATAGAGAAGACTCCAGATACAAATCTGTTTTTACATTATTGTGACAGGTGGGTTTATGGTTGGGCTAGGGGTAGAAGTTAATGAAATACAAATAATGGGAAATGTATTACATAATATAAATAATTATTGTTAACTTCCAGCCACAGATGGATAATAACAGCCTTCTGAGCTTACCAGTAGGAGCAGAAGGCCCTACTGGCCCATATCTTTCAGCTGATATCCACTGATAATGCCCATTCAACCGAGTGATAACATTCGAATCGGCTGGTAAACCAATGTATTTTTTTTAGCAAAATAAATTAAATGCAAGATGCATCGTCAAACATTTTAGCATTTCAGCATAACACTATTTCCTTTTTGCAGATCAGTCCAAAGTTTCTTCATTCTAATTCCACAAGTCACACCTGGCCATTCGGTGCTATAGCTGAGCTGATAGGTGAGTTGACTAATCCCACCTTTGTTGACTTATTTGATAAAAGAAAGTCATCATGTTTAATTTCGAGTTTGCATCCTTCTCATCATGGAGGCATATTTCAGAATTATTCATAAGATGTTATAGTTTTAATAAACTTTTTTTGTGTTTGTGTGTATTGCAGATAATGCTTATGACCCAGATGTTCGTGCCAGACAGATGTGGATTGACAGGACGTGCATCAGAGGACTGGACTGCCTCTCTTTCATGGATAACGGACAGGGTTTGACCAGAGCCAAACTGCACAAGATGCTCAGGTACAAAGTACCACGGCTTCACTTAAAGGGCACCTATTTTACCCCTTTTTTAAGATGTAATCTTAATATTATAGTTCTTCTGAGTGTGCCAGTTTAGGTTCAGTTCAAAACACAATTCAGATTTTTTTATTATGATGTGTTAAAAAGTGTCATTTTGGGGGCGTGTACACAGTTCGTTGTTTTAAGGTGCGTGTTGCTTCACATGAAAATTAGTTTCGACTTCCCGCCCAATTTAACAAGGGGGCGGAGCCAAGAGCTCACCCTCTTTGTGTATGGCCACAGACAGGCAGACTGAGAGCAGCAACATGAGTAAGAGGACCAGCATTCAGCTGTACATGTACGACTCGGACACAGACCAAGCAGAGAGTACAAAATCATTTGTGTCTTTGTATAGTTTTACAGCCAACTGTGTGCTAGTTTAAAGCTCCAAGCTTGTAGCCTACACTGAGACTAATAACCAAGCACACTGAATTAACTTTGACTGAAGGGCATCACACACCGGATGCACCGTGACACAGCGTGCACATGACAGTTAAAAGTATCGCACACTTGCGGCTCCGGTGTGTGTCACCTGATAGAAACTTATGTTTAGAATTCAGAAATGCATGCTGCTGCGTGGCGCGACGCAGCTTGTCTCTGAGCGGCGCTTCTGTTGTACGACCTGCTGGAGGCTATAACTAAAGGGCGTCATACACCGGATGCGCCGCTCAGAGCCACGACACGGCACAACAGACGCGCACATTCGCATGTTATTTAAAATGAAACTATTCAGATAACGCTCTGTGGAGCGGCAGGAATATGAACAGTGTCCTGAGCAGGGCCAGTGCGTCTATAGAGGCGACCTAGGCGGCAGAATAGTGAGCGAACCCCCCTCCCCCCGGCCCTCACTTTCATCCACGACACCGCAAAATGCATGGCGCTGCGCGCTGTTAGTTTGTTATTTCCAATGGAGGGACGTGCACGTGAGGCAGCGCGCTCGCACTTTCCAGCTGCACCTAGTTAAGATGACAGAGAGCTTCTGTGACCGCGGGAAATGCAAATTGCTGAAGTTTAAGGAAGACACAATGAAAAGTACACATGTATGCAAACTCACCAATACTCACAAACACTGGCGCGGAGGAGAGCAATAACTTGGTGAATGTTGAGCCCAATGAGCCTTACATCTAAAAATAGAGCAAGGGTGTTTCTTTGGTGCCTTCGCTTTGACTCACACGCTGAAAATGGCGGGCATGAAACAACATACTGAGGACATGGTAATGCGCACCTGTCAATCAATATTAGTGGGCGGGGGGACCGCACTCATACGTCAAGTTGCGGTCGATCTCAAAACAGCTCCAATTGGTCCACCGTTTTTATGTTGTTAAATTGAAAAAAAAAAAGGACTGAGTGTGTTTATATCACCCCAATATGACGGTCTATACACTATACCTACACATATGTCTGCCCAAACAGCTTGAAAAGTAGATTTTTCACCATAGGTGCCCTTTAAGCTAATTTAGTGTTCACTTTAAGAACAGCGAGTGAAAAGTGTGTGAAATGGATTTGTAATTACTGGATGTTATAATTGCAAGGGAATCAAGAACTCTTAGTCACTTAATGCAAGGGATTCGCTGTGGCCTTATGTCATTAGTACTACAAGCCTCTAACATTAAACCAACATTGAGCACCAGGGCCTACTGCCAGAACAATTAAAGACTGCTAATTAGCTTCTTGTGATCACTCTACTAATTCCAATATACATTATACTGTGCCTAGAGTTGGGAATGAATGCAGCTAGTTTATCATGTGCAGTAAACGTTTGACCAGATAATCTGTTTAGTAGTATCTTGGATTACAAGTAATCAGATTACTTTTGAAGTAACTAGTAAAGTAACTTTAATTCATTCATTCATTTTCTTTTTGGCTTAGTCCCTTAATTATTTTCATTTTATTGTTAATTTGGTTAATCTTTTGATTTATTGACATTATTATTTTCACCAGTGTTGAAAATATTTTCAAAAATTATAAAAAAAAAATTTATAACAAATTTTAATGCATTTTGACATCCTTGAAAAGTAATATAAAAAAATGGAAAACAATTAAATGGCATTGTCCTGTCAAGGTTGGTTGCAAGAAAGCAGACCCATTTACAGCAATTAGCAAAACAAAGGTGTTTATTGATGAAATTAAGCACAAGTAGACAGACAAGGGGATGACAAGGTCCAAACAGTGGGGACAATAACAGCAAAGTCAGTGGTAGGGACAAAATGGCACCAGAATCAACAGCCAGTCAGGAGTAGGAGCAACAGTGGTCAAAACCAGAGCTAGAAACTGGAGCAAGACAAGTAAACTCCAGATTGGCAGGCCAGAGAAGTCAGGATAGGACTGGAAAAGTATATTACACAAGACAGGACAGCAAACAGGCAGCAATAATATACAATAAAGCACAGGACGAAGAGGGAAACATTAAACATTGATAGGACAGACAAGACTGTCAGGTCAGGACCATGACATTTCTAGTAAGCATTATAAGTTCTAACCAATTCTCCTGATGTGTTTTAAGCTTTGGTTTCAGTAAAAAGAGAGCGCTGAAACTTTACATTCCAGTTGGCGTGTACGGAAATGGATTCAAATCGGGGTCCATGCGCTTGGGAAAAGATGCCATTGTTTTCACCAAGACTAAAGACACCATGAGCGTGGGGCTCCTATTGCAGTCTTACCTGGAGGCCATCGGCGCTCAGCGAGTCCTGGTGCCCATGGGTTTGCTTTCAGTTTTATTATTGCTGCTATTTAATTTCAGTTTTATTATTTATTTATTATGTTTTATTTAATACAGCCAGTGCAAAGATTCCAGTTTGTATTTACATGCATTTCTGACCTTCGCTGTCTCTTGATTGTCTCTGGATCTGTGCAGAGTGGAGAATGGAGCCAGTCTGAGGGCGATCCTCACACACTCACTCTTCAGGTCGGAGAAAGAGCTGTTCGATGAGCTCCGCGCCATTAGCGCCGTCGGATACACAGGAACACGCATCATCATCTGGAACCTGCGCACGTAAGAAAATAACCTACACTGCACCAACCAATGGCAAACAGGCACTTTGTCAGGTTTTAAGTGATCACAGTTTTACACTTTCCCACGTTCTGCCACTTGTAAGAGTTTGTTGGGTTGTGGAATGTTTGAGAAGTTTGCACTGGATCGCATTAAAATGGATCGCTCAAAACAAAAAATTTACAATCAAACATTTTAACATATATCTTTAATATAATAATAAACTTTATTTCATATTGAGCATTTAAATGGGACCTATTATGCACACCGTTATGAGAATATACCCAGCTTCCAATGGTAAAAATAGATAAATATTTAATAATATTTTTTATAATCACTCTTCATAAAAACAGTCTGCAGAAATACTTTGATTGACATTCTTCCTTTGTACATGTCACTCAGAGGGGGTAAGGCCTGCCTATAAGTGATGATCTCTCCCTCATTAGCATAGACAGCACTGAGTGAGAAGCAGCCATCTAGCATTACAGTTTTCTGTGTTGTACAAAGGAAAAGTTAGCAATGCATTATATATGTTGAGTTTTAGGATGTCAACTGGGATCGGAAAAGGACTGAGTGGGACTCAGGAAGCCCGCAGTGCAGTTGCGCTAATAGTTAAAATGCTGCTCATTAGACTATGGACACTGACAAAGAAGATATTTTGAAGAATGCTGGTCACCAATATATATAGTAGATAAAAAAATAATGTGGAAGGCAATGGCTAATGGTTTTTTGTGACTTAAATTGACATTAAGATTTTTATTTATTTATTTGTCATAATGTGAATTTATTTACCTTGACATTTATATATGCTGTTCAGCTTTAATAATAGATGCTAAGTGCTACTGAAAGCGCGCCTGTAACCATTGTCATCTAACTCAGTGTGTGTGTGTGTGTGTTCGGAGTTCACTTCTGTTTTAGCATACAACACCAACTTCAGTAAACAGTTTGTTTTATTTTAAACAAAGTTTGCAGTCGTCCTTATTGCTGCTATACATGCAATATATAATTTCTTTTTGACAGAATTTACATTTTGGGTGAACTGTCCCTTTAAAAAGAAACATTCTGTCATCATTTACTCATCCTTTGCTTGTACCAAACCTGTTTGAGGTTCTTACTTAATCAAGTTATTTAAAAGTTATGTTCTTATTATAAACCTTTGTTTTCTGAGTAAAATAGATATATGTACGGACGAATAAATGACTGTTAAACATGTGAAGAAAAACTGTATAAAGGACTGTGCATAAAAGACAGACCAAGAGATTCTCTCTTGAGTTGCCCAGCTTTGTTGTTTCTGACAATAAAGTCTGTCTTCTTGCATCAAAACCTAAGACTTTCTCATAGAAAAAGCAGACACCATATCACTTTCTGCTGACATTACAGGACATGCTGTTGAAATGGCCATTCGTTCTAAAATTATGTTTGCTAAAATTTATTACATTTTAAAACGTATATTTTAGAAACAGTTACTTTAAATGACAGCAAAAATTCATGTTGAAATCAAATAAATACAGCCTTGGTGAGCATTAGGGACTTTAAAAACACTATTTTGTATAATTTGTGTTTTAATAATGACCTATAACTTGTTTTTCAGGACAACAAATGGCGAGCCTGAGTTTGACTTTGACACCAGTAAATATGACATTCTGATCAGGTGGAACATCAGTGAGAGAAGCAACGGTGAACACGCCATGATCCCAGAAAGTGAATACTCATTACGGGTGAGCGGAAACATATCTTGTAGATATAGTTGATGGTAGAAATTGACATCATTGTTTATATGTTTTTGTGAAAAGAGGCAACTGTTATTTACACACTGAATATAATTTTAATGAAGATTTAAGTAAAGTAAGTTTACAATGAAATAATTCAACTTTGATAATAAAACTTTTTTACAGCTATGAAAAAGAAACCACTTTGAAAGTCTCTGTTTTTCTGAAGTTATGATTTATAGTCATAACATCGTAATATTTCTAAACCATAATTATATTATAGTTATAAAACATTTTTTTCTCTGCAATTTACAGATGACATTTCTACCAAATCTAAAATAAAAAATATTGTAATTTAGAGGGTAAAATATCTAAATAAAGCCATGTTTTTATACAATATCAATGTTTTAACTTCAGAAGAGCTATGGATTTTAATATTTTGTGGAATATCCCTTTTTAAATGCTCAAAGGCAACAAATAAACACATTCAGTAAATCACTTTACTCAAATTCATGTCTAATAAATATCTAGTACATTTATATATATATCTCACAGTTGAAGTCAGAATTAGTAGCCCCCCTGAATTATTAGCCTCCCCTGTTTTTTTCCCCCAATTTCTGTTTAACGGAGAGATTTTTTTTAAACACATCTCTAAACATAATAGATTTAATAACTTATTTCTAATAACTGATTTATTTTATCTTTGCCATGATGACAGATTTTGGTAGGGCACTTTATATCCCAGACTAAAAAGGGCATGTGCACTGCAAAGGTTGAGCCCTGTGTGCACGTGCTTGAGCAGAATAAACTTATTTTAAAACATTTAAAAATCCTATTGGACCCAAACTTTTGACCGGTAGTGTATATACTTAAATGTATAAGTATAAATTAAATGTATATCACATGTGCACGAACACACACAGATATATATATATAACAACCAGTGTTGGGGGTAGCGAGTTACATAATAATTTTACCAGGGCTTAATATTAACACCCACCAACCCGCCAAATGCGGGTAGATTTCCCCTATGGCGGGTTAGACAGACACCTCCACTAGCCACTTTGGCTGGTTAAAAATTATTTTTAAATTGTAGTTTTCTTAAAAGCAGGGTTCATCAATAAGGATGGCCCAATATGCGTGCAAATGTGATGTTAGAATCGAGAAGCAGCAAGACTGACTACTAATTGTGTTTGCGGGAGCAAAAGAAAGCAGCTGAATACCGAACGAGAGGATGATCACTCGCTGTGCGCGACTGTTTAAAATGCGTACGTGCTCCCGTTTCCTTGCGTAAAACAACCGTGCCTAGAAATGCAACTGGTTTGATCGGTTCTCTTTTAAATAGACTTGACAAAAGGTTATGCTCTTGCACTCATAGTTTTGCTGCTTTCAAGAGCTCCAGATTTGTCTTTTGGTAAGCAGCACCGGTTGCTTTCGTTTTAGCCTAACCATTATTTCATCAGATTATCAATTAGCCTAGCGTTAACCTTGTGTGTGTGTGATCATCCTTTCATTATTACATGGAATGTTTTTCACCTTTCTTTTGCTTACAGGTATTTTTGGTAATACTATGGTTTATCATTTTTTACAATAACATGGCTTTAATATGAGATTAACTCCCCATTTATGTATAGTTAACTAGTGATCTGGGACCTTTAGTCAGGACAGATTACTGTGCATAGTTTTAGATGCACTACAGCAGTTATTTTTTCAATGTCAATTGTTTTTGTTCTTGTAAGAAATGTTTTATTAAATAAATAGCATACAGCTATATTTTGGTTGTTTTGACATTTAAAATTTGTGGATACAAAATAATATTTTTTTTATTTTTGGTGTGATCAGAGATAAATTTGGTAAATTCTGAATTTGAGCTCTGAAAAGTCCTGTGAAACAAAAACTAATTGTAATACAACACTATTAAACCATGGCCCATTTGCTCATACACGACAAACAAAAAGTGAAATGAATGAGGAGGCATGTGGACATAACACAAAATCAAGTAATTTTAGCCTGTCAAAGTCAAACTAATGCATATAAAATATTTTTCCCAACTACAAAATTGTGGCTAGTGAAAATGGCGAGTGACTAGTAATGTTGGAAATATACTAGCCACAGTGGCAGGTGATCAAAAAAGTTTGTCAAGCCCTGAATATTACTATTCTAAGTAATGAATAAAATACTTTTAAAAATTAAGTAATAATATTTGAGTCCCTTTTTAGTTTAATTAATTAGCTTTTAAAAAATAAATTGCTAAATTAAAATTAAAATAGTCACAATGAATCACGCAGTCAATGAGAGAGTGTGTTCATTATTTTGAAAGCATCAAAGAAAAGGAGATCGTCTCAATGAACTGTGATTTTTACTTAAGGCAAATGGTACAAATAAGTGAAACACATTGCTTTTAAACTTTAAATAATCTGTATATACGACATGTATAGCTCTGAGGTCAGGAAGTTCTCAGATAACATTATCCTAAAAACTTTTTATGTGTACATTTTGTTTTTTAAAGGTAAATGAAAATAATGTAGGTGTAGGTCATACAGTGTTGTTATAGTGTGTACAAGCCTCAGCCAGGTAATAAAAAAAAGTAACTCAAAAGTAACGTAATGCATTACTTCCCATAAAAAGTAACTAAGTAACGCAACTAGTTACTTTAGGGAGTAACTCAATATTGTAATGCATTACTTTCAAAAGTAACTTCCCCAATACTAATAACAAATATATAATTTCAGTCTTTTATTTATTGTGTTATTTGCAATTTAATTTCCTGCAAAATGTTCTAGCAATTTAAACTCTTAGGTGGGAGATTAATTCTTTTATTATTATTATTATTATTATTATTATAATTTTCCTATAGGCATACTGTAGCATCTTGTACCTGAAACCTCGCATGCAGATCATCATACGAGGGCAAAGAGTGAAGAGTCAACTGATATCTAAAAGTCTGGCTAATATTGCGCAGGACAACTACAGGCCATCATTCCTTGTATCCTTTCAAAATATATTATGTTTTTGTTGTTGTTGTTTTTTGGAGTGTACACACACACACACACACACACACACACACACACACAACTATCATTCGGATCTTAACATTTCTTAACCCTTCCCTCAGAATAATCGTGTGAGCATAACTTTCGGATACAACATCAAAAGCAAAGAGCATTATGGGATTATGATGTACCATGAGAACAGACTAATAAAGCCATATGTGAGAGTGAGCTGCTAATGTAAGGTAACCTGAAACGATTGCGTGTTGCTTCAGCTTTTTTATTCCCATAAATCCAATACTGAAAGCGGCGGTTTTGTTTCTAACAGGCCGAGAGGAAAGGCGTGGGCGTTATTGGTGTTATAGAGTGCAATTTTCTTCAGCCCACTCACAACAAACAAGACTTTGATGACACCGATAAATACAGGTGCGCTGTTTATCACTCTGCTGCTATTTACTCTAAATCATGCCCTTGGGTTGCTTTGATGGAAAGGCACTATTTTGTACAGGAGGATCATGCACAACCTCAGTATAAAGCTTGAGGAGTACTGGAACGAAATCCGCTACAAACGAAAGAAAGAGAATCCAAAGTGCACAGTGGCGGTAGAGGATGTGTTGTGAGTATTGCTATTTATAATCTGTCAGTAAGCATAAAAATCACATGTTGTTTTTTTATGCATACTTCACTTGTCACAAACCTGTTTGAGTTTCTTTCTTCAGTGGAACACAAAAGAAGATATTTTGAAAAATATTTGGACTTTCATAGTCTTAGTTTTTACTATAGATGTAAATAGTTACCAGTTTCCAACATTCTTCAAAATATCTTCTTTCATGTTTCACTGAAGAAAGAAACTCAGACAGGTTTGTGACCTTGTAACGAAGAATAAAAATTCAGTACATTTTTATTTTATTGTGAACTACTATGCCATACCTAAAACATTGTTTACTCATTCTTTTGTTGTTCCAATCCTCCATGACTGACTTCTGCATAAAAAGATAAAATGATGCTATGAAATCAGGTATCAGTGCTTCAGCGCAAGCCATGTTTTGGTATTTTTGATGTACTGTTATACTGTCAGAATTTACTAAAAAAAAACATGCAGTGAAAAATTTGTGATTTAAAACAAATCTGAAAATTGTTACGTTTGTAGTTTTTCTTTCAGATGCAATTTTTTTAGTTTTTTTTAATTGAACCATGCAATCGTGTGTTTTTTTCTTTCTTTTTTCTTTAAAGATTTATTTTTTGGGGCATTTTGCCTGTATTTGACAGGATAGTAGGATGACTGAAAGTGAAGTGGGAGAGAGAGGGGGATTGGATCGGAAAAGGTCCACGAGCTGGGATTCGAACTCAGGACACCCGGAGCACTGTTACGCTATATGTCATTGTAATAACCACTGGGCTATCGCGTCGACCATGCAATCGTAGTTACTAATATTTTAGGGTAGTCTGTTAAATGGTAATAATTTAATGGTGTCATAATATAATGCTAAATAGTGATATTTAAATAAAAAAGTGCATAAAATAACAAAAATTTAAACCTACCCTTTAATATTAAAAATACTAATTCAGAATAATAATAAAAATATATGAATAAATAATATATAAATAAATAAATAAATAATAAATACTCTTGCAGTGTATACCCAAGGAGGTATTTTTTGGAATGTCAATTTGAATTGGAACGGTCACTTATGGAATGGAAAAAAGATGTGAACCATCACTATAGAAAGATCATAAAACATTATTTGTGTTTGTTTAAAATATCTCTTTACATTATTCACTGAAAATGGCTTCAAATAAGTGATTTGAAGAAATTATTTGTGAATTAATCTTTCTTTTTTTGAAGCAGTTTAAAAGATTCATCATATATATTGTAAAAATAAAAACATTTAACACCATTACCAATTTGGACTTTGAGCTCTGCTCCAACAGATTTTAATGTGGAAAATTCAGCTGTTCAGTTAAACAGTTCAGATGACTTTTGACAGATGAATTTTTTCAATTTTTTTGAGTTCAAGTCCCGGTTTGTGAACCTTTGCGGAAAAAATTTATCTAAAAAGTGATTTTTATTGATCATTTTAGAGATTGAAATTTACAATGTTTATTTCACTAGCTCACATTGTTATTCTTTAGGTAAACAATGCATCTGTATTTAAGTTAATCCACAAAAAAAATGTTTCAAGCAAAGTCTGATCATTTGCTTCTGCATTTGAAGCGGTGGTGTTTCTCCGTTGATGTCAGTTTGATGATATCACAATGTACTTAACCACACCCCCCCTTACCATGAGTTTACTAAGAGGGAATAATGTGCAGAAAGAAAGCTTCCCCCACTCAATATTCCATTTCAGTTGTGCATCAATATACTGAAATAAAAGTCTCCGCAGCTTCCGGTTTACCTGGACTTTAAGATCAACATCTGTTAATAACATTATATTAAAACTAAGTTCATCAACACTATTGTGCATTTAAGAAGAACCTAATGCAGGACTAAAATCAATATAGCTTCCAGTGAGGATGTTTTATTCCAGTCTCTGATCTCTGAGGCTTAATATTTAAACTGGGTGAGAATGTTTACATTTCACAAGTTATTGTTACAAGATGCTGTTTGATCTAGTAGGGTTATCTGAAGAGATGATCTTGGCTAGAGCTCACAGTGGGGTTGACATCCTGCACCATCCTGTTTTTACTGTCGTTTTAAACGCGTCACCTCTGACACCTCTGTCAAAATCTCTAAGGGATGCCTATAATACTGTTGATGTTGATGACTGCACTGTAAAAAGAGCTTTTCTTTTTAAGAGTTTTTGTCTTGTTTCTAGTCCAAATATCCAAAATTTCTTATATCAAGAAGCATTTTCTAGACAAGCAAACATATGGTTCTATTTTCAGAAATAATATGTCTAAATTGAGTTTTCTTTAAAGCAAGCAAAATAATCTGCAAATGGGTTAAGCAAATACATCAAAAAGAAAAATATTATTTCTAATACCTCATTGACAGATTATTTAGCATTTTTTAAGTTAAAAAAATTACTTAATTTTGGCATTTTATTTCATAAAACAAGACTATATGTTTTGCTTGTGTAGAAAATGCTTCTTGATTTAAGAATTCCTAGATATTTAGATTAGAAACAAGACAAAAGGCATTTTTTTGCACTGTGCAGCACAATCAGCACATTTTCAATAAAGAATCTTGCTTCAAGAACCCCAAAGTCTCAGAGTCTCTGCTTCAACAATGAAAAAAAACTTCACTTTTGAGTTTCCTACAGACTTTAAGTAATGTAGTATTTTGTGTAAAAGTAAATCTACATCCATTATAAAACACTTTCTTCCAAAAGTTCTCATTTTGTTTGATTTGATAAAGGAAATTCTTAAGTTTGGAACAACATCAGAGTCAATAGTCAGAATTTGACTTTCGTTGTTTGGTTTTTGGTGAACTGTAACTTTTCATTGTCTTCTCTTGATGGTCGCCTTGCAAGAAAGTTCCAGATCAAGTGTGGGTTCAGTGTGACAGCTGTCTGAAGTGGCGGAGGCTTCCAGATGGCATCACTGAGCAGCCATAGAAATGGTTCTGCAGCATGAACTACGACCCACAGTTCAGGTGACGGAAATAAAATAGCCATGATATCATGAAGGAAATTAGAAAGAGGGACTTCGGAAGTACTTCGAATGATGTGTAGAAATAATTGACATTGATTCTAGGTCAATGGTTTACCACTTTCAGTTTTGGATTACCATGTTCAAATCCCTACTAAAGGATTAACATTTTGGCTTGAGAATTATTAAAGGTCCTGTCAAGTGCTTTGAAAAGGGAATTGTTTTACTCCATGTTTGACGTAATCTCAATTGAAAAATGAAAAGGAGGTGGGACAACAAAAACAGCCCTCCCTTTTAAAAAACAGCCAGTAGCGTTTTGCTTTTATCACAGCTCTGTCAGTGAGAGTGGTTGAGCTCAAGCGCACCAAATGAAAAGAAATTTAGAAGCATATTGAAGGGGGTGGGGCATGTCAGATACTAGAGAGCATTTGATTGGTCAAGATTTGATGAGAAACTGAAGTATGAGGTGATGGCAAAAAAATCTTTGATCCATTTGGGTGGAAGAGACAAACTGCCAACTTTGGATGTTTATATCAGTCTTATATTTTCTAAACCTGAATTTTTGTCACTGTTTAGGGGCACACTAGCACATTTGTTATGCAACTATTATTCGTCTTTGATTTTGGGAATAATTTATGGTTATGGTTGAGTTTAGGGGTAAGGAATGGGTACGGATTACATTTCCCAACAAAAATGATGTTCCAGGATCAACATGGATGTTAATCCAGGATTGCATCTGGTCCATGATCGCAAAAACATGACAAGCTTCAATTTCCAGTTTGGCTTAAAACGCCAAAGACACATTAATATGTTGTACGTTTTATTAGACTGCACAGAGCAGCATTATAATAAACTGCATAAAGTTTGATATATAAGGCCTACAATCAATACAACCAACAAAATAATAAACCATGATAATAACTGTCACCTTAATCTCCACACAGGAACTGCCAGGTAGAAGAAGAACTAGAAGACCAGGAGGAGGATCAGAAGTCGTACCCTAAACCATTTAAACGCCAGTAAGTGGATGATAATATATTGATTTATTATTTCATGCCATCATTAAAGATAACAGAAGCGTTATGATATTTTGCATGGGTTTATTCAGGAGGAGAAACACAAAGAGTCTGCTTGAGGAGAATGTTCAGGAGGTAAGAAGAAATTACATTAACTGGAAAATCAAATAGCATGCTAATGAATCAGATTGTTTAATTAGGTTCATCTGTGAATGACTTCTCATTTAATTGTTTCATATTTGTTCATTATTTTCCTGTATTTGCATGTTTTTATTTTTAATTATGAAAATAAAGCTGGATGAAAATGCTGAGACAGAACTGTATTCATTTCCTTTTCTCATTATAGGTCTAACTGATTTATTTTAAACTGATTTATATATTTTGACTGCCGTAATCGGCGCATATGCTTAATATACAAAGTGTTAAAAAGCTGATTGTTCTGGCATTATTTAACCAAACTGCTGATGCTAAAACTATTCATAACAAGATTTAAAAAATATATATAAAATTACATGAACTGAATGTTTTAATCCAAGTACAATTGCAAAATGAAATTACTTAAAAAGGTGAGTAAACCTAATTGCCTAAAGTCAAAAATTTACTTTACTTAAAAAATGTAAAGTATTTCTGTTCCAATCTAGAACTATTAAGTTCACATAACTTAATTGTATAATTCTGCACATAGTTCATTTACTTGGGGCGTACTCACACTATGTACCGTTGCCTTGAACCGGGCCAAAGCACACTTGTCCCCCCTCCCGTCTCCTTCGACGGCCCGCACTCACATTACATTTAGGCCTGGGCACGCTTACATCATCGATGATGCGCTGTTCAGTAAGTGCTCTTGCTCAGCACAGTGAAGATTTCTTTAGTTATATCGTTTAAGTCATTTGATATGCGGTGACACGCAGTTTAATAATTTGTCGAACAGATCAGCCACTTTTGACGCTCATAAACAATCATAAAGTTCTTGTGCTGCAGGAATTAGGAGGTTTGCTGAAGGTGCAGCTGTCGTGCAGTAAGGAATGAGCGTTTTTAATAAACTACGCCGTTCATTGCATTCATTGAACAGTATAAATGATTAATTAATCCATATGAAACAGTCCCTTTAAAGTCAAGTCTCGCTTTCAGTTTCGAGCTCAGGCACACTTGCGCTCACACTGCAAGCGTACTGCGCCCAAGTGAACCGTGCTCAGGCCCACCTCTTTCAACCGGGCCAGGGCCATCCAAGTGAACCGTGCCTGAGCCCGATTCAGAGCACTGACACTTCTCAAATGATCCGGGAAACGGGCCTGGGCACAGTTTGGATAGGATAGTGTGAGTACGCCCTTAATCATTTTAAGGCAGTTTATTCAATTTTTTTAAGTAAAGTCAACCAATCGCTTTTTACTGTGTATTCTGAAGTTCAATTAAACTGCTGGATCCTTATGGAATATTTATTATAATTTTTTTTTTATTCTTGAATGAAAGTCAGATTTGGGTGGCAAGGTGGCTCAGTGGTTAGCATTGTCGCCTCACAGCAAGAAGGTTGCTGGTTCAAGTCCCAGCTGGATCAGTTGGCATTTCTGTGTGGAGTTTGCATGTTCTCTCTAGGTTTCCTCTTCCAGTATCCCCCACAGTCCAAAGACGTGTGTTATTATAGGTGAATTGAATAAGCTAATTGGCCCTAGTGCATGTGTGTGAATGAGTGTGTATGGATGTTTCCTAGTACTGGGTTGTGGCTGGAAGGGCATCTGCTGTGTAAAACATATGCTGGATAAGATGTCGGTTTATTAAGCTGTAGCGACCCCCTGATAAATAAAGGGACTAAGCTGAATGAAAATGAATGAATGAACGAATGAAATTAGCCATGTAGTGTATGTGTGTGAATGAGTGTGCATGGATATTTCCCAGTACTGGGTTGTAGCTGGAAGCATCCGCTGTGTAAAACATAGGCTGGATAAGTTGGCGGTTCATTCCTCTGTGGAGACTCCTGATGAATAAAGGGACTAAGCTGAAGGAAAATGAATGAATGAAAGTCAGTTTTGTTTGAAATGACTTTTAGAAGCACAGAAATCTTTCTTTGCATTTCAAATGTCTTCATTTGTGAATGAAACCCAAATCATAATTTTAGCATGAAATAAAAAAAATGGGCCTAACGTATGTCTTGCAATTTATCTTTCATTTTTATAAAGTTCAGCTTAGATATCATGTAACTTAATATTACTGCCTGTAGTGTCCCTGTAGTGCAAATGATCACCAAAAGGAGGATTTCACAATTATGATCTTTTTCCCCTTTCAGAACACACAGATTGAAGACCAACCAGGAGCATTAACATCCAGTCAAGCACCCAGACATCCACCAGCCCCCGTTTTGCCTGGTAAAGACGCAGTGGCGCATTAAAATTCATACTGCAATAGTTCTGACCCGCCTTGTCACCTAATTTAGGTGGCTCTGCTGTGGCTTTTGGTCATGTTAATGAAAAGCATCATTAGAAATGCCTTAAACTTTGGCTTTTCATAAGAAACAGCACTTAAAGGGAACATATTAAGAAATATGAGCATTCTAATATGCTCAATTGTTAGCAATGTTGAAAATGGTTTTGTTGCTTTAGTATTTTGTAGAAACTATAATACATAAGTTATTCTAAATATGAAGTCATTTGCGATTATTGTAAATGCCAACTAAACTTTAGCCAACTAAAATGCATGCTTGATTTAAAAACAAATGAATTAAAAATAAAATAAAAATTAATACATTTTTAAATGTCTTACTAGCTGGGTTTCCATCACCCTGTGTTATTAGACTTTTTTTCCATGATGACTTTTATTAGTTTTGTCACAACAACAGTTTCCTTCGGCTTAGTCCCTTTATTCATCTGCGGTCGCTAAAGCGGAATGATCCGCCAACTAATCCAGCATATGTTTTACACAGCGGATGCCCTTCCAGCTGCAACCCAGTACTGGGAAACATCCATACACACTAATTCACACAAATACACTACGCCCAATTTAGTTTTTTCAATTCACCTATAGCACATGACTTTGGACTGTGGGGGAAACCAGATTACCAGAGAGGATACTCATACGAACACGGGTAGAAGATGCAAACTCAACACAGAAATGCCAACTGGCCAGCCGGGACTTAAACCAGCGACCTTCTTACTGTGAGGTGACAGTGCTAACCACTGAGCCCCAGTGTCGCCCTCACAACAACAGTGCATAACATTAAAAAAACAACAAAAAAGATACAAATAAGTACTACTACTACTAGCTATTACAAATTATGTTAATAGGCATTTTTAAGTATTGCATGAGAAATGAGTGATGGAAATGGCAAATTGTGAGATAAATTATAAAAAATAAATTTTTAACAGTCACTCAAGGTGGTTTTGGATTTGTTCGAAAAGGGCTAATGTAAACAATTGAAGATAAATAAATAATCTGTGACTTGGCAAACATTACACCAACAGTACATGACCGAATACTACAGTCAACCGCTCTCAACAACTTGATGGAAATAGTATTTGGGATGTTTTTTGCAAAGATTTCTTTTCATGTTAAGATTGAAACCCAGCTAGTGACCCCAAAGATTTAAATGCTAGTGTAAGACAACAAAAAATATATTAAAAAAAATTGTGTATGAGAAAAAAAAACCAGAAAATTGTCATTATTTTGCATGAGTTTATTTTTTCTTCAGGACTGTCTTTAGCCGAGAGGTCTCCTTTGCCCCTTTTAACCTCACGGCGGTCTCCAACTCTCTAAACAGGTAAGAATAGTACAGATAGTCATTGTTAATGAATAGTTCCACAGTAAACATGATTACTTTCCACTTTTTTCTGCCAGCAAGAATTTTTTTTGTGTGTTTAAAAGACGTCTAATAGACATTCAGACATAGACGTCTTAGCTCAAACAAGGCTGAATTTGGGCTATCAGTGATCAATCATCAAATGGACAGGAATGAATAACCACACGTGTGAAGTCATTCTATTTGATGTTCATTTTGAAACTATTGAACGGAATCAAGGTGCGCACATCTAAAAAAATTTGAAAGCAGGTACTTGATCATGCCAAACAAAATAGAGACAGAAGTAAACAAAAATGGGCACACTGCCACTTTAGGTCTCAAAAGACAATTTAATTTGACCGTTCTGACCTACAAGCTCTTCATATGGTCACACAGGAAATACAAGACAACCCTAAATATAGACAATGATAACCCTAATTAACTAATAAATAGGTAAATGACATAAGAAAAATACACAATTGCACTGTAAAAAATTATATGATCAATTAGTCCTGACAGCATATGTTTTTAGGTTGTTATAACTTATTAAACTAAGTTAATCATGTTCTAACTTAATTTTATAAGTTACACAAGCTGTTTTAAGTCAGTTTAACATAATATAAGTTCAATGGACTCAAGGTTAATTTGATTTAGCTTAAAAATATAAGGCAACAAGGATTTTTTTACATTGTGGAAACAAACAAATTTTACATGCACAGATACATAAAAAAAAAACATTGTCTAATTGTCCTTTGAGAGTCTAATTGTCCTTAAAGTGGCAGCTTCTGACTATTTTTTAAACTATTGTCAGACTTCTATTTCGTTTTTACAGACAGCCCAAACTTAACCTTGTTTTAGCAAAAAAGTGTACACTGTAAAAAATGATATGATCAATTAATCCTGACCGTGTATGTTTTTAGGTCATTATAACTTAATTAAGTTAATGATGTTATAACTTAGTTCTATAAATTACGCAAGCTGTTTTAAGTAAATTTTACAAAATATAAGTTCAATGGACTCATAAGGTTAATTTTATTCAACTTAAAAATATAAGGCAACCAGGATTTTTTACAGTGTATATTTGGACATCTGATAGAAGTCTTTAAAACAGTGGTTCTCAAAATGGGGGTCAGGACCCCCTGAGGGGTCGCTGGACAATGAAGGGTGGGTTGCCTGGTGATTTCCAAAAATCTATTTTTTATTAAACCATAAGAATTACCATATTTTATCCATAACCTACAGAAGAAAAATTTTTTGTTTATAGTTACTATATACTATATAGTTAGTATAGTAGCTTATAGTTACTAGTTCTATTGGATTGCGACCCCTGGGGTAATTACATTATATTAAAGACACAGCAATAGTGTCAGAGGCAGCAGATTTTATAACACCAGGTTAAACTTTCTGGCACATTTACAGCACTGACATGCGTTAAAAATAATTTAACAAAGAATAGACTTGGGTCTGTTGGTGTTTGTGCGCCATTGCATGCAAGGTTTCTGTACCTCAGAGGATATTGGGAGTCGCGAGTCACTGGCATTGTTATTTTGGGGGTTGCGGGCTGAAAAGTTTGGGGAACCCCTGCTTTAAAACACAAAATTGCTTGTTGGGACTGCATCTCAAATGGCAGGTTACTTAACTGAAACAAACCACTTCAAATCTGACTGCATCACAAATAGTTCATTCATTCATACGTTTTCTTTTGGCTTAGTAGCAGATTTATCAGGGGTCGCCACCGCGTAATGAAACGCTAACTATTCCAGCATATGTTTTACAAAGTGGAGGCCCTTTCAGTGACAACCCAGTACTGGGAAACACCCAAACACTATTGCATTCGCACACACATTCATTCATACTGTCAATTTACTTTATCCAATTCACTTATAGCGCATGCCTTTGGGCTGTGGAGGAAACCGGAGCACATCCCAAATAATCCATATCCAAAATAAAAACTGAGTGAGAGATACCTTTTGGCTTTGTGCTTTATTTTTATCTGCCATGAAAATAACATTACACTCGGTATTTCAGCGTGACGTTATATGTGGCCAAGCCTCTACTGACATTTTTTGTATGTGTGTTTTGTTCCTCCACATGATGCATGATGTTTCTCCAGATTATTTTTGCTTTGAACTCTCTTCAGATCTGTAATATCCAATAAAGTAATATTAAAAAAAAGAAAGACTCACTTGGGTTCTTGTGGTTATACATGGTCTGCTGTAAGTAATTGACTAGTCCTAATACTGTTAGGTGCCTTTTAAATTTCAGTGGAAAGAGAATAATGTCATCTCTTTGTATCTAGTGTTTCAAAACACTTCACTGATTGTTTACAGTCTTCATGGAAAGTTTTTCTTGTAAATCACGCAAAGCATCATGGGATGTAGTAAAAAGATGGAAAAGAATTATAAAAGCTTGTCTGTTATTTTTTTTCCATCTCTCCAGAGTAAAGCAGAAATATTCTGCCCTGGAAACCCAGATTGAAGTAACTCAATCTTTTCCCGTCGCCCCGTTCACCCCTCTAGATGATCTCTCTTCTCAAACTCTCCGGCCTGCTTTGAACGAGGACAGAAAATCTTATGTGATGAAAGGATTGGAGCTTCATCGGGGTCCCGTCTGTGAAAGAGATGCATCATCTGGGACAGGGGGTGAGCACAGCTCGGCGGTGGAGCAGATAATTGAATTGGCCCTGAAAAATGGGAAGAAAGAGGTGGTGCATCATGGAGCTGGTGTTGATGGTAAGGATGAGGAGGAGGAAGAGGGATGGAAGCTGGCAGAGGTGCTGCAGAGGTGGCAGGATGAGTTAACGGAGTTGATGAACGACAGAGATGTGTGCCATCAGGAGCTGGAGGAGATGAGGGAAGACAGCGCCGCCCTGGAGGAGGAGAGAAACCAGCTCATCAGCAGGGTAAGATCTGTTATGTGAGCTCTGGGATATTTCAATTGTCTGTGAGTAGTTATGTAAGGGTTATATACAGGGGTTGAACAAAACTGAAACACTGGCCAATTTAGTGTTGGAGGCAGAGTGACAGCACAGTTTTGCTTAAAATATTGCAATGCACACAACATTATTACCACTTTATTAGGTACACTTTACTAGTACCAGGTTGAACCCCCTTTTGCGCTCAGAACTGCCTTAAACTTTCTTGACATAGATTGAACAAGGTACTGGAAATATTCCTGAGAGATTTTGGTTCATAATGACATGACAGCGTCACGCAATTGCTGCAGATTTGTTGACTGCACATCTATGATGCGAATCTCCTGTTCCACCACATCCTAAAGGTGCTCATTTGAGTGCAGTGAACTCACTGTCATGTTCAAGAAACCAGTCTGGGATGATTCACGCTTTATGACATGGTGCATTATCCTGCTGGAAGTAGCCATCAGAAGGTCATAAAGTGATGGACATGGTCAGCAACAATACTCAGGTAGGCTGTGGCATTGACACAATACTCAATTGGTACTAATGGGCCCAAAGTGTGCCAAAAACATATCCCCCACACCATTACACCACTACCACCAGCCTGAACTGTTGATACAAGACATGCCAAATTCTGACCCTACCATCTGAATGTCGCAGCTCTCTTTTTCTGACCAATTTTAGGTTGTGCATGAAAATCCCAGTAGATCAGCAGTTTCTGAAATACTCAGACCAGCTCGTCTGGCACCAACAATCATGCCACATTCAAAGTCATTTAAATCACCTTTTTTCCCCATTCTGATGCTCTGTTTGAACTGCAGCAGATCGTCATGACCATGTCTACATGCCTAAATGATGCACAGAGTTGCTACCATGTGATTGGCTGATAAGAAATTTGCGTTCATCAGTTCAAAAGAGGACAAATTGTTAGTGAGCATCTCACTGGCACATCTGTTATCAAGACAGCAAGTCTTTGTAATGCATCAAGAGCCACGGTATCCAGGGTAATGCCAGCAAACCACCAAGAAGGACTAACCACATCCAACAGGAGTAACTGTGGGCGCAAGAGGAAACTGTCTGAAAGGCATGTCTGGATGCTAACTCAGATTGTATCCAAAAAACTCATTTCAGAATTAATGTGCACCTCAACTTTCCTGTTTCCACCAAAATGAAAATTTTGCTATAGCCAAACGTTTGGTCACGTTTGCCAAACGTCGGTTTCAATGGTGCTAGCAGCGAAAATCTTGGACTGTAGACAATGTGAAACCTTTACTGTCTTTACTACATTTGGGAGAGTTGTGATGTGGAGAAGCCCCAAAGGCACATTAGCAACTACATAGCAACATTTTAGCAACCTCCCAAAACACCCTAGCAAGCTTCTATTTTTTCAAATATAGCAACACCCTAGCCATTTTTCTGGCTATTAAACCTGACTCTTGATGTCTTCTTGTAATATAAAATTTATGTTATGAATTTATGAGTTGCCTAAATGTATTGAAGTTTTGTATTGTCATGTGTGTAGCTGGAGAAGGTAGAGAAGGAGAAGAGCGACCTGTCTGCCCTGTGCGATCAGCTGAAGAATCAACTGTCAGAGCTCAGAGAACAGAGTCAGAGAGGAACGGAGGAGAAAGATGTCCGACTGTGGACACTGCGTCAAAACCTGTGCTGTCTGCTGGTGTCTTTCATTCCTTCTCTTCATGTAGAGAATGTGGATTACAGCAGTGACGTCATAGATAACATCCTCATCCAGGTTCTGGAACGCATCACTTAAAACATTGGTAAAAGGTTTTGAATCTTATGACTGAACACTTGAATATAGGGCCAATATTTGACCCATGGAATAGATCTCTGGGGATTTATTTTTATAAGTACATTTTATAGTCGCCTTATTAATTGTATCCATCTTGTCTGTGTTTCAAATACTTCCATTTGACCAATTACTTCAATCAAAAGCCAATAAAGTGTTACCGATAACAACAAATTGTGTAAGGTCTTTTCTTAAACACAAGTAAGTTAACAAAAAATCTTTGTCTGCACTGCTCCTGATACTGTAATAAGGATTTTTAATGTTGATTAACGGTGCATAAAATATAATTTCAAGAAATCACCAGCCATAATCTAAATACACAGATTAAACCTCCCAGAACACTATAGCAACACACTAGCAAGCTCCTATAACACCTTAGCAACTAAATAGCAACGCTCTAGCAACCTCAGAGAACACCGTAGTAATCTCCCAGTCCCAGAACACCCTAGCAACTCTTAGAAATATCCTACAACTCCCTTGAAACCTACCAGTCCAGAACACCCTAGCAACATCCTAGTCTGTGCGAATCGTAGCCTTCCTTTTCTTAGCTGACAGGAGTGGCACCCGGTGTGGTCTTCTGCTGCTGTAGCCCATCTGCCTCAAGGTTTGATGTGTTATGCATTCAGAGATGCTCTTCTGCATACCTCGATTGTAACGAGTGGTTATTTGAGTTAGTGTTGCCTTTCTATCAGCTCAAACCAGTCTGGCCATTCTCCTCTGACCTCTGGCATCAACAAGGCATTTGTGCCCACAGAACTGCAACTCGCTGAATATTTTCTATTTTTCAGACCATTCTCTGTAAACCCTAGAGATGGTTGTGCGTGAAAATCTCAGTAGATCAGCAGTTTCTGAAATACTTAGACCAGACCATCTGACACCAACCAATCTGATGCTCAGTTTGAACTATTAAACAGGTGTTGTATGATTTATATTTTTGTTATTATACACTGTAAAATAAAATATTACTGCCTACATTTTTTTTAGTTCAGTAAAATTAACTTATCTAGTCATCTCAGCTTACTTCATTCAAACGGACAAAAATATTTTCAACTTTTGTATAACGTAAAAATCTCAAACCCGATTAACTTCTTAAACTAAGTTACAGTTACTTAAACACCTATAATGAAAATGTTCTTTTGTAAGCTGTTTGGACAGAACTGTGTGTAGTATAGACCTTTTTCTTAGAACGCAAAATTACTCATTATGCTTTGCATCTATGCGCAAGGAGAATGCCAAGAACTTCCGTTTGGAAGCTGATGTGTTTAAACATTCATATTTGTACCACTTTGAAACGATAGTTTTAATCGATCTTACCTGCTTTCATCATCTTTAAACTAATACTGTTGTCGATCAGCGCCACCTCCTGAAAGCAACCATTGTGAGGCATTTTCCCCTCATTGTCAGATGGCATCTTGTGCCGTTTAAATAAAGCCTCTTCATCGCTAATGTCAATTTCTGTTTCTTTCAAATATATAACCAACCCAAACTAATGTAATTCACCAAAATGTTTGACACACATACGTAGCCTACTGTACTGTCCCACTAACACACTGATTTAATAACTGTGACTGAAAATAAAGTGACATTTTGAAATGACAGAAAAACACAAACCGTGGTAAATGCTACACACTAAATGAAACATAAACGGCTCGCGATTAAAATCAACATGCAAATCAGCCAGCAGAGTAAGACTTTTATTGGTCATTTTTGTAAATTGCATGACTTACACATCGTTAAGTTTCATGCCAGTAATAATGGTTTGCTCTATGATGCAGTGAAGTATTGTGTGCGTGCGTGTGTGTGTGTTGAAGAGCCGATGAGCTAACAGCTGACAGGCCGGAGAAACACACACACACTGTATTTCTGACGGCAGACACGTGAACTAGAAGAAAGTTTCTCTCTCGCACTTGAACCACATCTGACAGATTGTAACGGCTTGAACACACACCTTTCAAAGTTGTGTGTCACAAAAACACTCCGTAATCCACTTAAAACGTTATTAATACCCATTTTCAGAGCTCAAATTAGCAGTTTAAACACTGTAAACGGAAATTCTAAACATTCTACCGGAAGACGCTGGTCGCTATGGTGCCCTCCATGCAGCAGCCAAGAAAAAGGTCTATAGTGTGTCCACAGTCATATTGGGGTGATATAAACCCTACAAGTCTTTTTTATTTATTTATTTATTTTTATTTCTCAACATTAAAATAGGATCCAAATGTGATCCGACGGCAACATGGCGGAGTGCGGTTTTCCCCACCAAACAAATTGATTGATAGACACCATTTTTCTATAATAACATGTATACACATGTCCACAGAACATTGTTTTGCAAATAAATTAGAATTCAAATATTTGTTACAAAGCTGTGATTTAAAAAAAAAATTATTTTAATTTAAATTTTTTATGCTTCATAAGTCTAAAACGTTTTGAGCATGCTTGTGTTAAAGACAGTAAAATCACTATGTAATTCTTAACCGCTATAGTCACCATGGCCACATGGTGTCAGTAAACGCTAATATGTGTGTGCGTACTGCAAACGGCATTTGTGTGAGACTTATCATTTCAGAAAGGCTTGAATAAACTCCACCACAAATACATCAAATAAACTTACTTTTTTTTTAAACTAATTAGCTGTATTTCAGCTTCATCTGTGTCTGTCTCTATCACTGACTGCTGTTTATCTGACGTAACGCATGATGAGAAGCTGACACGCACTTGGAAGCGGTGGGCGGGAAGAAGCAGCTCATTTGCATTTAAAGCCACAGGCTACAAAAACAGCTACAATGTATTCAGACAACAAAACGGGTAGATTCTTGAGGCTATAATAAATAATCTGATGGGCATTTTGAGCTGAAACGTTTCAGATACATTCTTGAGACACCAAATACTTATTTTACATCTTGTAAAAGGGGTAAAATAGGTGCCTTTAAAAACTATTATTGTCGTGTCTCAAGTCTGGTTGAGTCGAGTGAACTTTTGTAGTCATTTCACTTACATCAGTCAAGCTGACTAAAAATATTAAGTTCAACTTTGTATAACTTAAAGTAGTTGAAACCTGATTAACTTATTAAAGTTACTTAACAACATTTATTGTTGTGACTTTTTAGAATATATATTTTTCAGTGTATCAATAGCTGGGCCTGCAAAGTAGTTTTCAGTGGTATTTGAGCTAAACAAACAAAATTTATGATTAAAAAAGTCACTTTAATAAACTATCTTTCCCCAATCAAGTACACTGTCTGAATTTGCATGCCTGGATGACTGCAGAGTGGAATGGTCTGCATGCTCCAATGAAGATCTGATATGTTGACATTCAAGTACTAGATGTTCATTTTTCTCAAGGAAATATCTCTTTTCTACCATGACCTCTGCATCCTTTCTGGCTCTTTCCACAGACCGGCCCTCTTCATATCTTATTTCTGAGCTCAGCACATACTCGTCTACCACTTAATCTGTCACTTTCACTATTAATCACATCTGTTTTAAAGAGATCCTTCCTCCAGTAAATACAGAATAAAGAGACTCGTGAACTTATCAGCTTACATCCATCTGTGCCGAAAATAAAACCTATGAATGTGAGCTAATCATTAAAAGGCCTATTTTATTTTTAACATCACACTCCGTTCATCTGCCAAGGATAAAACATGAATAAACACCCATATGCATTAAAGGTCGTAAGTTAATTAAATTAAAAATATTTTGCTACTGCTCTTCAGACAGCAATAAATTTGTCAAGTTAATAAAATAATTATATATTTTTTATATATGTATTTATAATAAGCACAGGTCAGAGTGAACATGAATTATTTTGACATTAAAATATATATGACATTTTATTTTGACATCAGAAAAATTAAAGCAGACACTTGCATTTAATATTAATTGTATGAATATGAAACGACTTGCATAAAGTTAACTTAATTAGAAAACTTAAATCGCAATAATATTTCACAACATGAATGTTTTGGCTCTTTTTTTTCATAACCTCTGAAACTTTCCCCTGAAAACATGAGAAAAGACCCCAAACTTTTGAACTGTGGTGTACATACAGATTGTTTTCTGGATTATGATACAACACCCTAAGCAAGATAGTCTTAGCAGATGTTAATTCTTCAGACTCTTTACCTACCAGCTGATGGAGAGGCCGAGTTTCACACAACACCTGTCAGTGTTATAAATGGACGACTCTTGGGAAGCTTACGTGACTGTCTTCTTGCAACCAGCCTCATTAAATGCCTGAAGTTTCCATAATATTGCACTGGCCCTGCCAGGGCATAACAAAAGTCATATGTAATGTCTACAGTCTTACATATGAGAACTGTGGAATGACTGTGTCACGACCTGGTAATACAGTTATTTAAAGAAGTAGTTCACCCAAAAGTCACCATTAACTTCTTATATGACTTTCCCCTGGCTGTGGATGTGTTAAGTCACTATTTATGAACATAATGGAAGTCAGTATGGTCTAGCTCTGTCAAACTCGAAAATGGTGAAGAAATAAATGTGAAAAGATATAATACTTGTAATATATATGATATACACACTTCTATATTTTGAAGGCAAACAACTGAAATGAGTCAAAAATAAAATCTTTGTTCACTAAAAATCTTGCTATGCTCACATTGAGAGTTAATAAGAGAAGAAACCTCAACTCTATCTGATTTGGTAAGGAATTTCAGTAGGTTATCAGATGCATAAGCTGCGTCTATTTAATTAATTGTTGAATTCATTTCACAAAATCAGCCTTAGACACTTTTTTCTGCATTTTTTTTGTTTAATGCAAATTTGCTGTTGTCGGTTTTGTTTAGACACATCTCTGGTTGGAGCTTCAAAAACAAAGTGGTAGAGAATGAAACATTCTGATAAATATAATTTTATACTCTCTAAATAAATATTCTATATCTGTTATAACTTGACAACTGACAGCTTTGTGTTTGCATGCTTTATACAAAAAAAATCCACTTTATGAAATGTTTGAAGGTAAAGATGTCGGATTGTCATTAAAAGTGCATCAATTTGAGTAAGTGACTGTATCAATCCTGTCTAATCTGAAGTCCATTAGTCCATGTCAAAAATTTCAATATGAGGGCTGTGCAATGCTCTAAGCCTACATAAACAGCTGAATTCAATCAGTGACACACCAAAATTAAGGAATTAAAGATGTTAACCAAAGATTTAGGATTGTAGTGAAACTTAAAAAAGTAGTCAACGATACAAAAATTTAAAAAAGAAACCCCCGGATTGTTTACCTAAACGTTTAACTACTTTAAAAAAAGACATGTTAAATGACAGGTTTAGCAGATCAGCATATTGCTTGGATCCACTGATCTCTGGAAATATTTCATTTACTTAAGTAGCTTAAGTAAAATGTTATTTTGCATCTAATTAGAACATTAGGGTTTGCACACTTGAAATAATTAACCCTGGATCACTAAACCTCAGATAAACAAATAAGTTTCACTTTTCTCAATGTTCATACTTTGGCTAGCTACCTGTTGCTCATACATATTAATTTAGCTAAACTGCGAGGTTTACGTCCTTATTTGCATATTAGCGGTTTCCGTGTTATTGATTGGACGAATGCATTCGCGTGACCCTGCTTAATAAGGGCTGTTGCCATGCAGGCTGCATCGCAGACCACTAATAGTTGTTTTTACCAGAATGGATTTGTCTTTGTCCATACAGGTAAGAGCTAAATGGTATCTTCTTCCCTCCATTTTAAATGTTAAATGTCACTATTTCCCTGAATGCTTATGGCGTTTTTTACATAATTAAACCACGTGAGACGCGACACGCGATTGGCTGTCAACCGTTACATGTGTATTGGTTCACACTGCGTACTGTACGTCACGTAATTCGGAGTGAAATCTGAATTACAGGTGTGAATTTACTCAGGTGTTTGAACTATGTTTTTAAATGACGATAACCCTCACTAACAATTCTTGCATTTCCTAAATCTTCTGGAGATGTTAGTTTTTGGCTACCAGAACGTTCTGGAAATGTTATTTTATGTCTGCAAAAAAAAAAAAAAAAGGTAATTTATTTTGGTCTTTAATATAGCCAAACAGACTCCAAAACTAATGTTAGGGGGACATTATATGCTTGCTGGGCCCTGGAGATAAGCTCATTGACAAAATACTGTCCACTTTAATATAGTGTTTCATCTAAACTGCTCTGGGATATGGTATGTTGAAAAAATCATTCAAAATTCTAAACATTTTCAGTTTATTTCATTGTTTGAGGCAGAATGTTGGTGAAGGTCAGTAGCCTATGACGAAACAGACTTGGAGGTTGTGTAAGAAAAAGCTTAATCTTAATCTTAAAGTCGCCACTTCACACCAGGTCCAGAGGTCAGGCATTTTTCTTTGACTTGCAAATTTAGACGGGTCCATTTCTTACAGCTTTAGTATTTTGAATTAAATAATATGCCTAAGGTTATGTGATTTCCTTCGATCTTTACCCACTCTGAATATCATGTTGATTTATGGCCCACACGCTGAGCCAGATCCAGCCCTCCAAATGGATTTAATGGAGTCACATTAGTGAAGTTATTTAAGATTAGGACTTATCAGACAGCTCAGATTCACTCCTCACTTCATATCAATCCATCTCAACTTGTACAAGGCCTGTGAGAGTTGTATATAAGGTTGCTGTTATAGATATGCAGACAATCCCTCATGGTTTAATTTTTCTGTTTTTTGTATTTCCTGTCATCATCTCTTTTCTGGAAGACTATAGAGATGACATTTTTCTTAAAGGGATAGTTCACCCTAAAAATCTAATTTGCTGTAAATTTAAAGGTGCAACAGGTGATAGTTTTCAGGAAATGTTTGTTATGCTAATTGAAAGTTTCTTTAAGTGCTGATAGCAATCATTAAATTAAGTGGCCCAAATGTATATTTATATGTAATGTTCAGTGGAAGATGTAGGACCAAGAATAATTCATCCAATCAAAATGTTCGGTCTGAACATTTCCATATGCTGTCCTGTCAAAATAAGTTATTTGCATTCCTCTGCATACTCTGTTTGCGCAGAAAGGATAATGTCATCGGCGCATTTATGGACATGTTTCAGACAGAGAATGGCAGGCAAACATCAACAACCAACTTTCTTTTTTTAATGTTTGGTTTCAAGTTTAGTATAATTGGTTTTGGTATCATGTATTGTAGTGATGTTGATTAGGGCATGCTAATGCGTTTAGGAGGCATGGCTTTGGATGGCAATCCCTTTTTTTAATCGTGTCGTATGGAATACTGTTTCCGGATCCAAGCCGCTACTCATTTGAATTGAGAAAATATTTGTTTATGGCCATATCACACATTAAAGTGAATTTTATATAAAATCATGGTGTACACAACAGTTTCTGGATTTGCTGCATCATAGAATATTTTAACAATTTGTAAAAAAAAAAATTCATTTTCTGGCCATCGGATTTCAGACATGAATATATATTTACAGTTGAAGTCAGAATTATTAGCCCCCCTGAATTTCTGTTTAGTGGAGAGCAGATTTTTTTCAACACATTTCTAAACATAATAGTTTTAATAACTCATCTCTAATAACTGATTTATTTTATCTTTGCCATGATGACAGTAAATAATATTTTACTAGATATTTTTCAAGACACTTCTTTAACAGCTTAAAGTGACATTTAAAGGCTTAACTAGGTTAATTAGATTAACTAGGCAGGTTAGGGTAATTAGGCAAGAAAAAAAAATTGCTTAAAGGGGCTTATAATTTTGACCTTAAAATGGTTCTTAAAAAATTAAAAACTGCTTTAGCCAAAAAACAAAAACAAATAAGACTTTCTCCAGAAGAAAAAATATTATCAGACATACTGTAAAAATTTCCTTGCTCTGTTAAACATCATTTGGGAAATAATTCAATTCAATTCAATTCAATTCAATTCAATTCATCTTTATTTGTATAGCGCTTATACAATGTAGATTGTGTCAAAGCAGCTTCACATGGAAGTTTATAGTGAATTGAAAAGTGTCAGTTTAGTTTTCAGTGTTTAAGTTCAGTTTAGTTTAGCTCAGTTCAGTGTGGTTTAATAATCACTACTGAGAGTCCAAACACTGAGGAGCAAATCCATCGATGCGCAGCTCTACAGATCCCGAACCA
The DNA here is from genome assembly GCA_903798205.1 of Danio tinwini. Taxonomy (NCBI): domain Eukaryota; kingdom Metazoa; phylum Chordata; class Actinopteri; order Cypriniformes; family Danionidae; genus Danio; species Danio tinwini. The sequence continues at coordinate 17,502,634 of CAIGQZ010032813.1, forward strand.
TGCATGCCAGTGGCGACAGCGACGAGGAAAAAACTTCACCAATTGGCGAAAGTGAAGAATTTAAAAAACCTAGAGAGAAACCAGGCTCAGTTGGGCACGACCATTTCTCCTATGGCCAAACGTCTTGTGCAGAGCTGCAGTCTAGTCGCAGTAGCTGGACCTCCGCGAAGACACGTCTGTCCTTGGAGCATCACAGGAATCAGTCTTATGCTCTCCATCATGACCACCACAGCAGCAGCTCAGGATACGGCCTATTAATAATTGAAAAAGGGGGCTAATAATTCTGACTTCAATTGTATATACAGTTTATATATATATTGATCATGGTTTCCGGTAGTATTACAGTGCTTTGTAAACGTTTATTATTACCATTTGTTGAGTTACCCCATACAGTTTGATAGAGCGCTTGAACCCGAAAACTCCGAAACCACGCCTCCTGATATCATGAATGCGCACAGCTTAAAGATGAAAGCACTAGACCCACTAGTTCATGTCACGCCAGTTAGAAATCTTTATAGTACTTTATAATACTACACTTCCCAACGAGAAACTGTATTATATCTAGCACTTATTTAATTATGTAGTTAGCAAGCAAAACTTGTCATAATGTGCAATATTTCATGCATGCAAGGATCGCTGGTCTATTATATTACACTTTGTTCTAAAGTGACTGCTGTTTGCTTAGTACTTGGTCGGCGGCATGCAGGAATTACGCTTATTACTAAGCCATACTTGCATGCTATTTCAGAGCGAATATTCAGAGTAGCATGGTAAACAATATAGGGAGCGCGTCACAGGTTGTCATTGTTCAAAAATGAACAAATGTGAATATAAAACCAACTTCAGCTCAGTAAATCAGGCTGGACTGGACAGCGCTATATAGTATACTGATGTTTGGTTGTTAAAAATCTACATTATCAATGATATTAAAGGTCCTTTATGAAACTGATAAGTCACATCAATCTTTTGGTGGAAGATTTCAGTGGCTGAACAACACTTCTGTTCATATAACCCATTCATAAAACAACACAATCTACATCAGCTTTGCATGACTAAAATAGTTTTAAAACAGAACATTACCTGTCTAAAAGAAATACTTCAGCCTTGGTGTCATCCTTAATCCAGCATGCAAAAGTAACTCCAATACTGATTCAGGATTTTAAAAAGTTTTGATTCAGCATTTGATTTTACTGCGGTGTCTTGTGTGCACATGCATGCATGCACGCACCAATGGTGGATTTGTGTGAACAGATATGCACAGTTGTACAAATCTACAATTATTGTTGACAGTTTGGGCTACTTATCAGAATTATGGGAAATGTCGGCTGACACTTATTTAATTGGATGAACATTTTTTTAGTCTGATGCCTTACTCATACATAAATACATTTAGATCATTTACTTTAATCATTACTATCGGAATGTGAAGAGACTTTCAACCAGCACAACAAAAAATGTTTCTGAAGACAATCACCTACTGCACCTTTAAAATTATAGTGAAAGTTCAGTAAAACATTAAAAAAGATTGTTCTGAAACGCTGATTCTTGGTGATTAATAAAATGCATACTATAATTTAATTCATTAATCACACGTTGTCATTTTTGGTGAGCTATCCTTTTAATTTAACCCCAAAATAACTAACTACAGTTCAGCTATTTTAACTTATAATCAGTATTTTAGCCATTTTAGCTTAATATACATTGATTGCAATATAATTTAAGTCATAAAATACTAAAATCTTGTAAACCTCAGTAACAGTGTTTCTGATGAGTATTTTAAAGAGTGCCCTATAAGGGTAATACAATGATCCATTTATAATACAGTGATCCAAGTATGCCCTTAAAAATATAGGAAATAACATGGTCCCTGAGGAAGTAAGATTGCATTGACTCTATACCTCATATTATGCTGTTTTTGTTGTGCTTTTGTTAGTTAAAAATAGAGACTCAAAAACGTTCCCACCAGACAAGGCAGTTTCAATTATTTGTGTCTGCTGCTGCTCTGCAGGTGTTACTGTGGTGGCATTATTATAGGTGTGATAGTATTTT
>CAIGQZ010032813.1:17505082-17524364 GCA_903798205.1 Danio tinwini
TTTAATAGAGCAAGGAAATTTTCACAGTATGTCTGATAATATTTTCTCTTCTGGAGAAAGTCTTATTTGTTTTATTTAGGCTAGAATAAAAGCAGTTTTTAATTTTTTTAAAAACCATTTTAAGCTCAATATTATTAGCCTCTTTAAGCTAATAATATTATTATGATAAAATAAATTAGAAATTTATTATGATAAAGTTATTAGAAATGAGTTATTAAAACTATTATGTTTAGAAATGGATTAAAAAAAAAATTCTCTCCGTTAAACAGAAATTGGGGAAAAAAATAAACTAATAATTCAGGGGGGCTAATAATTTTGACTTCAACTATACATACAGTTGAAGTCAGAATTATTAGCCTCCCTTTGAATGTTTTTCTTTTTTAAATATTTCCCAAATGATGTTTAACACAGCAAGAAAATTTACACAGTATATGTCTGATATTTTTTCTTTCTGAAAAAGTCTTATTTGTTTTATTTCGGTTTTTAATTTTCTTAGAACAATTTTAAGGTCAAAATTATGAGCCCCTTTAAGCAATTTTTTTTTGCGACAAACCATTGTTATACAATAACTTGCCTAATTACCCTAACCTGCCTAGTTAACCTAACTAACCTAGTTAAGCCTTTAAATGTCACTTTAAGCTGTATAGAAGTGTCTAGAAAAATATTTAGTAAAATATTATTAACTGTGATCATGGCAAAGATAAAATAAATCAGTGATTAAAGATGAGTTATTAAAACTATTATGCTTAGAAATGTGTTGAAAAAATAAATGGGGGGGGGTATATAATGTATGTGCTATATGTACGTTGTTGACTGTTTTAACTAAGTAAGAAATTAAAATATGTATTTTTACTATGTATATTTACAAATAACTGACTTTTAGTTTGTAGAAACCATAGACACAATAATGATGATGATGATCGCCAGGTATTGTTTGTGAAATTTTTCGAGCCATTAATACACACAGTCACACACACACACACGATTATAAGAAAGACTATAATAGATGTTATTTGTTTTTGTTAAAATTTTGCATTAATTTAATTTAGTGCAATACTTATGATTTCAAAATGAGAATAAGCTTTATTTGCCATGTGTGCTCAAATTTACTGTAAATTTTTAATACACATTTTACACGTCAACAACAGAAAGAACATTTAAATAAGTGGGAAGTAAAGCAAACAATAAAAAATACAAATAAAGTGTTCATAATGCATATATAATTTATGTTGCTATATGTACTTTGTTGACATTTTTAACCGTATAAATAAGAAATAAAACTATGTATTTACTATATGTACTTACAAATTAGTGGCTTTTAGGTTGCAGAAACAATGATGATGATCTTCAGGTATTATTTATGAAATTTATGAGCAATTAAAAGAAAATTATATCTATAATTATATTAAAGATAGTAAAGAGAGTACTGTGTCAACTTTGGAATATCTGTGAGCAAATTTTGATCTCAAGTATTGTTGATGTGTTATTGATCTACTCAAAAACGTTCTCTCAAATGTCCACAAGGGGACGCTCTTTCTTCAATACATCTCTAACACAATCTCATCTTTTATATTTCAGCTAATGGAACACAAAAGCTCAAGAATATGCGCGATCTCTGCGGAAAACACAAGAACGCATCAATTATTTACACTAAGGTCATGTCTGTTGCTATTCCTATTACCAAAGCAACTAAAAATCAACAGGGCCATAGGAATCAGTGTGCAGTTATTAAATAATTTAGGCATTACAGACTGCATCTGTATACTGATGATAGCGATAGACGGCTCTTTTCAGGAAAGCGTTCATTTCATATCCATTGCGTTTTCCTGTAGACTTAATAAAGTGATTACACTTCTGCAGCCTAAATATAATGTTTAAATAATGCATATGTAGCATTTGGGAGAGTCCTGGTCCCCTTAAGCAATAGCAGCGTCACTGGGGATTGAGATCGTGATTGAATTCGGTCTGAAGTCGTAATGAGGACACAAAAGAGACGTATATTTGCCTCCTGTCTCAATGTGGCTCAGTGTTGCTGTCTCTAGAAACACTATTAGAGTCGAGGGGTTGATACTAGAGAGAGAGATGATGATGATGATGACAGATAGAGGCTATAGAGAAGGATTTTAAGAGATATTTGATTTTTTTTATTTAATTTCTCATAGTGAGAATAAATCATACATGTTCATTCATTCATTCATTCATTCATTCATTCATTATTCCTTCGGCTTAGTCTCTTTATTTATCAGAGGTTGCCACAGCGGAACGAACCACCAACTATTCCAGCATATGTTTTACAGTACTGGGAAACATTCATACACACTCATTCACACACATACACTATGGACAATTTAGCTTACCCAAGTCTTTGGCCTTGTGGAGGAAACCGGAGCACCTGGAGGAAACCCATGCAAACACGGGGAGAACATGCAAACTCCACACAGAAATGCCAACTGACCCAGCGAGGACTCAAACCAGCGACCTTCTTGTTGTGAGGCGATATTGCTTACCACTGAGCCACTGTGCCACCGGACTTATTATTTTATATTATTTAAATTTTCGTTTTCACCCTTTAACTAAAATATCCACCATAATTACTAACCACTAAATTGCAAACCTTTATTTAAAAAATAAACATAAGTTTAGTAATGAAAAATTTTGCATCTGCAAACAATTTGTGCATGTGTTGAACATTTTGAGTTCAATAGTAAGGATATATATATAACAAATTTATTAAATGGATATATTTATTAAAATAATATTTTAGTCACCAAACATAATTACAGAAATATACAAAATAATAGAAATATAATACATTTAAATGCATGCAAACTATTGGAAAAAAATTACAATCTAGAAAATTATAATTTTTTTTATACATTTTTAGATTCTCTTGAATTTTGCTCTTTTAAATTTTATTATTTTATTTTATATTTCTCCCTAACATATAAAATTGGGTTTACTAATTTTGGACTATAAGTTATTTTGTTAGATAAGCTTCAGATTTGGTTTAAGTACTGACTATATCCACAAATATAATATTGTGAACCTTCCTGAAAATATTCATTTAAATGAGAGATTTGTAAGGGTTGTATGTTGAGCATTGTATATATAGTTGTAAAGTTATTGTTGGTTTTATGGCTTTAGTTCACTATAATAACTCTGCTTAGTTTCTATAAAAAATATAACTCAGCACAACTGTTTTCAACAATATTAAACTATTAAGCACTAGTAAGGATAAGATTCTTCTTTTAAAATATATTTCAAATTCCTCAAAAATAAAAGTACAAGAGCAGTCACTGGGCTGGTACCATTTCGAAAGGTACATATATGTGCTTAAAGGGTCCTTATTAATACCTTGTGAATATTAGAACCTAAAACATACAATATGTACCTCTTGAAATGTTTAGGTACTAATATATACCTTTGAGGTACCAATATATGCCCTATAAATACAAATATGTACCTTTTGAAAAGGTACCCCAGTGACAGCTCTTGTACCTTTATTTCTCAGAGTGTAGTATATATATTCCACAAACGTGGAACAAACGTTAAATCATAGTTTAAAAGGTATAATTTTGGTCAACATGTTAAGAGGTGTGTATTTTAATGTTCAGTTTCACCGTTTCCCTCTATGGTCACTAATATCTGCTTCACTGTATGACAACTAGCCCTCATCTCCCATTTCTGACTCCAGAGGTGGTATAAAAAGCAGAAACGTCGTCCTCGGGGGCCGCATTACAGAACCATCTTAACTGTAAAATCCTGCCTTATCTCTTCAGTTACCATGGCGATTAGAGTTTGAACTTGTCAGATCTTAACTTGAGATAGGAAATTTCTGTAATACGGACCCTGATCTGCAGTAATTCTGTGGCTGGAGTTCAGAACGAGAGCCGTTATTAGCTCATCTAGACACAATTCAACTACCTTAATAAGACGGAAAATTGTGACAGTTAAAGTTGCTCTTTGATGCCAGATTTCTGCTATTTCCTTCAAATGAAGGTCAAGCTGGTCTGAAATGAGCACTAAAGTGCTATTACATCATCGTCTATCAAGGATGCATTAAAAGGAAATATCTTAATCTTTTTTAGATATCTAGCAGTCGATTTACTCTTAAAGATTCCAGTCCGCTGCAACAAAATTTGGATTCCTAAAGGGATAGAGTAGTCAAAAATAAAACCAAACCTGTTCCAAACTTTTTGAACACACACAAGCACACACACAAAAAGATATTTTGAAGAATGTTAGTAAGCAGCAGCCATTGACTTCCATTGTATTTAGTTGTTACTACGGAAGTCAATAGCGGCTGATTTATATCATTCTACAGAATATTTTCTTTTGTGTTCAACAGAAGAAAGTAACTCAGTCAGGTGTGTCTTAAGGGGTTAGTTCACAACAAAATAAAACTTTCATTAGCATTTACTCTATTTACTTTACTATTAAATACAATACTATTCCTTTAAGTTCTTTTTGTGAACACAAATAAAGTTTGTTGACAAACCCTGACGCTAAACCAGAGGTGCCCAAAGTTGGGCCTGCGAGCCATAGTTGGCCCATGGTAACCTTTGGTTTGGCCCGGCGTCCCATATGAAAAGAGAAAGATGGGGAGTTGGTTGGAAGCGAATGTCTTTGACAGTGATTGTCATTTTGAATTTAACGTAACCCTTTGTTTCTTTGTTTAATTGAAGAGCTACAAATAAACTAAAACAACTAAAGTTAAATGTCTCATTTAAATGTTGTAAATGAATTAGACTTTTAAAATTTTAATACTGTCACTTGATAGAGGACAATGCACAAGACATCAGTGAGCAATACAAGGCAAAGGCAGAAGCAGCTCAACTAGTGTATTCAGCATTGAACTCCATTGTGTTATAAAAGGGATTGTTTATGTTTTTACTATAATATGTTTATTATAAAACATAAAAAATGATACTGCATCATTAATATATTTTAAAGCAGCATATTCTAAGAATTTTTAAATATTAGCAAATAAATTAGGAAATTAGCCATGGCAAATGTAATGTAATATGGTTTGGTATATTTAACTTCGGCCCACAGTCCTCAATCAAGTTTGGTTTTTGGGTCTTTATAAGAACAACTATGGGCACCCTTGCTTTAAACTTTCATTAAGAGATCAAAATATAACTCATATCAATTACTAAATAAAAAAATCCACATGAATTCAGTGATTTAATTCAAGTATTGCTCTTCATTGAGCTAAAGAATAGAGAATGACAGTCGTAATCTAAAAAAAAAAAAAAGTTTATTTTAAATACATTTGAAGTCAGAATTATTAGCCCCCCTGAATTATTAGCCCCCCTGTTTATTTTTTCCCCAATTTCTGTTTCTAAACACATTTCTAAACATAATAGTTTGTTCTGTAGACTATCGAAAAAAAAATAGCTTAAAGGGGCTAATAATTTTGACCTTTAAATGGTTTTTTAAAAATGTTGATCTCCTTTTATTCTAGCCGAAATAAAACAAATAAGACTTTCTCTAGAAGAAAAAATATTATCAGATAACTGTGAAAATTTCCTTGCTCTATTAAACATCATTTAGGAAATATTTAAAAAAGAAAAAAATTTAAAGGTGAGCTAATATTTATGACTTCAACTGTATATGTCTGTAAATATGGGTAAAATGATGAAGTGAGGATCAAGAAAATCTATATCTGTAATACAGATGTATTTCTTTACTTAAAAAACTTCAGAGACAAAAATAATGACCATCATATATTTTTAATATGATTTACAGAAGACGTCTGCTTAAATATTAATTCAGTATAAAAATAATCAAAAATCTTGATGGGCAAATTCAGAACAAAAATTATTTGAAGATTCAGACAAAAAAATGGATTACAGGGCAGTGCAAAATAATATGAAATAGTCATTTAAAATGTGTAGACATTTGGCTATCTTTCAAACCAAAAGGTTTTGCCCCTTTGTCAGCAAAAAGTTTTATCATTCATTTATTTTCCTTCGGCTTAGTCCCTTTATTCATCAGGAGTCGCCACAGCGGAATGAACCGCCAACTAATCCAGCAAATGTTTTACACAGCGAATGCCCTTCCAGCTGCAACCCAGTACTAAAAAAAACACCCATACACACTCATTCAGACACATACACTACGGACAATTTAGTTTTTTCAATTTACTAGGCCCACACAGAATCTGTGCAACCAGAAATTTGCTGATTTTTAGGCCATCGTTGAGTTTATATTTACTTGTGTAAATGTGTGTAATTTTATATTTATTCAGTTTTTAAATTTATTTAACTAATATTATTGTGATATAATAATAGTAATATTAAAATGTTCATGATTTATTTACAATACAGTTTGAAAAGTAATATTTTCTGTCTATTATATGACAGACTTGCTTTGTTTACCAAATAAGTGGATCTAATTGGATTTGCATCGTAAACATTCAATAAAAGATATAATTTTATTATTTTTATTAGTAACTAAATAGTTTTTAGTTATGATACTGTCTGTCTGGCCCTACCTATAGCAGATGTCTTTTGACTGTGGGGAAAACCGGAGCACCCAGAGAAAACCCACACCGACATGGGGAGAACATGCAAACTCCACACAGAAATGTCAATTGACCAAGCCAGGACTCGAACCAGCGTCCTTCTTGCTGTGAGGCAACAGTGCTAACCACTGAGCCACCATGTCGCCCAAAAAGTTTTAAATAAGTAAAAATATAATGGAATTTAGAAGGGCTGAAATCTCATATCACAATATAAGTCATCCCATATCCTAATTACAGTATATATCACAATTTAGTATAATTTTTGTAAATTAAATCAATACATTGTTCATATACATTGACCACATAAAGGAAATATTCAGATATATACTCATTCATAAATTTTTCTAGTTTTTTGGTATTTATTTTTCTTTCTGGGCAAATGTTTGATTAAGAATATTAATGTAATTTATAAAATAATATGAAAGAAATATAAATTAATGAAATATAAATACACTTTTTGTATGACTGCATCCAAATTGCGGTCATCCAAATGATGAAATGGTAAACCACAGGATAAACAATATAGCATATAAAACAACATACTTTCTATTTCATCCAGTGTTGTCATAACGCACAGCCCTAAAATTGAGTACAATCACTTACTATTTTATTTTCACAAGCATTATCTGAAACATCAAAGTATGCATTAAAACTTTTGTAAATTAAATTTGATGCTGCTGCAAAACTCGGGACGTCTCTTCTTGGACCCACATAGAACATTCTTGCCTGGTATTTCCTCAAAGCAGGGTACGTTCTTTTCAGCGTTCCTCTGATTTTCCCAAACATATGCCATGGCATTGCCCCCCCTTGACTTCAGTGCTGGACATCTCATCGTCCTGACTCCAACAGCGTGTTGTGTTCGCAAATGCCTGCTGATGCATCTGCCATCCCATGTGTGTTGGGCACCCAGAGCCATCCAGTGTCTGCTGCGTTTCTCCTTCAGGCTGATGGCATGTTAGCGATCAGCTCGGCCAGCGTGAGGTCTCGCAGCGGCGTCTGGACACTGTCCAAATGTGCAGTGGTCTGTAATGCAGTGGAATGTGATTGGAAACAATTGCCCGGATTGTCTGAATGACAGCTAGAAACTGCTTCATTTCGAGCTCATTCTGGGCGGTAAATCAGATTCGCGCTGAGCACTGTAAACTGTTTTGGGTTCATTTGGCAGATTAATGGGGAAATTGATATTTTGGTGGTTTATTGGAGATGATGGCTTTGTCGTGAAATTGAGAAGAATTATGCTGACTTCATTAGTAATTTGCATTCTCAGAAAATTTTCTACCTCAAAATTTGATGTACAGAATTTTTTTTCCTTTTAAAATATTTCCCAAAGGATGTTTAACAGAGCAAGGAAATTTTCATAGTATGTCTGATAATGTTTTTTTCTTCTGAAGAAAGTCTTATTTGTTTTATTTCGGCTAAAATAAAAGTAGTTTAGAATTTAGAAAAATCTATTTTAAGGTCAAAATTATTAGCCCCTTTAAGCAATTTCTTTAGATACTAGTCTACAGAACAAAGCATAATTATACAATAACTTGCCTAATTACCCTAACCTGCCTAGTTAACCTAATTAACCTAGTTAAGCCTTTAAATGTCACTTTAAGCTGTATAGAAGTGTCTTGAAATATATCTAGTAAAATATTATTTACTGTCATCATGGCAAAGATAAAATAAATCAGTTATTAGAGATGAGTTATTAAAACTATGGTTTAGAATTGTGTTGAAAAAAATCTTCTCTCTGTTAAACAGAAATTGGGGAAAAAAATAAACAGGGGGGCTAATAATTCAGGGGGACTTCAACTGTACATAAAGAAGCATGTTGGAATCGGTTTGTGCTGCTGAATAACTTTGTGCAAAGTAAAATATTTTTTAAACTTAATTTTAAGTTATTTGTTTTTGTAAAGTAACTTTTAAATAATATAAATGCCTTGACTGTAATATTTTTTTTATTTTAAAATGTTTTTAATAAAGACAAACATTCATTTCCTTTAATTTTGAAAATTTGACACATAAAGGACTATTTCTTTTTGAGATTTTAAATATTCAAATATATACGCATTCATTTATTTTCTCACTTTTATTTATATTTGTATTTATTTTTCTATCTGGGCAAATGTTGATTAAGAATATTAATGTCATTTATAAAATAAATATGAAAAAAATATACATTAATATAAATATAAATACACTTTTTATATGACTGCATCCAAATTGCGGTCATCCAAAGGATGAAACTTATTATGGTAAACCACAGGATAAACGATATAGCATAATATAAAACAATATATTTTCTATTTCATCCATGCACAGCCCTAAAATTATGCTGACTTCATTTGTTATTTGCATTCACTGGAAATTTTCTACCTCAAAATTTGATGTGTATGAAGAAGCATAATGTTGAAATCAGTTTGTGCGGATGAAAAATTGACTTAAACTTATTTTTTCAGTTATTTGTATTTTCAAAGTAACTTTTAATTAATATAAATGCCTTTACGGTCATTTAAAATTTTTTAAGATGTTCCTGACAAAGCAAAGCATACATTTCCTTTGATTTTGAAAAGTAGTGAATCTGAAAAATGCTGCAAAACAGTATTATTCATAAATTATAACAGTTAAAAAAATGGTTTTCCATTTTAATATTCAGAAATGTTTTTATTTATTAGTTTCATCCAAAACTGAATTTTAGGCAGCTGTTACTTACAGACTTCAGTGTCACATTACCTTTCAGATATTATTTTAATAAGCTTACATATAAAATTTTTATGGCGACACTGGCTCATTGGTTAGCACTGTCGCCTAACAGCAAGAAGGTTGCTAGTTCGCTGGGTCAGTTGGCATTTCTGTGTGGAGTTAGCATGTTTTCCCCGTGTTCATGTGGGTTTCCTCCGGGTGCTCCGGTTTCCCCCACAGTCCAAAGACATGCGCTATAGGTGAATTGAATAAACTAAATTGGCCATAATGTATGCGTCTGAATGAGTGTGTATTGGGTGTTACTCAGTACTAGGTTGCAGCTGGAAGGGTATAACATGCTGGAAAAGTTGCCGGTTCAATAAGCTGTGGCAACCCCTGATGAATAAAGGGACTAAGCTGAAGGAAAGCGAATGAATGAATGAAAAACATTTATATGCTGTAAAAAAAAATTATATGACAAAAAGTTATGACAACAAATGTTTTTGTTACTTTAACTTACTTTAATAACATAATCAAGTTTCAACACAATTTTTTGAAGGTATACAAAGTTTAACTTATATATTTTAGTCAGTTTGATTGATGTAAGTTGAGATGAGTAGAAAAGTAGAAAACTGAAGGCAGCAAGAATTTTTACAGTGTATTATCTTTATAAATAACATTTTTGTTGTTGCAAACGGCATGTGGTGTTCAATATGTTTGTGGAAGCCATACATTTTTTCAGGATTTACATGTAACTATAAATTCTTTGACAATTTGTTTTGTTTTAAATTATTAATTTCTTGAACTTTTAAACAGTAGTGAAGCTGAAAAATAAAGGCAGAAACTTTAATATTGTGAATTATTATTAGAGTAATTTTCAGTAAGTTATTTCCGATTAAAATGTAATTTAATAATGTCATACAAAACTTGAGTCTTCAGTCACATTATCCTGTAGAAATCATTATAATAAACCGATTCAATATGCATTAGAGTTGATATTTTTGTGGAAAATGTGAACTTTTTCAGCTTTGTTTGGTAACTATAACAAGCTAAAGTTTTCGCTGTCAAATTTAATCATTTTATTTGATTCGTTTTAAACAAAATCATTTATTTATTTAGGTTTTAAACAGCAGTGAAGTAGAATGGTTTAAAACTCTTTATGAAAAAAGGCTAAATTTGTACTTGAAGGAATAAAGCTCAATTCAGACTGACTCAAGATCAGTTTCAAAGCATTCATTTTGGTGTAGAATCATTTTGATACCAATCCACAAACAGCACTGACACAGAACTGGAGTCTCTACAGAATAAAACAGTAGCCAAAAATAAAAAATACAGTTTGCTTTTCATAAACAAATTGTTTTGACAATATTCCCATTTATGGCACCTGGGATTGTTGAAATCATCATAAGCACAGTCATTACAAACCTCTCAAGGTTTTTTTTAATGGCCTGCTACTTTATGATAATCTACAGTGGATTTTTCCACATACCAACCTATAAATCCACAGCCATTCATTAATGCCGGGAATACTATGATAGGGGTGATAAGATTCTCTTCGAGTACTGTTTTGGTGGTACACCCACATAGGGAACATTTCACATATTTATGACTATTTAATAAGTAACGGCTACAAGAACATGCATGTAATGTGACATTTTCAACACTACACACAAAGGATGGTAAATGTCAAAACGAGACCCTCTCCCCGCCTCTCAGAATAGTTCGGCTCAATCACAGGCTGCTCAATTCTCAATGGAAGGCTGTCCCGTGGCTCCTCCCATGGCTCCGCCCCCTCCTGCCATCCTCCACAGCAGTTTAAATATTAACTCTTGGAGTACAGCTCAGAGTCTGCATCCTGCGGCAAAGCAACATGCCTTGCTCTGTCATATTCTGTCATATTCCACAGATATCAAATAAATAGACATTTTTGAATGAACTCATTTAATCACTAACTTATATTGCAATTTGAGTACTATTTCCTTTTACGTTTTACTCCTTAGATTTCCCTAACTCACAAACCGCAGGGCTCTTTTGATAGAAACATTGGCCTGTAGATATTCTGACTAGTTTTGATCGTCATTGCATGTGTGTTTTGATGGATGAAAGATGTTATTTAAACCATACAAACTGTATACTACTGCTTAATCTTGGCCAGGACGCTCTTGTAAAAGAGATTTCATCAATGTGCTTTCTTTCTGGTAAAAGAAAGGCTATAATAATAATAATAATTAAGGAGGTTAGAATAGGTTTTATAATTGGCCAAATAGTGAACTGCAATTCAATAGTTTTTTTAATATCTTGTTTTGTGGCACTTGAGTGTAAGTAAATGGTGAGAAAATTGTCATCTTTGGGTAAACTAACAGTTACAATTATTAGCCAAAGCCAACAACACCACTTAAGGAAGTTCCATAAATCAGATATAAGACAATTGTGACGGGTGGGATTTAACGGGATGGATCTTAATGTACTTCACATAGGGCTGGGCGATTTGGCCTAAAATCAAAATCTAATTGAACATTTTAACTTGATTACGATTATTGAACGATTATTTTATTTATTTATATATATATTTTTTTGCCCTTATAGTTCATTGACAGGTTTTGTACAATAAATATGCTCACATATCACATATAAGTGAGAGATTTTTGAAGGGTGCATTACTTGATTTTAAAATAATTGAAAGAAACACACACTATCTACTATCTATGATTATTTATTGAACATCAACGTTGAAAAACTGAAATAAAATAACTCTTGCATATCCTTTAAATTATATTTTTAACAGTGCATTTCTTGCATCTTCTGTAAACAAATATTTTTATGTAAGTAATACCATTATTTTAATGGAAAATATATTGTCTCAAGGCATCTCTGGTTCAGTTTGCAATCATCACCAATGTAATGCAAAGTAAGGCTCGAGAAAGGGTCCATCGTCTTTCTTGACCAGAAATCAGATGTGGCTGCAAAAGTGGCGGCAAAAGTATACATACAGGTTTAACATAGCAGGGTCACGTTTCTAGGAAAAGTAATCCAAAAAATTGACCTGGAAAAATTTGATGGATTATAGGTTCTGAATGTCGATTTAGATAACTTTTTTATTAATGGCCCAGCCCTAACTTCACATGAGATGAAGAATACGGTCATAACAGTAGCCTAATATACTAATTTACAAATATAACAAACATTCTACTTACTTTACACACCAACAACACACAAGTAATTTTTCATTCACCAATTTAAATGTTCAAGCACTTTAAAGCAGAATGGATTTTGATTGGTGCTCAAAGATTTTATCATTAATCAGCTGGTAAAATTATTAGTAGATGTGTTTCTGTCAACCTATTTTGATGCACATTTTGGAATACTGCATAAAAATTGCTTAATGGAAATGCCAAGATACTCATAAAATTTGAAAATGCGCATTAAACAAGTAAAATGTGGACAAACTATTAGAGTATGTGCACAAACTACTATGGAAACTCATTTACCGAATCAATTCTAGCATGCGCATCAAAAAAGATTTTGTTTTAAGAAATCACGTGGTAACAAAAGTGGAAGTAATTGGTCGCCATTAATGGACAAACAAATGGACTGACCACATTGTAAAACATCTGAAATGTTGTTTTGGCAATTCTAAAATCCCTCATCCAAGGTTAATCATCAAAATTGTTCGGTATTATTACTTTCCAGGACATGAAACCTTTGATCGTCTGCACTGCCAAAGAGCGTCCAACGCCTCCAAAAGCCACCGCACGTTCATCACATTTTTGGCTTCATCTTCTGAGGTGCAGGTAATTTATTATATACAAAAAAAGACCCACACTGGCTTCTCAGACTGCAGCAAATTCCATTTTTCTTTTTGATATTTGCCACCAGTTTGGATGGAAACAGTGCTTAATTTGCAAATAATTTATGCAATATTTGTCTTTGGGTGGAAACATAGCTGGTGATTCCAGTAATATTGTTATAAATGTGGCGTAGACACTGCTATTCTTGAAGTTTTTAGCTTTTACTATTATTTCTTTTATCAATATATTCATCTTCCACATATTTAAAGCATTTTTTGTTGTTGTTGACTTTTTTAATGCAAGGGCTCTGTGGTACAGAGTCTGTGGTTCATTTGTGTGGAAGGCTGTTGGTGTCTTTGCGTCCATCTGCTAACAATTGCTTCTGATTGACACATCTGTCTACTTCCCAGCTATTACTCCTCCTCTTCCATGCTTGTTTTTGCTTCATTCTTTTCTCTCCACTCATTCATTTCCTTTAGTACAGTGATTCCCAACCAGCGGTAAGTGTACCCTGGGGATGTTTAAGTAAATTCCAGAGGGTGAAGTGGGAAAGATTTTCATTTTGCTTTGTATGACGGGATAGTTTACACAAAATGAAAATTATCTTATTGCATGCAATCATGCCATTCCAAACCTGGTCCAAAGCTCCTCTGCAGAACACAGAACATTAGATTTTGAAGGACACTGAGAACCAAGCAGCACTGGAGCTCATTGACAAACACTGATGATTATTAAAATATAGGTTTAGTACAAAAAGAGGGTGAGTTCATTTTTAGGTGAATTATAGTTTTAATTAAATTAGTTAAATAATAGATTAAATATTTGTATTCCTTTTGATTTTGTCAGTTACTTTAAAAAGGAAGATTTTTTTTGTGTATCACATTACTTGTATCTATATTGTAAGTGTGTTGTCCAGTCATTGTTCATTTATTTAGTGAGAAAACATGCAAGATGAATACATGGTAAATATGGTATAATTCTAAAAGAGTCAAAAAGTCAAAGGTTTTGACGTACTTTTGACCATTGTCAGATTTAGTTGAAAATGCGTTTGATCAGATTGCTTTTAAAGTGCAAATACTTATGCAATCACATGCATTCGAAAAGCCACAAAAGCAACCCAGGCTCATTCTGAATACATACCTCTATATATATTTCTGGAGAGCGCCAAATACATCCCAGGAGGTACACCGCAGTCCCCTGTGTACGCTTTTTGAGATCTCAGATTTCTCTCGCGATTGCCATTCGCGTCTGCTCTTCTCGCGTAAATCCACCAGACATATAAGATGCAAAGCAATGTGTGCTCATGCTTCACTTGTAGAAAATCACATTATTTTTTCACATATCTTACTTTGATTATATACAGCTACGCTGCTAACATGAAAACCACTGTCATATTTCTTAGTTCCTCTGAAAGGCCCACCCTCAAGAGGCTCTGATTGGTCAGCTAACATAATGTGCTGTGATTCGCAGATTAGCCCCACGTCACCACGTCACACCCCTAAAAGCATGCGCTTTTGTGCTGTGTAAACACCCATAAAAGTTTGCCTGAATCAGCACACAGCTGAACCTCACGCCTGCTCTATAAAAAAACCTGACAAGTCTTTCACATATATTCAGAATAAGCATGTGTAAGTAATATGAAATGTTGACATATCTTTTGCGAGTTTGTTATTTGAGATGTAGAATGCACGCAAAGTGGCTACAAAGAGGGAGACACTGAAAGTGGTCGCATTGAGAGACACGCATAGAGAGACACTGCACGCACTGCTGAAGATTGTGGATGTTTACAACGGTTTGACTGATAAATATGATTTTGTAGCTAAATTGTTAGTGGTGCCAAACAGCATTTCCTGTTGTTTACATCTTTGTTTATGTCCTCGCTACAACATACTGTTAACTCTAGAAACTGTGCATGACTTGGTTAATTTTAACACCTAAAAACACTTACAGGTTGTGACTCACAATCCACAGCTTCATCGGTTTGAGGAGTTTTTAGCTGAATCCATCACTGAACTGAGAGAGATTCTGGAAGCTCTCGTTTGTCAATTGCTAGTTATATATTTTTAATAATTCTCTGGAACATAATTAAGATTAAACTGTAAGCACTTCTGTCCTTGTGTCACGTCTTTGGAAGTTTAAATACAGAAACAGAATAAGCTCTGTGGAAATAGCAGTGTTTGGACGGCATTTTAGCTTTCTCTGCTATAACATTACAGTGCCTCAGGTCATGCACCTTTGCTGCATGTGTATGTGTGCGCATGGTGAATGCGCGTAACTGGAAGCCCTTGTGATCTTACTAGCCTGGATGTATTTTTTGTAACCCCCAAACTTTGTTTGCTGTAGGCTTTGCTAAGCTAACTCTGTAAAAGCCTTGTCTCCCTTTGCATTGAACTTTGAGCGTATTACATTCAGAGATGTTGTTTATGTTCACACAGCTACATTACATATAAACTAAAGTTAAAAATATGGTGTCGTAGAGGACCACACCTTTAAATTCATGTTAATACCAGGTAGAAACGGTAATGATTCTCGGCTAACTGCTTGTGAAAGGATTACTGAAAATGCATTACTGAGATGAGCCCTGTCTTTTTAATGAACAAATAAATGATATTCAGTGCAGCCTTACTGAGCTGGGCGTTTCAAAAGCGCAAACAGTTGGCAAACACTGCAGTAGTGTATCCCACACTTTGGCTGCTCTGAAAACAAGTAGGTTTTGAAATGTTTGTGTTGAGTTGGAGCCGGACAAGGGCTTCGCATTGAGACATGATTTTAACGGCCCACAACTTGAGAACTCTTACCTCTCAGTTTGGGGTCTGGGATTCATTGTTCCTTAATCCTCCTCCTTCCCCCACAACTCACATCACCCTTTTTTCTTTTCTCTCTCTCTTTCTCTCTCTCTTTCTCTCTCTCTCTCTCTCTCTCTCTTTTCTCTCTCTCTCTCTCTCCCTCTCTGTCTACTTTTGCGGCCCCTGACCCTCGGTTTCTCTCTTTCTCTTACTACTGCTATAGAAGCCAGATGAGAGCACGAATACTGGCCCACCCTACCCCCTTCCCTTCTCACTTTTCTCGTCCCCCTCTCCCCCTCATGTGTGTTTTTTTTCACTCCCTGAGAGCTACATGAGTAACAGAGATGAAGAAAATGAAGGAAAGGAAGAAAGATAAAGCTCTAGTGTCTTGTTCACATGTCTGATTTAGTGTTGGAGAGCATCAGCCAAAAAGTAGCAAATAAACTAATATTTCTTCAATGAAATATGGAGAACAAGTTGCAAATAGTGTAACCAGTGGCATGAGTTTGGGGCAGGACTGTTTATTTATTGACCAATGCCAGATGAGGTAGTCTTAGGAAACATGTTATTTTTTTTATTTTTATTTTGGGACAATAGATGTACAGAAATCACACTCTTCACCTTTAAAGTACCCATAAAATGCAATGTTAAATTAGAATTAGACCAATATATCAAGACTTGTTACTTATTTTAAAAAGTTATTTATGTTTCAACTTCATCTTTTAAGCTAAACCAAATTTAACTTGATGCAATTTGTTAGACTTAACGTTAGCTGTTAGCTATTAGAATCCAAAACAATGAGTAAATTCTCTGCTGCACAGAAATCTTGTAGTCTTCCACTCTACACTGTCAGATTTTCTGTCCAATCAAATACTGTCTAAAATTTAAAGCACCATCCACTATACACTATAAATAGTAGCAATGCTATTGGTGAGAAAACAGCAGTAAAGAAAGCATCTGATCATTTAAATAGATATGTTTGCACAATATAGACAAATTTTATTTTTCTTGCAAACATGTCCCATGTTCTTTAAATCACAATCAGTGTATCCTATAGGCTTTCTAATGACTGATACTTCTGCGTTGAGTGATCACCATGACCCATGGCGCATGCCTTGCCTGCAGTCGTGCATTTATACTTCTGCATGATGTTTGTTTTGCAATAGCACTTCCAAAACATTAGCTGGCAGTAGGCTATGTTATGTTCCTCTGTATCAAGTTTCTTCGCTGATGTTTTGTTTTCTGAACGCTACCTTAATGTATAAGTAGCTAAAACTCACTCATTTAGAGAAAGAAACCTGGTGGACATGAAACAACTTAAATCATAAGGTAAACACAAAATAAAAGCTTACATCTGGAGCTCCTTAAGGGGACTTGACACTTGTAAATAATCACTCCATCGGGCTCGCAACTTGCAGCACCGGCCACACTCGTCACCGCTACCAAGCTGACCAATCACAGAGCTTGCGTTATGCGTTGTTGCGGTGTGTAGTTACATTTTTTAAAAGGTATGCGATGCGACCGTGCAAACGCTGACCAGACCATACATGTGTGCTTGACTCAGAAGTATAAATCAGCCTTAAGATAATCAATGGTATTTTAAAATTCCCTTTAATCTGTTTACACATCATAAAGTGAGAAATAGATTTTGTTCTACTGAAAAAAGTGACAGATTTATGACAGATTTTGTTGCAAATTTGTTGTTGTATACATTTCTGGAGAGAGCAAATTATGTAGCCAGAGCTATGTATGGCTGCATTTCGTCTTTAGAACGAACTCTACGGGAGGTATGATGAAGCGGACAGTTTCTGTTTGTTTTCGCACTACCAGCTTACCACTTACCTCCATGGGGATGGCTTTTCCGCTGTTAACAGTTTGCCCAGTAGCTAGCCGCGTATGTCAGCGGGCTTGAGACACAGAGAGAAATTGACCACAATGACTGGGTTCAAGTCTGGTGAAGAACAGTGGCAGAAAGCAGATAAAACAAAAGGCTAAAAATAAAATAAACAAGTAAATAACGGTGAGAATGTGGTAAGATCTGAAAATGTAGTAAAAACCAGGCGGTTTTTAGGGATTAGGAAAGGGGGTGGTCAGGTCAATCTGTACTTTTGAAAACACTATTGGTTGGGTTTGGGGAAGGGGGTAGTTGAAGGAACTGGTCAGTCAGTCAGTCAACAGCAACCTCTGGTGGATTTATGCAAGAACAGCAGGCACGAATGGCACTCGTGAGAGTAATTTGAGACCTGAAAAAGCGTACACAGCGGCCTCTGGTGGATTGGTTGAAACATACCTCCTGGAAGGTATTTTACGATTTCCAGAAATGTATATAGGGGTACGTATCAATAATGAGCTTGGGTTGTTTTGTCGTCATGGTAATGTCAAGTTGTCAAGACAAAGACACCTCAAACAATGTCATTTTTTCAATTAAAAATGACGTAAATGTCACCTAATAATTGTCATAAGCATGCAACAAAACCAATTCATATTCATGACGTGCCATGATTATAAAGCTTGATTATTAGACAGTCATGATTATTAGACAGTCTTGTGAACAACAATGAAGTAAAGTGTCACCAGAAATTCTTACAAAGCCCTTTTAGCTGAACTGACTTTCATATTGATGAGTTTTCATATAATTGGATCATTTTATTAGCTATTTAAAATACATTACTCTTTTTTAATCACTCATTTTCTGTGGAAGTTTTTCTCCCACCAAACCATAACTTGACTGTAGATGACTGTACATAGAATTTGAAGATACTTGTAGCTTTCCAAGAAACTTTCAAAGTAGCTTCACCAACGATGAGGCTTATGCTTTGAGACCGTGGGACTTTAAGATATATAGTGTTGAATGAGGTTATACTGGGCTCACCAGCGACCAGAAGGAGAGGGCTGGAGTCTCGGGCAAGCGAAACGAGTTGTTAACACACAAGTGTGCGAGCGAGTGTGTGCAGTGAAGGGGGATGGCCGCCCTTGTTTGTAGCTTGTCAGCAATTGCCTGAGACAAGCTTCCCCTGCATGTGTGAAAGCTGCTTGGCTTGAATGCCCGGACCGTACCAAGTGGCGTCAAAAGCGAAGGGGGGGATGGAGGCGAGAAAAAACGATCAGACTGGAGACAATAGGCCCCTGAAGTGTTCCCCCCAAGTTGCTTTGATGTTGTCCTAGTGTCTAGATGCTGAAGGGGACCGGGGACTGCAGGGAAGAGCAGCCCTTTGTGTGGATGTGTGTGCACTTTTTGGGCCAGCACGGACAAAAGGGAGGGGTACAAAAGCCTGGAGAGAAATAAGAGAAGAAAACAAATGATGAAAACCCAAATGATCCTGAATGTGTTTTTGTACGGCCGCTGTGTGTGAGAGGGCACGCAGAAAGGGAGAAAAGCGAGAGAAATAGGAGGAGACGCTCGTACGCGGGGGCTGATACAGTGACGGAGACAGAGAGGGGGTGAGTGTACTGTATCTATTTCTTCAGCACCAGATCACAATATATACAAAGAGAAGAACACCCCTTTGTGT
>CAIGQZ010032813.1:17539765-17562926 GCA_903798205.1 Danio tinwini
ATCTATCTATCTATCTATCTATCTATCTATCTATCTATCTATCTATCCATCCATCCATCCATCCATCCATCCATCCATCCATCCATCCATCCACCCACCCACCCACCCATCCATCCATCCATCCATCCATCCATCTATCTATCTATCTATAGTATATCTATCGGTATTGGCAATTTATTCGGTATAATATTGGTATTGGCAATTTATTGGCTGTGATATTGGTATTGACAATTTATTGGCTGTGATATTGGTATTGACAATTTATTGGCTGTGATATTAGTATTGGCAATTTAATAAATGGGATGTCAGTATTGGCAATTTATTGGCTGTGATATCGGTATCAATTTATTGGCTGTGATATCGGTATTATAGAAACGTTTTTGCTAGAGGAAAAACAAGATGTTGGCAGTGTAGGAGTTTTTTGTCAGAACTGCAATTTGTAAATGAGAGATTTTAGATATTTCTTTTTAAGTTTATGTTTTATGCTGTTAACTATTTTAAATAAAATTAGTTTGTTTACATTATGTTTTTTGTAACCAGGCTTGGAAAGAAATCATATCAACATTTAAATTTATCATCCAATATATATATATATATATATATATATATTCATAGTTATTGGTTATCTGTATCGGCCAAAATGTACATATCGGTGTAATAATCAGTGTGTAACATTGAAGTCAAAGTGACAACGAAGGTGAAGGTGCAAACACAGTTTATTTACCCAGAGTCATGCAGGCAATGGTCAAAACAGGAACAAACAGTATCATGAGGAGAAACCAAAAGCATCATTGTGGTCACAGGCAAAGAGGTCGGTGCAGGCGGCAAACAGTATAAACAAGAAGCAAGGCAAGGCTAGACAATGAAATACTTTGAAATGTTACAGCAAACAATTAATAACAAGACTCAGCAATGTGTATGTGTGTGTGAGAGGTGAATATATAATCCAAGTACTCAGTCTATGATTTGTTTTTAGCTGTGTGTGCACAATCAGGGAGAGAACTGGAACTGGTGTGTGTGTGAGATGCTTGACAGGATTTGATGTCCAGTACAGATTTGTAGTTGTCCAGTGATCTGCAACTGCTGGATCACTGTTGATTGTGATCCGTATCATATCAATGTCATAATTCAATTCAATCCTAGTGAATTGGAAACAATTCTGACCACTTAGAAAACAAAGCTGACACCATCTCAGCCAATCAAACACCATTTAATGTTGACAGAAATTTGACATAAATTACATAAATTTTTTAGACCAATGAGATTTCACAGAGGATTGACAAATTTCAGCCACATATAAACAAAACTATTCCTATCATTGTAAATGTTTACGTCTGAAAGTTGCAAATGCTTACGATGGATTTTTTGTCGGTTAATAGTCTAGTCAGGACAAAGGGTTAAACGGACTGAACTCAATTTGCATCACTTTAAATGTAAACACGAAGTGGCACAGTGGCTCAGTGGTTAGCACTGTCGCTTCACAGCTAGAAGGTCGCTGGTTTGAGTCCCGGCTGGGCCAGTTGGCATTTCTCTGTGGAGTTTGCATGTTCTCCCCGTGTTGCCGTGGGTTTCCTCTGGGTGCTCCGGTTTCAGTCCAAAGACATGCACTATAAGTAAATTGAATAAACTAAATTGGTCTTAGTGCATGTGTATGTTTGAATGTGAGAGTGTATGGGTGTTTCCCAGTACTAGATTGCAGCTATATAGGTAGTCACTGCGTAAAACATGTGCTGGAATAGTTGGTGGTTCATTCCACCGTGGCGTCCTCTGAAATAGAGATCAAGCCGACGCAAAATGAATGAATGAATAAATGTGAACACAAATAAAGTGAGAATACTTTTGGTCGATAATGCCGCATCACTATGTGTGTGTTTTGCAGAAGGTCCCGAATCAACACGCACGCGCTCACACCCTCTGATTAGTCACAGCAGCAGGGAAGCGACACTGTCAGCCATACCATTATTTATTTATCCATTTCCATAATTTCTGCTGCTCTGCTGGGGGAGTCTTCCACTTCCTCTGCTATTTCAGAAAGCATCACTGTTCCTCTCCTCTCCTCAGTGCACAAAGAAATGCCGCACATTCGATACGCTTTGGATCTTAGAAATTTGATTCTGAGAGAGCGAAAAGGGAGAGGATGGGGGAGGGGCGGAGTTAATAGGTGGAGTGAACGAATGAGAGAAAGAGTAAAAAAGATAAAAATGTAAATGTGCGTCTTTAAGTCTGTCGATTTAGGCTTATGTGTTTGTGTGGAGGGGGTTGAGGATGGGGTGAGACTTTGCAGAAGAGATGCTGTCTGTCTCTCTCTCTGCATGTGTGTGTGTGTGTGCGTCTTTCTCTCCCTTTGCGGTGCTCTGATGACAGAGGTGACTCATCAGGGGGCACGATGCTCACATCTACAGACAGAAAGAAAGAAGAAAGAAGGGATGGGGAGGGGAGAGAGAGAGAAATATGGGGATGATATAGAGAGAGGGAGAGAGAGAGAGAGAGAGAGAGAGTGATGAATTCAGAGCAGTCTTGCTTGACTGCTAGCGTTTATTGGCCCATGGAAGCTTCGGGAAAGATGCTAATGACACTTCTGCCGTGAATGAGAGACAGGTGTGTGTGTGTGTGTGTGTGTGTGTTTGTGTGTGTTTGTGTGTGTGTTTGTGTGTGTGTGTTGACTGTGATTGCAACCCAACCCCCTCGATTTTAAACACTTCGCTCCTGTAAACACACTTCTGATCAGGGAGCTGGTCTAAGGAGTATATATATATATATATATATATATATATATATATATATATATATATATATACACACACACACACACACACAGTATACAGTATATAGCAAATCTGCACCTCATGAGTGCAATGCATTTGTTTGTGTTTTTGTGTTTGATATGCTTTTATGTTTCTTTCCAATTTTATCATCTACAATACCTACACTACCAGAAAAGTCTTGTTGCCTATCCAAGTTTTAGGAACAGCAAATAATAACTTGACTTCTAGTTGATCATTTGGTATCAGAAGTGGCTTATATGAAAGGTAAAGGCCTCTAGATTACGCTTGACCAAAATAAAATATGATCATATCTTGATTATTAATTATTTAATTAGGACAGTAAGGTCTGACTTTGCTGAGACAAAAGTCTTGTTATTTAACAGAAATAATGTACAGTATAGAATATAAAGTCGTGATGCAGTGGAAAAAGAATTAATATTGTATATGACTCTCATGAGCTTGGAGGACTGCATCCATACATCTCTGCAATGACTCAAATAACTTAATAAAGTCATCTGGAATGGCAAAGAAATCATTCTTGCAGGACTCCCAGAGTTCATCAAGATTCTTTGATCATTGGCCAATCCTAGAGCACCTCGACCTTCTTTGCTTTCAGGAACTTTGATGTGGAGGCTGAAGTATGAGAAGGAGCACTATCCTGCTGAAGAACTTGCCCTCTCCTGTGGTTTGTAATGTAATGTGCAGCACAAACACTCAGTGGCGTACTTTAGGTTTAAACAGTGTGGAGGAGGGGTGGGATGGGGATAAAGTTCTGATGTGCCAGATTTTTTGTATTTATTCTTAAATACAATTTTTAGAAGTTTACAAGTAGATAATGGTTGTAGTTGCAAGTGTTGAAACACTTTGCAATAACAGTACATTAATAATGGTGTACTAGTATGTACATTAAATGTTACTTCATTATGATCTAATGATGAGTTAGAGTGTGTGCTAATCATGAACTAACTTTAACTACAACATGAGTCACATGAGATGGCACCGTGGCTCAGTGGTTAGCACTGTCGCCTCACAGCAAGAAGGCCACTATTTCGAGTCCTGGCCGTGTCAGTTGGCATTTCTGTGTCGAGTTTGCATGTTCTCCCCGTGTTGGTGTGGGTTTCCTCCAGGTGCTCCGGTTTCCCCCACAAGTCTAAAGACATGTGATGAATTAGATAAACTAAATTGGCCGTATTGAATGTGTGTGAATGAGTGTGAATGGGTGTTTATTAGTACTGTGTTGCAGTACTGTGCTGCAGAGTGAGAAATACAGAATGAGAGAAAAGTATCAACATGTATTAACAAAAAGTTAGAAATGTGTATTTTTGCCTAGCATTGTGAACTGAACTGTTTCAATTTACTATAATCTTCTATGTGAAGCTGCTTTGACACAATCTACGTTGTAAAAGTGCTATAGAAATAAAGATGAATTGAACTGAATTGAATTGTGGAACATTTAATGGAGAGTTTGCTCAAAAATGTTAAGTCTGTTGTCATTTACACATCCACCACTTGTTCCAAACCTTCTTTAGTAGTCTTTTTATGTTTAACACAGAAGAAGATGATTTGAAGAATGTTACAAACCGGTAACCATTGACTTTCATAATGTATATAATCTCCTACTATTGATGACAATGTCCAAAAATATATATTTACATACACGGTGACGTTTTTCTTCACTAGAACATTAAAGCTATTTTTTTTTCTCGAACGGTGGTCTTGATTATACACAAATTGAAGTCAAAAGCTATACAGGTGCACTGAAACTATTCATTTTTGCAAGGAACAAGACATTATTTACTAAATTCTCAAGTTAAAACTTCTCTAATGTTCTACTGAAGAAGAAAAGTCACCTGCATCTTGGATGATTAACAGCATTACAGCAAATTTTCAGTTTTGTGTGAACTACCCCCTTAAGGTTGAATATTTCTTAAACCAGCTCTCCTTGACAGTATTGCATCATAATTACATCATAACAAATCCGGCCTGATTATTCACTTTACATTTACACTAGCACTCCATAGCAAAAACCCCATGCACATCCAGCCATCATCCTGATGAATATTCAGGCAGACAGTCAGAGAGAATAGATTTCTGAAACACTTCTCAATATAGCGTTTGCAGATAAATACCTTTAGGACTCGTCTCCCATGGCAACAGTGGTATTATCTCCTGTGTATGTGTATGTGTTTTTGTGTGAGAAAACGACTGGCTAGGCTATTATACCCCAGCAGTGTGAAGACTTGGTCTTTAGAACTGCCATTCACCCGGCTCTTATTTTCCAGCCCATATACCTGCAACACCAGTCGGCCTTCACTCAGAAACTTGTGTGGGTATGTGGATGGATGCTTCTTGATTATGCCAAGCTCTTTTCTTTGCATCGGATGGCATGCGTGTGAGCAGTGTACATTAAAGCGATAGTTCACCCGAAAATGAAAATTCTTTCATCATTTAATCATCCTCCGTTTGTTCCAAACCTGTTTGAGTTTAAACACAAAAGAAGATATTCTGAAGAATGATAGAAAAAAACTACCATTAACATAATTTTGTTCCCACTTTGGATGTCAATAGCTGCTTATTCTTCAGAATGTCATCTTTTGTGTTCAACAGAAGAAAGAAATTTACTTGAGTGTAAGTAAATGGTAAAAAAAAAATCATCTTTGGGTGAACTATCCCTTTAAATGCGACATCATGAAAATGTCTCACTTACTGCTAATTGGCTAATGGTGTGTTTTAGGACTCGGTTTGACCAATAGCATGGTCAATAGCATGTTTTTTAACATACTGCATAGCTAATGTTGATAAAGCTACCATTGGCTGTATTCACAGAGGTTAGAGTTATCTCATTAGATTCATCCAAAAGATGCTCACTGCCAGCGTGATTCCTAAATAAATATTCATTATGGACTGTATAATCTGACTTTTGACATTTTCTGTCAAGAAATTGTACTAATAGTGTAATGTTTCAAAAGCTCCGTTTCCATCCACCTATTTTTACAAGATGCACATAAGATGCACATAAATAATCGCTTAATAGAAACGTCAAGATGCACATAAGTTTTGACATGCGCAAAACTGAGCAGGATAAACTTTATCCGATAAGAAAAGATGTGCATAAACTATGATGGAAACACTTTTACTGAACAAATTCCAGTATGTGCATTAAAAAAATCATGTGGCTTTGTTATAAGAGATCATGTGTGAATGGGCAAATCACCAGGCTGAACACATTGTAAAACATCTGAAATGTTGTTTTGGTCATTCTAAAATGCCTTAATCATCTCATTATTATTATAATTAATTACCTCCAGTAGTGATGTGCGATACCACTGGTTTCCTATCCGATCCGATACCAAGTAAAATGAAGGCGAGTATCGGCGAAACCGATCCGATACCGATACTGGCCAAAAATGACTGTTTGGTAAATTAAAGTAACAAGTAGTGTACTCAAAAGTGTCACTTCATACTGAATACGAGACATATCATGGGTTATTCTTGTTTATTGTTTATTGATGAAGAATTATCATACAAAAAAGAGCCAACTTACATATTTATTGACAGAATCTGAGCATGTATATCTTAAAACGCCGTTCTCAACCACGTTCCTAGAGGACCACATTTTCCATGTCTCCTTAAGACCAGTAATGGGTGCGATAAATAAAGGAAACATCCAAACATGCAGTGTTAATGGTTTTCCAGGAACGTGGTTGAGAAACACTGCTTTAGTTTACACTTTCATACTGTTAAGATTCACTTCTGTACATTTCAGGTTCACTTTTGTTCTTTTTAGGTATTAATATGTACCTTTAAGGACCTGTTAGGGGAAAAATGCTTCTTTTGAAAAGGTACCACCCCAGTGACAAATTTTGTGCCTTTATTTCTGAGAGTGTATAACAACTTATTTGCATTTGTTTTTTGACTTGAACTATAAAAACATTTGCTTCACATTAGCATGAAAACCCGGTTAATGTACTCTACTCCAGTGTTTCTCAACCACATTCCTGGAGGACCACCAACACTGCATATTTTGGATTTCTCCTTTGTCTGTCACACTCATTCAGGTCTTTTAGTATCTGCTCATGAGCTGATGATCTGAATCAGGTGTGTCTGGTTAAGGAGACATTAAAAATGTCCTGGTGGTCCTTCTTCCCTAAAGGTACTAATGTTCACCTGTATGAAACAAAAGTGTACTTTTTGAAAAGGTACTCCCCAAAAGACAGATTTTGCACCTTTAGTGATATTCTTGACACATTTAAATCTCGTCTAAAGACCCATCTTTTTAAGCAGGCTTTCCTTTAACAATTTTTTATCATGTTTTTTATCATGCTATTTTATATTCGTGATGTGTGTTTATACTTGTTTGGTCAATGCATGTTTGGTAATGTTTATTATTTGTTTTAATTTGTTCTAGCATGGCTGTTGATGCTTATTGTAAGGCGACCTTGGGTGTCTAGAAAGGCGCCATTTACAAATAAAATGAATTATTATTTATTTCTGCGTGTGTGTAGAGTGGCTAACTATAGTATTGGTAGCCTAGTAACCAGCAGTAAACAAGGCAAGCATTATGGAGACAGCTGATTAGTCCTAGAGCTGGTGGTCCTCCAGGAACATGGTTGAGAAACACTTCCCTAAAGGTACTATTGTTCACCTGTATGGTACAAAAGTGCACTTTTTAAAAAGGTACCGCCCAAAAGACAGATTTTGCACCTTTATTTCTGAGTGTGTAGAGTGGCTAACTATAGTATTGGTAACTTAGTAACCAGCAGTAAACAAGGCAAGCATTATAAAGACAGCTGATTGGTCCCAGAGCTGGTGGTCCACAACAACTGCAAAAATGTATTAGCCTTTCAGAAACCTTTTAGATTTGGAAATTACAGTCTCTTCCTCTCCATCACCATCCGATTCTGGTTTTAATCTACTCCTGATCATTTCTGACATTTTGGCTGTGTGAGATTTGCTTGTTTTGTTGTTTCTGGAATATCACAACAATTTGTTTAGACTTAGCCCTCTTCTGAAAAGCAGCCGCTCATTTACATTTAAAGGGACACACACAAAAAAGGTGTGTTTTGGCTCCCACTTCAACAGGGGCATATTTGCTAAGCAATAGTGTGTGCTCTGGGAGGTATTCTAAGCTGAAAATTCTCCGATGCATTCTAGGGATAGGAAATATTTGTGTTACATCGTTTGAAAAATACGTCACCTTTGAGCACCATTTGAGATGTCTGTATTTTGTCAGCGAAATGCGAACATACCTTGCACGTTTATATTTAGCAACTGCGTGTAGTGTGAATAGTCACAGGCAGATTCACTACGAAGCGGTGTTACTGTAGCATGTGTGTGTGTGTGTGTGTGTTTGTGTGCTGTGATGCATGGCAGCAGTGCTTATGCTCAGTCTAGCACGTCACACCAGCATCTGTGCAGCTGTACTGGTGACTGCTCCTCTGAGAGACAACACATACACACACTCGTACTGCAAATCAACACAGCTTATCTACCACTTATTGGCCAATGAATGAACTCGCGATGTTAGGATGCAAGTGCCAGGGGCGTTTTCTCTGAGGAGGCAAACGTAATCGACGCTACAACAAAAGAACAAAGCGAATATAAAGAAATACTTTCAGAAATGACACCGTTTGAGCTTCAGAGACACTCGCAGATGAAGTTTTAGAGGGAGGCAACATCTTAGAGGGAAAGTGAAAGGATAGTTCAATGAAAGAATATCTTCTGTCATCTTGTATTCTTCGTCATGTCATTCCAAAGCTGTTTGATTTTATTTCAAAAGAAGAAACATGTCTTGGTTTTTTATTATTGGTGCTTAACAGTAAAGTCAGTTGGGTCTCATGTTGTTTTGTTTTGGGAAACACTAGGTATGTTTTCATCCAAAGATGTGAATTAAATTTATGCACAAAACTGGAATATCGCATAGAAGACGTGCAGCAGCATTTCCATCCAACGAGTCAAAGAGTACAAAAGCGTCACTTCCTCATTAACTGGCGTCAAATATCAACAGTAAAAACTGAATTTGCCGTGGTAGGAGAAGCTGTGTGAATCTTTTCCTTATTTAATAAATGACTTGTGCCTCAGAAGACATGCAATAAACACGTGGTGGCGTTTGGAGGAGTGAGACATATTCCTCAGAGATTGTGGTCCATATTGACATGATAGCATCACGCAGTGGCTACAGATTTGTCGGCTGCACATCCATGATGCAAATCTCCCATTCCACCACATAACAAAGGTGCTCTATTGGATTGATTTCTGGTGACTGTGGAGGCCATTTGAGTATAGTGAACTCATTGTCATGTTCAAGAAACCAGTCTGAGAGGATTTGTGCTTTATGACATGGTGCGTTATCCTGCTGGAAGTAGCCATCAGAAGAAGGGTACACTGTGGTCATAAAGGGATGGACATGGTCAGCAATAAAACTCAGGTAGGCTGTGGTGTTGACATGATTTTCAATTGGTACTAATGGGCCCAAAGTGTGCCAAGAAAATATCCCCCACACCATTACCACCACCACCAAGCTGAACTGTTGATATAAGGTAGGATGCATCCATGCTTTCATGTTGTTGACGCCAAATTCTGACCCTACCATCTAAATGTCACAGCAGAAATCGAGACTCATCAGACCAGGCAACGTTTTTCCAATCATCTTTTTTTGTCCAATTTTGGTGAGCCTGTGCGAATTGTAGCCTCAGTTTCCTACTCTTAGCTGACAGGAGTGCCGCCCGGTGTGGTCTTCTGCTGCTGTAGCCCATACGCCTGAAGGTTGGATGTGTTGTGCGTTCAGAGATGCTCTTCTCCATACCCCAGTTGTAACAAGTGGTTATTTGAGTTACTCAACAAGGCATTTGTGCCCACAAAACTGCTGCTGGATATTTTCCCTTTTTCAGACTATTCTCTGTAAACCCTAGAGATGGTTGTGCGTGAAAATCCCAATAGATCAGCAGTTTCTGAAATACTCAGACCAGCCCGTCTGGCACCATCAACCATGCCAAGTTCAAAGTTAGATGAAGCTAAATTAAGGTTGCATTACAGTTTTTCGCAGTCGCTTTGGTGCATTTCTCAGAACACTATTTACATTTGCACAACAGTTAACGCATTTCTCAAAACATTTAGTACAAACTGCAAAACCTAGTGTATAACCTGTAAAAGCGTGTCACTTGCTCAAAAGGGATAGCTCATTTGTCAAAAGCAAGTATTCATGTCAATGAAAGTGTCAGTGTCATCAAGATGAAAAGTCCTGACACCATTGTTTATGAACAAGATACGAACAAGATAAATGGCTTCGTCATGTTTTCATTATGACAGTTTACTCTGTACATTTTTTCCAATGCAAAATAGTCAGATTTTGATGACACGTCCTGAAAATGCTCAAGACAGCACTATATACTATTTGCACAGCCATTTGAAAACTACAGTAAAGTTAGACATCACTGCATTTAGTGAGGTATCTGAGTACAAGACACTATATATGTATGTTTCACATTTTTACTGCAGATGCTCTTTACAATTCTAATTTATTCACAGCATTGTGCAAAAGAATAAATACACTCTTATTTACAACAAACATAAACTTCCTTTGGGTAGAGCTGTGCACAACTGTAAACAATACTGCAGTACATATTGGAACTGAACCTACAACATACACAGGTCTGTAAAACATTCATAAAATTTTTCAATTTAGAAGACATTTTCTGAATTTTTTTTATTTGTATTTTTTTTTCTAAAATTAGCTTGACAGATTTTGACAACTAGTTCAACATTTGTGTATGTAATGACTCAAGTAATGAAATGAGGACTATTAGTTATATATGGAATGACTATTCAGCATCCACAAGTTTAGTTAATTTTGACTGACATGACATAAGCAAATGATAATGTTACAAACAGCAGAGAGTTGTAGGAAAGCAATTGATGCATGTCCAAAAGCATTTGCAATTTGTTGAAAGGAATGAGAAACTGCTACTATGATGTGACTAATTGTTTTGGGAAATGCATTAACTGTTGTGCAAATATAAATAGTGTTGTGAGAAATGCACCAAAGCGACTGAGAAAAACTGTAACTAGGTCTGCTATGAATGAGGAAATTTAGATCAGCAATATTTCAGTGGGATCTACATGATATTTTAAATGCTAAATTAATGAATTATATATATATATATATATATATACAGTTCCCTATATATAAAACACATATTATGAACATGAAGAGTGCAATGGTGAAATCCATTTCAGAAGTCTACCATACACCATTGGGACGTGTATATGTTTAATTTAGAGGGATATTAATAATCATAATCGCACAGGAACAGGTCTTCCCGTCCTCTAAAGACAAACAGCTCCAGGGTTTCAGCGACAGAGAGAGAGAAAGAGAGAGATAAAAGGTCATTGAATGGCATTTCAGCGCAGGGCTCAGCTAGCACTAGCACCTTAAGGCTTTCTGTTTTATCTGATGGAGATTAGTGGTGTGTGTGTGTTTGGCATCCCTTTTCTTCAATCAGCATTTGTGAAAATGCTCAGATGAAATTGTGTAATTGTGTGTGTGTGAGAGAGACAGACTGGTGAAAAGAAAGAGAGAGGTTTAGCAGTGCTATATGATGATTTCGTTTTGGCAGTGATGAGGAAAATGTTTTGAGATGTTTTTTGTGTTTTTTTGTGTAGATCTGCATGAATAGATGGGTGTAATTTTTTCTACCTTAAAAAAAATAATCGATTCATTGACTCCAAAGTGTTGAAAATCAAGAGTCTATTCCAAAGGTGGTAATTGATTCCCATTTCTCTTTTCAGTTAAATAAATAATAAAAAAATTGACTCTCTAATCAGAATTCACTTGATAATAATGAAACATTTCTATGAACTGATTCCATTGGTTCTCTTCAATGAATTGGTTCAAATAACTATTATTTTCATTCATTTGGTTGTTTGTTGATTTGTTAGTTGATTTGTTTGTTCATTTGTTCGTTCTTTTGTTCATTCATTTGTTCGTTCATTTGTTTGTTCATTTGTTTGTTCACTTATTTGTTCATTTGTTCGTTCATTTGTTCATCCATTTGTTCGTTCATTTGTTCGTTCATTTGTTCATTCATTAGTTTTTTTTCACTTATTTGTTTATTTTATTGTTCATTTGTTCATCTATTTGTTCATAGATTTGTTTGTTCATTTGTTTGTTCACTTGTTTGTTGATTTGTTAATTCATTTATTTGTTCATTCATTCATTCATTCTAGGGCTGCAGCTATCGATTTTTTTTCAATAATCAATTAATGTACCACTTTAATTGATCAAGATAGAGGAGTAAAAAGTGTATAAAGTCAATCACACACACACAAACGCACGCACGCACGCACGCGCACACACACGCACGCACACACACACGTAAACACACTTTCCTTTCATTAGTCACTGTGTCCTAACATCTATGTTTGTGTGAATGCATGTGAATGCCCACACACACACATGCACACGTTCTGTCATCACCCCAAACACACACAAACAGTTTCTTTTTTTTTTTTACCCGCGCACAACAACACACACTCTCTGTTCTGATGGCCCCTGAACACACATACAGACACACACACCTTGGCTTGGATAAATAAAGGAAGACAAAGCATTTTTGAGAGCAGCTCAGTGCAGTATGGCAGTGCAATCAATACCGCTTCCACAGTAGCTAAAAAGCCCTCAGTTGTCTCCTTCTGTATTGGAGAATCAGCAGCCGTCATCAAAGACCGCCGCTTGTTCATTCCCCACATCTCTCTCTCTCTCTCTCCTCAACATTCCTCTCTCCTGATTCCTTCTGCTCGCTTGCTCTCACAAGAAAACGGAAAAGTAAATAATTCCCCCCCTCAGAAGTCGTTTAAACTCTGCAGGCTGTCGTTGTGCTGTCTGTTTCCCTCTATGCTAACACAGAGAATAGTGAAAGTTTCGCTCTCCCACAGAGACGAGTCTCCACTCAGAAATACTCTTGAGCTGTTCTTCAATATTCAATTCAATAGGATTCAATATTTGAAGTCATGCTAAGTTCATTGAAAGGCTTGCAGCTATGTGTGCCTGAATGATTCATGGCAAAGCTACTTTAAGGCTAGTCATTTCGCAAGGTAGCCATTTTGGTAATGGCGTCAGGCTGCTCTTGTAGACACGTTTGCATATTTATGCGCTATTCTATATTGTTCTTTAGTGTGAAACAAGCAGTTACTGTGGTAAAAAAGCACTTTAAAAATACATACACTGTAATGCTCATTCCCAAATATTTCCTTTTAATATAAATGACTATAGTATTTTAAATGTGTAACACTTGGTTTTATTGGATTTTTTGTTTCTGTTATATACTATAGTTTGTTTCTGTTTGGTACAGCATATTATTTGCAGTAAATAATTGAACTGAACAATTATGCCTCATATGTTTCATTGGCAGTTTTATTGATCACTAATATAGGATTTATGTTATGTTTATGTAGTTATGATGAATTTAAGTTGCTTCGATTTAAAAATGAAAATTGCAAAAATAGCTTAGATGTAGCTAAGCTACTTTTGCCAAGTAGCTTTTAGCTTAGCTTGCTACATTTCTCAGAGGGTAGCTTTTAATATAGTTATACTACATTTTAAATAAAGTAGCTAACGGCTTAGCTCACTACATTTTTCAAGTAGCTTGCCCAACACTGAACATACGCTTAACTGCGGATTCTAGGTCAAATAAATGCAACACCACAAACTTTTGCTCCTTTTCACGACAATGATATTTACAGTGACATATTACAGATGAATAAAGGATTATTTTCTGTGTGTTTGAGCTGTACTGTATGAATGTGAACTGATATGTTAACAAAAAAGACTTGGATTGCACAACTGAATATGGATCTATTAAATGTACTTTAATGATATACACTTTTTTTGTCATTTTTGTGAAACTGCCAAATAACATCAACAACTTTTACTCCTTTTCACGATAATGCTATTTTCAGTGACATATTACAGACAAATAAAAGATTATTTTCTAAAATTAGCTGACAGCTAGCTCTCTGCAACTCTCACATGGTCGCCCACTGGCTGTGCCCGGTCAGAACCTGGATGGGATACCACATGGGAAAGCTAGGTTGTTGCCGAAAATGGTGTTAGTGAGGCCAGCAGGGTGCACTCAACCTGTGGTCTGTGTGGGTCCTAATGCCCCAGTATAATGAAGGGGACTATATACTGCTCAGTGAGCGCCGTCTTTCAGATGAGATGCTAAAAATCCCAGCATGTCCTTTGAAAAAGAGTTAATCCTGACATCCTGGCCAAATTTGCCCACTGGCCTTATGGCCTCCTATAATTATTGGCTTCATCGCTCTGTCTCCGCTCCACCAATCAGCTGGTGTGCAGTGTGGCGCAATTTGGCTGCCGTCGCCAACATTCTGTTTGATCTGTACAACCAGCCTGGTCTTATGAGGAAACTTAATTAATTTACGTTTTGTCATTTCAGTGGCTGATTAGTACAAATTCATATGAGTTCAGTTGTACAAAAATGTACAATTTTGAAAAGGAGGCATGGCGCTAAACCCCACCTCTAAACCCAACCGCCATTGGGCAATTAGCAAATCGTACTAAACTGTGTACAAAGAAGGACACGTATCTGAAACATACAACAAAACTTTAGTAACATATGTCAGATGCGAAAATGAAAATGTCGACAGCGCACTCTAGTGGATTTGTAATCAGAAACGTTCGACAAAATGTACCCGGAGCAACGTATTTTATGTGAATTTATGTTTTTCCAGTGAGTCTGGGCTGAAATAAAGGTGTGAAATGTTTGATGTTCTCAGTTGTTGGCATTTTAAAATATATTTGAGGTGGAGATTTCAAAGATTTCAAAGATAAATTAACTTTATATGTTCATAAGTATACAGTGTATATACACAGCATTTGGTACACAACTTATCTAAAAATATCTTTAATCAGCAATAATCAGACAACATTTGGTTGTTAAAATATTTTTAGATTTTAAAAATGCTGAAAAACAGCTATTCTGTTATGTAGATTACGATTTGTGTAGATTCTCTTGGTCAAATTGCTCTAAAAGATGCTGATACAGGTCTGATACAGTTCATTTGCATTAGTAAAGGTAAAAATTTATATTTCTTTTAATTTTAGAGCACAGCATCTGTTTTTGTTTTATTTGAGTGTTCTGATTTGTCCTGTTCATTATTTTTAGGCAAAATGCTGTTAGTGTGAGCAAATCTAAAAGCAATAGTTTACCCATAAATAAATATGACTGTATGTTTGAGCTTTCATGTACCGTGTGAATGTGAACTGATAATACACTGTAAAAAAGCAGGGTTCCACCCATTCCTTCATGTTGTCTCAACACAAACCGATTAAGTTAACTTCATTGTTTTTTTGTTTTTTTTTACAAATTTATGTGGATTGAACATCAAACAATTAAGTTGTCCCCCCCAAAAAACGTAAGAATTGCTGCATGTCAACTCATTATAAATAAGTAGTTTAACAAGCAAAAATTTTATGTCTTCAGAAAACTCGGATTAAACAACTTAATATGGATTTAATTAAGGATATTTTTAAAACATTTTGATTCAAACTACTTTCAAAGTAATCAAATATTTTAATTTTTGTTTTGAAGATTAAACAGTCATTTTGGCAGGAATCAGAAAAAGACAGAATATTCGGTTTTTTGGGGGAAACTATTGCTTTAAAGAGCCTTTATTTTGCATTATAAAAGGTCATATTTTGGAGGTCTCTAACAACAGGCTGATATGCATGCAAGGTCAAAAAACACTTACATTGTCTTATAATATGCATTTATTTTTACCTAATTATCCCAACGACTCCTATATGATTCGTTCAGCGATTCATTTGTTCACAAAGCATTGCAGTTAAACACCAGCATATTACTCTACTCTTAATGCTAACCCCAAGTAATAACAATGACACATTCAGTATTAATCCACACAGTGGCAAAAATTAAACTGTTTTGAAAATTGACCACGCTGTGTGTGACGAACAGCTGATGGTGGGCATAGCAACGACAAACAGTAGAGGATCACGAGTTTAGAAACGCATTTAAATCAGTAAGGAAGAAACACGTTTTGCGTTTTCAACGTGGTTTTGGAGACAATATGTGAATAGCACCATGAAGGTTTAACCTAAGAGATACAGTACAAGCACTGATCTATAATAGATAAGTGATTATAAGCCTTGCGGGGTAATTACAACTTATAACACACAATTAAACACATTTTTCAAACTACACAAAACGTGGCAACAATTTTAATTACACTTACATACTATGATACGGAGGAAAAAGAAACTGGTTATGAACTGTAACTGTATGTTCACACCGAAAGCAGCGAGAGTGTCAAAGGTAGCTCTGGCCGCCCTGCTGACGACGCTGTTTGCCTTCAGCTCTGGCGGCGAGAGCGTCAAAATAGAAAGAAAAACATTGCAAATAATTGGAAATCCGGCGACTGTAATATTAAAACTCTTGGGAACAACTGTGGTCGGAACCAAAGTTCACAGTGACTGTGTTCTTTGGACTCCTCTCAAGCAGTGGACTTCTGCATTCTGATTGCTTGCCGCCGAACCGCGTCACAGCTCATTACCATAAAGTTGACTTGATTTCAACTCTCCTCGACGCCCACACCGGCGAAGACGCGCCGCGCTGCTCCTCGCCGCTTATCACCACCGGCTACCATTGAAAATCAATGACTTCCGGCTACGTTGACGCTCTTGCTACTTTCAGTGTGAACGTACAGTAACAGTTACTGACAAAGTCCCTGTCAAAGTCTGATAAAGTCCCATACATAAAAGTGTCTGCTGCTCCTTCCTTTAACAAACGACCAGCGAATCCTGCACTGCAGCGAAGGTTATTGTATCAATCATCAGAAAAATGACAGGAAGGAACACAGCACTAGGTTGACTTTATTGCCCACAGCCGAATCTCCATCTGTCAGTGATCGCCATCTTCGCATCATGATCAGTCTCGTGATCCCACATGCTCTGCTAGTGTCTGAAGGAAAAGGCTCGTTTACATTTTACCAGATCCGGTACTACATATTTGGTGATGTACCGTATCGACGTTGGCGAGTTCAAGCAAAAGATCCAAACCCAATTCATTCATTCGACTCTGAATCAACTATTTCGTTAATGAATCAATAGTTTTAAACACGGTGCACTTTTAGATTTAAACCTCAGCTGGATGTTTTCATTCACTTGGTGCTGTGTTACACACTGCGTAAAAGGTCATTTTCAAAAACCCATAATAGGGGCTCTTGAAAAACAAACCATATGACAAAACACCCAACAAAAAGGAGTATTTCTGCCAGATCTGAACTGCTCATGACCTCACTGTGGATGCGGGTGTCCGAACACTGACCCACTGGGGTGTGTGTTAGACATTTTCTTCCTTGCGTACAGTAGTGGGTAGAGTCACACTCAGCAGTTAATCATGCAAACATCATTAATAGAGACGGCTTTTCCTGTGAGCTATTGATCTGTGCCGTCCAGATAATGAAAAACAGCAAGCGTGTGCTGATCATGCTAATCTGGCCAGTCGACCACGACCCATAATCCCCTTCTAGATTAAAGGCCAAGCCAATCTGCTGGAGTCAGTGCTGAGAGGTCACCAGTAACTGAAGTGTGTGTGTGTGTGTGTGTGTGTGTGTGTAAAATACCTAAAGAGACAGTTCATTCTGTCATCATATCCTCACACTTATTTTGTTCAAAAAACTAGTGTTAAGTTCCTCAAGTATATTTGTAGGAATAGTTAAAATGATTGATTTTTCTATTAATATTAATATTCATTAATATTCCATGAACACATATTTCAAATTCATTCATTTCCTTTCGGCTTAGTCACTTTATTTATCAGGGGTCACCACAGCGGAATGAACCGCCAACTTATCCAGCATATGTTTACACAGTGGATGCCCTTCCAGCTGCAACCCAGTACTGAGAAACACACACACACACACGCACACACACACACACACACACACACACACACACACACACACACACACACACTACGGCCAATTTAGTTTATTCAATTCACCTATACAGCATGTCTTTGGACTGTGGGGGAAATTGGAGGAATCCCACACGAACACGGGGAGAACATGCAAACTCCCATATTGTAAATGTCCTATCAAAATATATATCAGTTAGTAATATGCATCGCTGAGAAATCATTTTTTTACTTTAAAGGTGATTTTTTTTTTAATATTTAAAAAATGTTTTGAACCCTTTTTGTAGATTGCAGTTTTTCTATGTAGTATCTCTGTCAAATATTGTCCTGACAAACCATCAATGGAAAGCTTATTTTTTTTGTTGGTCCTGGTGGTCCTGGGTCACATATTTTAGCTTTATTATTCCTCATCATAAAAGTTTAAACATGGCAACTCTTTATTTCTTAGAATTGAATTGAATTTCTTAGTTTACTAAGTTCAGACTTTTTTCTTGGCTTTTTTTTATATAAAATTGTGACTTTATTCTTGCAGGGTTTTTTAATTCTGAGGTTTTATCTTGCAATTTATCTGGCATTATTTTTTATGATTTATGATTTTATATCTAGCAAGTCTGACTTTTCCCCCCAGACTTTATTTTCCAATTATGACTTTTTACTCAGCAGTTGTGAATGAATTTCAAGTTTAAAACTGTCTGCGACAAAGTCACAATTCTGAAAAAAAAGGTCAAAATTCTGAGTTTTTACTTACAATTGTGACATAAACATGAAAATGTACAAAAAAATTTTAACTTTTTATGTGCAATTGTGATAAAGAAAGGCAGAATTGTGAGATATAAGGTTAATGTTAGATATAATGTTAAAATGATCATTTTACTATCAGTATGGAACAGAGTAAAAAATACGTCATAAAATAGTATATTTTTAGTCTTCTGAGTCTAGCATTGGCAATGTGCGAGATACACAAAAACATTATGATGTTCACAGAACATCTTTCATTTTTGGTGCACACACTCAAAAAAAGGATGTTTGCTCTTTATTCGAACTACTCAGCAGGCACAAGATGTCAACATGACATCAGATTGACATTGTACCCCACATCGTGGGACATTGCATTTTGTTTGGAAATGAAAATTGACATCAGAACCCAACGTCAGACCGATGCCAATGTCCAACCTAAAATCAACCAAATGTCAACGTCTAATGATGTTATAGCTTGACGTGTGGATGTTACCACTATAACGTCTATTAGACATTGGAGTTTGGTCGCCATACCTGACGAATAAATGTCAGTATTTGACGTCATATATGACGTTGGTCATATATGATGTTGGCCAGACGTTGGATTTTGGTCATTTTCCAACACAAATCAACAAAATATCAACGTCATAACAATATGTCCTTAGAAGCTGGCGACTCAAATCTAACCTAATATTAAAGTCTTATGATATTGTGTGCCTGCTGGGCACTCAATTCCTGATTTTTTGGGGACAACTTAATTATTTTATGTTCAATCCACTTAAATTTGTAAAAACTTTGAAGTTAACTGAATTCCTTCATGGTGTTCCAACACAAATCGATTGTGTGAACCCAGCACTTTTTACAGTGTAGCTCTCAAAAGTCCACATCCAACTTTGGTATTATGAGACCATCACTGAGGTCACAGAAAGACAAACTGCAACAGCTACTGTTTGTAAACGAGCAGACTAAACATTTTTGAGGCTTTTATAAGACAGAAAATAATGATTGCTTATTAATGACTTGAGTAAACGATGACCAAATATTAAATTTTAGCATGAACTGTTCATCTTCTGACATTACAGGCAACCAAGTCTCAAAAGAATCTATTGTAAAAGAGTTTCAATTGAGAGCAGGAGGAGTATTTTGTACACAGTTAAAAGCAAAGCAGTGATTTGTTGAGGCGTGATCCACTTAGTGATTCTGTCTGTAAAACTGAACCCTTTTCCTTTCCCTGAAAAGCTTTCATAAATTATAAGTATATAAATCCTTGTTTCATGTTAGTGAAATGACTTTTGGTTCATTCGCGTGGCTGTCTACGAGTGCATCCGCGGCATTCGCACATTAAAAACTCCACATTTTCATATTTCCAACGACTTAAAATGATAACGCCCAGTCAGTTCAAAGGTGTCATATTTGCATTGCATGAGGTGCCGTCCACCGCTGTCCCTGAGGACTCAAACGGCTGCGTCCAAACCAGACACAGACTCTGCTTCACGTCCACCGGCCAATCGGATGCCCCGCTGGAGAGCGTCACCATGACAACTATGGCTGCCCAGCCCAGATGGGCTCCATATTGCAGACACAAAAAGAAGGAGAGGAGAAAAGAGAAGAAAAAGGGGGAGGAGGGGGGAGAGATACTGACTTTTGTTTGTTTGTTTAATCAGACAAATTGCATGAAAACACTGAAACATGGAAACGTGTTTGCAAGAGAGTAAAAGAGGGGCAGATAATGCGAAGGACCGATGACTTGTGGTATTCAGCATATCTGTATTTGGTAAAAATGAATGTGCTTTGCATGCATACACAGATTTTGTCCTTGACTGAAATTTAGAATCATTTAAATAAAAATTTATCATAATAAAATGTATATATATAAGTCCACCCCTTACAAATCTCTCTTTAAATTCATATTTTTAATAGGAAGCTATACAATATCTGTGCATATACATTAGATACTGATGCGAAATCTGGAGCTTATCTCCAGATAATAACTTACGATAACGGTCCAAAAACTATTACACCCAAATTTATGTTATAGAAAAATATTAAATGCAAATTTAAAAAGAGAAAAAAATCAAGAGAAACAAAAAGTGGAAAAATTTAGTTGAAATTTTGTAGGTTGTAATTTTTTTTATATATTTGCTTGAATTTAATTGTATTATCTTTTAATTTCTAATTATGTTTGTTGACTAAATATAATTTTAATAAATATATCTGTTTAATAAATCTGTTTTGTTTAAATGCACCAAAATACATTGCCTATATTTACAGAGAAATGTATATACATATATATATATTTTAGTATTTATATATAGTATATATAGTAGTATTTTAGTATTATTATATCTTGCTGGTACATCATATACACTCAAAAATAATGTTTACTGTTTGTTCAAACTACTTATCAAAAAAAAATATCAACACAATTCTTGATTATTTTCTGGGACAACTTCACTGTTTTATGTTGTCCACTTACATTTGTAAAACTGAATAAGTTAACTTAATTCCCTTATGTTGTCTCAACACAAATCAGTTGTGTAAAGGCCAAGCATTTTTTACAGTGTACATGTATTAACTTAAAAAAATCTTTGGAAAATACATAAAAAAATTTACTTAATTTTTTTTCTCATGCTCACCAAAGATGAGTTTATTTAATAAATGCAGTAAAATAAATTTTAAAAGACAGTAAATTTAGCAATATTATGAAGGATTATTTGCATTTAAAATAAAAAATGTAAATATAAAAAACAATAAATATAAAGTCTTTAGTGACACATATATGATTCAGAAATCATTCTAATAAGATCATTGTTGTAGTTTTTTATATTAGTTTTAATGTTTTTATTTTTTTATGTTTACATTTTTATTTAAAAATTTAACTAATGTTTTACATTTCTTTTTGTTTTTTGTAATATGTCTGTATATTCATTCATTCATTCATTCATTCATTCATTCATTCATTCATTCATTTTCTTTTCGGCTTAGTCCCTTTATTAATCTAGGGTCGCCACAGCGGAATGAACCACCAACTTATCCAGCACGTTTTTACACAGCGGATGCCCTTCCAGCCGCAACCCATCTCTGGGAACCATCCACACACACTCATTCCCACTCATACATTACAGACAATTTAGCCTTTGGACTGTGGGGGAAACCGGAGCACCTGGAGGAAACCCATGCAAACGCAGGGAGAACATGCAAACTCCACACAGAAACGCCAACTGACCCAGCCGAGGCTGGAACCAGCGACCTTCTTGCTGTGAGGCGACAGCAATACCTACTGCTCCATTACGTCGCCCCCATGTCTGTATAGTATTTTAAATTTATATTTAATTTTTTGTTTTAGCTCTTTTCATATGAAATTAAACTAAATAACATTAAAAAACTAAATATTGAGTAAACTAAATATTTTTTTTATATACACTGTAAAACTCAATAAGTTAAGGTTACTCAAACCATTTGAGGAAACCGATTGCAACAAACCATTTAAGTTAAAAAAATAATCCTACTGAGTACTGTTAACTTAATCCATATGAGTAAACGAAGCAATCTGAGCACATTAAAACCCAATAAATGAAGAGAACTTAAACTGAGTACTGTAAAACCCAATAAATGAAAAGAACTCAAACCAACTGAGTACTGTAAAACCCAATAAGTTAAGGCAACTCAAACCATTTGAGGAAACCGATTGCTACAAACCATTTGAGTAAAAAAAAAACCTAATCTAAATGAGTACTGTGAACTTACTCCATTTAAGTTGAAGTAATGAGGTATTTAATTAACTCATGACCTTCAACACTGAGTTCAAAACGTTTTTCAAATGAACTTTCAGTAAATTTTGAGTTAACTACACTCATTTCATTTGATAAAGTTGACTGTTTGGTTTTACAGTTTATATATTCAATATTTCTCTGTTTTAATTAACTTTTTTTATTTATATTAACGAAAAATTTGTTTTATAGTTTTAGACACATTAATTATAACCCTGTTTTAATGAATCGAAGAACACAATTTATCTGAAACAAAAATATTTTGGAACATTTTAACTATCTTTAATTTCACATTTGGTTAATGTTAATGTGGTCTTACTGAAAAAAAAGGTGCTGATTTCCTTAAAAAAACTAAAACCTTGTACAAAATGTACACTGAAAAAAAATCGATCATTGCAAATTGTTGCAAACAATTCATATAAGCTGAATTTAAACAAACAAATTAAGTTAAACATTACTAAATGTTATTTGTTTGTTTAAATTCAGCACATATAAATAGTTTTACCTTAAAAAAATGGAGTAAATCCAATGAATATTTTTTTTTCATGGTAGTAGCTTCTTTAGAGTAACCAATCAGCACACAGGACTATGAAATGCAGTCTAGAAGCTACAATGTAAAACCAAATCTGACTTTAGAAACTGCTGGAAGACAGCAAGACCTTTTACAAATGTATCAATTCCTGCTGTTTTTACTTGCACGAAACTCGTGTAAATCAGACCAGGAGATCGGGAGAGTAAAAAAGAATTAA
The DNA here is from genome assembly GCA_903798205.1 of Danio tinwini. Lineage (NCBI taxonomy): Eukaryota > Metazoa > Chordata > Actinopteri > Cypriniformes > Danionidae > Danio > Danio tinwini. The sequence goes on from CAIGQZ010032813.1 coordinate 17,562,739, forward strand.
CATACTATTCATCAAATCCAGTGGCTGACTCTTATTAGCTATGAATCTCGTTAGCGGTTGCTCTCTAATGGTGTGTGCACAATGTGGCATATGCTGGTGTTTTTGTGCAGGTAGGAAACCTGGCTGATGTAACGGCCTGAAACACACACACACACACACACACACACACACACACACACACACACACA
>CAIGQZ010032813.1:17562936-17574329 GCA_903798205.1 Danio tinwini
CACACACACACACACACACACACACACACACACACACACACACACACTTACAGATGGAATAAAACACACAGCTCAAACTTCAGCACAGAATCAGCTTCATTTACCTCAAACCACCTTGTGCTCGCTCGCTCTCTGTCCGTCTTAATCTGAGAGGCAGTGATGTGCTGTCTATTACTGATGCTCAGAGCTTGCTTACTATTCTGAGGACCATACATCAACACTTGGATGGAAGTTTGTGTGTGTTTGTGTTTGTTTGTGCGTGAGAAATGGAAAGAGTTAAAAAATGAGGAATAATGGAAAGAGAGAGACTGTCTGAGCACCACTACTGTACTAGACGACAATTTGTAGCGACAAAGCGTCTGAGTTACAATAAGTTTCCGAGGTTTAAAGTGACGCAAACAAAAGCGACCTTTGTTATGTCTGTGTAAACCAGAAGCTGCTTTTATTTCAGTATGTTGCTGTACACTCAATATTTTTTGCTGCTTATTTAAACTACTTATGTAAAATTTGTATTAAAATTATTTTTTGGGGACAACCTAATAGTTTTATGTTCAATCTTAAATTTGAACATAAATTTAAGTTTACAACTTAAATTTGTAAAAACTATTAAGTTAGCTTATTCGATTTGTGTTGAGACAACATCAATGAATTGTGTAGATTCGTGGAACCCTTAATTTTTTACAGTGTACTTCCAACTGAAATGGAATATTGAGTAGGGGGCGGGGCATTCTTTTTTTCACATTATTTCCTTAAAGGCAATTTAACAATAAGGGGGCGGGGTTAAGAATATTGTGCCTGAAGCCGTCAAATTGACGTCAACAACACTCCAAACACTGAAGCAAATGGTCCGATTTTGATTTTGATTTTTCACTTCATAGCAGTGTGCACTAGCAAATTAAACATTGTAATTTTTGATTTCACGCGGAGGTTAAAGCAAGCTGAGTTTAACATATGATGATGCGCAGAGACTATTTAATGTTCCTACTCCACATACTGCTTTGTCTAAATTATAAGTATAACTTCTGTTAATCTGTAAACTGTATTGAAAAATGACGCGTAAAGAAGTGAGATTGTTAAATTTCCTCATAGTTCATCCACCGAATATGTAGAGGAGAATTCTTAAGTTACTGTCAAAAGTTAAGTTAAAGTACTGTCATCATAGACTCTCAGAAAAAAAGGGCAGTATCTTTTCAAAAGGTACAAAATTGTGGTAACAAATGTACCATATTGATATCTTAAAATTACATGCGTGATTCATCTCCTAGATCAGTGGTCCTCAACCTTTTTTATCACTGCGGACCTGTCAGCACTTGACAATTTTGCAGCGCCAGGGGGGTTGTTGTGGGTTGGTGTTGTTAAAGACTATAGAATACACGAGACATGTCATTTGTATCTTTTTGAATAGGGAAAAGTGTAACTGTCATTATGGTGAATAAAGGCCCGCCTACTAGTACAGAAGCCAATCATCGATCATTATATGGTGAAAAAAGCCCGCCTTCTAGTACAGGAGCCAATCATTGATCTCTATAGGCTAACGATACTCTGGTGGAGGGACTTGGACCAAACGTGAGTTTCTGCAGATTTTGTGTGATTTGGACATTTAAAAATGAAACTAAAGAGACAGTTGTTGTTTAATTTTATTGGTGATTCCTAATATGAAGTTCAATCGTAAGCTTGGCAAGCAATTTTGGAGAATTTGATGTTTTCCCATTCAGACAGAAAGCCCAAGCATACTGCTCGAAAAGTGTTTCAAAGATGGCCGCTGAGTGAAATGACCTGCCTTAATGGGTCTTTGGTGTTGTGTAGTCAGAGGTTCATAGGTTGCTAGGTGACCAAACGTTTTCTCAGAGGACGACAAGCTGTCACTCTGATACAAGTTTTTCTGAGATAATTAGTCTACCGAAATGAGTATATTTTATACAAGCTAAACGATCAGTTCTTGTCACGTGACTCGCGGAAGACTCCTAGCAGCATTCATTCAACTGGTGTGTCTGGAAGGCGCGAACGCGTTACACCACTTGTTCGCGCAAGCCCTGCGCCTCCATTGGAAATAAAGAACTTGCTCAAACTCTACTCTAGAAAAGACGCAATATGCGAACGGCCCCCAAAATGCCCCCATCATTTGTGATCTCCAGCTGTTGATCTTCATGCACAGACAGACATGGTGGATTAACCTGATTTGTTAACAAATGAGTTGCGGATCCATTCCTTGGCAGTTTGCAGGTCCTTCACTAGGCCTTTTCCCCTTAACAAAGAAACTTTCCAAAGACGTCCATTTCACACTTATTTTGCTGCTTGTGGTTTAAATTTGGGCACTCAAGTGAGCGAGATGTGAAACTAGAGAATACGGTCATTTTTCAAAATAAAAGATTTTTCAAAATAAAAGATTGTTCAGACTCAGATAATAAATAAAATGAAAATAAATAATGATTTTTTTGTGCGGCCCTGTACCAATTAATCCATGGACCGGTACCAGTCTCCAGGCCCGATGGTTGAGGACCACTGCCCTAGATAATCCTTTTATTTAAAAAATGTATCTTTTAATGAAACAGTTTTAAATAATAATGCAAATTATTTCTCTAAAAAATGTTTGTAGGAGTATCTAGGGGCATTTTGTTTTGAAAATAGCTTCGGTTAACATTATATGATATTTTTACTCTACTAAATGAAATAAACATTTGCATGAAAGGTCTACTTTTTGCAATATTTGTAATTTCAGTAATTCTAAAAATACGTTTTGTGTTTATTCCTTTGTTCTGGTCAACATTAGTTACAAAAAAGCATGACAATCCGTAAAGTGCTAATAGAAATGCATGTGACTGTGGTGGGAAACTCTGGAAGGCATTGAGGAAAATCATTATTCTTATCTCATTCATTTGTACAATGTTAAGAAAACACCAATAGTACATTAATTCTATGTCAACTCTGTTATTGGGATTTCTGTACATTTTTCATTCATTTTTTAAAAACAATACAATGATAAAAATGCGTAATTCTGTTTTAGACATACTGTGTGATATCTACCCAGCAGGCACACAATGTCATAAGACATTAATATTAGATTAGATTTAGGTCGTCACTTCAGGTGACCAAAAAAAAATAAATCTGGATAAACAAAACAGAGTGAGCTCATATATGCTTATGATATAGACGTCACATTAAAAACACATTATTATTATTATTGTTATCATGAACACAAGTAAAATCACAAAGCCAAAAAAAGTTTTTTCACTTTTCCCAATATATGTTGTTCTAAGGCAGCTCTGAGGTGAATTATAAACTCTTATAAACCCTTAGCCAAAGGCGATGTAAGGAAAGGGAAAACTCTTGTAAGGAATCCCATCTCCTCAGGCAGGAACGTGTTTAAATATATTTACACAAGTCTTACATACATGCATGTTAATTTGAACAGATGCAATCCATCCACTAAGTATTAATGATATAGACTCATTTGTTGTTTAATTAAATATGATTCTAATGACTACTAATGAGTGTGCAGACACAGGATCCGCCTCGTGAGCTTCGGGGTTGTTCACATTTGCTGCATTCAAAAACAGCTCAGTGGAGGGAAACAGAAGGAACGTGTTAAAGGGATAGTTCACCAAAAAGTAGAATTTACTCCCCGTTTACTCAAGTTCTTCTAAACCTTTGAGTATTTCTTTCTTCTGCTGGACACAAATGAAAGTATTTTGAAGAGATCCGTGTAACCGGACAGTTGATGGTACCTAATGACTTTCACAGAAGGAAGAAAATGGTTACCAGAATTCCAGAATATTACATTCTTTTGGTGGTTTTTTACCAAAACAAAATATTTTTGGTTTTATGATCAACAGCAAAGAAAAATAACAAGCATTGGTATTAGTTTTGTAATTGTACTTTTTAATTATAATAAGTTAAAATGATTCTGAAATACTTTATTTTAACAATATTGTATGTAGTCTTTGTACTTTTTTATACTTTGTAATTAATAATAATGATAGTATGCAAATAAAAAATTTTAATATTCTATGAAGCACATAACTTTTTATTCCGGTTCTCTATGAAGAAACTGGAGATGTTGCTCAGTCCTCACGCTGTTCATTTTCATATATAAATGCTCAGTATGTACATATATGACATTTATTTTTAGATCTTTGAAATCTAAACATGACCTTGTATTTTAAATATGTGATTTGCATATATTACCATATCACATCCAAATGAATTAAATCTGATGTAATGTAAACTAAATCCAAAGCCTACTAGCATACTGCTACTTACGAATAACTATATAAAAGGTGCATTATTTAGACTGCTCACAACACATTTTACCATGTTTGAAATAATAACTTTTCCAGTGATGCTTTGGAAAATTTCTGATTTTGCATTGACTTCAGTAACAAAGTTTTGATCCGAAATGCCAACAGTGATTGCTGGTTTGCAAAAAACGCTTCTCTAGTGCCGTAATCTGGTCGATATTTTTTATTTTAATGGCACGTGCACCTGTAGAACAGTTATGTGCACCCCTGATAATAATAATTAGATGTGTTTATTTTATTTTGGTTTCATGGCTGGCAAAAAATAAAGAACAAAATAAGGCAGTACAGTACATTTTCTCACATTGCTAACAATTGGCAGGTATTGCAAAAAGCTAGTTTTTGGCCTGTCACACACTCCATACTGAAGTAAGAAAAATAAACAAAATTTAAACAAATAAACAAAATAATAAACAAAAAACAAATAAACAAAAATAAAGCAGTACATTTTCTCAGGTTGCCAACAATTGGCGGGTATTGCGAAATGCTAGTGTTTAGTCTGTCGCACACTCTACTGAAGTAAACAAAAATAAACACAATTAAAAAAATAATAAATAAATAAACAAAAGCAACAAGAAAAACAAAAACAGCTAATAAAAAAAGAATAATAAACAAAATAAAGCAGTAAATTTTCTTATGTTGTCAACAACTGGCGAGTACTACACAATGCTAGTTTTTGGTCTGTCGCACACTCCATACTGAAGGCAAGCAACTTTCTTAATTTTAGCATCAGAATTTTAGCTGTTGTACTATAGTAAAATATGGCAGTATTTTTCAGCATATCAATTTCCTAGCATTTATTCAGAGAAAAAAGATTCCCCCTTTTTCTTGCTCTCTGTCTCTCTCACTCTCTCTACCGATGCTTATCCCTCCAAATGAGCTCAAGAAAGAGCAAGAAAACCTGTTATCTCTCTTATGCACACACATGTGTTCTTGCTCTCCGCTATTCTAATAACCCCATTTTGAAAAGCATGAGGAGGAACGTATCCATTCCTCTGTCACCTGTGTTGAGGGTGTAGCTGAGTATTAATACTGATTACTCTGAAAACCTCTATCACTGGCGCTCTTCGTTTTCAGTCAGTTGTACTTTATTACGGAAGGCAATAATCACACGGATGAACAATAAAACCTGGAAATTATAATTATTTTTTTCCTGCAGTCATTAGTTCTGATTAAAGCCGAAAAACACAAGCGACGTGCGCATTTGTATCGAGCCGATGCCGTTATTGGCTTTGTGTGTCAGAAATTGTAATGCCAGTGTGGTTTAATGCTTCATCCAAACACAAACACCTCCCCGGGAGAGAATCGATAGTGTTTGAGCGCAGGAGCTGTGATTGTGTATTTATGAGTGTGTTTATAGGTATGTGTGTGTGAGTGTGTCTCTGGGGTGTGGGTTTGTGTCTCTTGGGGTGTGTGTGTGTTCATGCTCAGTGACGCTGTGTTTGTTTTAGGTGTGTTTTTGCACCTTTGTGCATGTGTGTGTGTTTGTGTGTGTGTGTTTATGGAGCTGCTGTGCATGAATATAAATGGTGAGTGAGCCAGGAAGAATCTGAAGGAGGGGATGTGAGAACCTGTCTGCTGTTGTTCCCATAGCAACCCAGCCAGAGCTCGGCCAGGAGAGAGAGAGATAAAGAGAAAGAAAATGATTTGCCTCACTTACACTGTTATGAATTTTTATTAACAATTGGAAATGTTTCATCCTATTCTGTGAGGGTACAGTATGGATATATTTTGAAATAGTGACTTATTTATTCATGATTTAGAATTTCAGGTAAGAAATCATGGCTGCTTCCAAAAACTGAAAAAGGAGGCCTATTATGTAGGCCTAACAAATAAGATTTATGTATTCGGATTGTGTACAAAATTTCCATCCATTTTGATTACATTCCAGCACATGATGTTAGATTGACGTTGTATCCTAATGTTGTGGGACGTTGCATTTTGTTTGGAAGTAAAAATTTGTTTTTACGTCAGAACCCAACGTCAGGTCGACGTCAATGTCCAACGTCCAACCTTAAATCAAACAAATATCAATGTCTAATGATGTTACAGATTGACATTGTGTGGATGTTACCACTATGACGTCTATCAGACGTTAGATTTTGGTTGCCATGCCTGACGAATAAATGTCAGTATTTGACGTCAATATGACATTGGTTTAAGATGTTGGCTCAACGTTGGATTTTGATCACTTTCCAACACTACCTAAAATCAACCAAATATTTACGTCTAATGATGTTACAGCTTGACGTTGTGTGGACGTTACCAATATGACGTCTATTAGATGTTGGATTTTGGTTGCCATACCTGACGAATAAATGTCAGTATTTGACGTCAATATGAATATTAAGATGGTGGCTCGACTTTGGGTTTTGATCAATTTCCAACACAACCTAAAATCAACCAAATATCAAAGTCATTTCACGTCATTATTGGACGTCAGAATAACGTTGTCCTTAGACCTAAATCTAACCTAATATTAATATCTTATGATGTTGTTTGTCTGCTGGGATACTGTGATACATAACTAAACTAATAAACTCTAAATGATTGATATTGAGACTGTCGCCTCACAGCAAGAATGTCACTGGTTTGAGTCCCGGCTAGGTCAGTTGACATTTCTGTGTGGAGTTTGCATGTTCTCCCCGTGTTGGTGTGGGTTTCCTCTGGGTGCTCCGGTTTCCCCCACAGTTCAAAGACATGCAGTTTAGGTAAATTGAATAAGCGAAATTGTCCATAGTGTACTGTATGTGAGTGAATGAGTGTGTGTGGGTGTTTCCCAATACTGGGTTGCAGCTGGAAGGGCATCTGCTGCGTTAAACATATTCTGGAATAGTTGACGATTCATTCCGCTGTGGGTACCTCTGACTAAGCCGAAGGTAAATGAATGATTGAACATTCTATAAATAGGTTTGTAAAAAGAAACCACTTGAAAATTCCTGGTTTCTGGGTTTATTAGGTATAGGTTTAAGTTGTAATATTTGTTCTGTTCTATACAGGTCTGATAAGGTTCTTTTAAATTTCAAATACAACTATTATGCTTTAGAGCTTTCCCCAGAAAACTGCCATTGGTAAACAAAAAAGCTGAACTAGTTTTGATTGATAACACTTTAAATTATTTGCCTAGCATCTTTAATTAAGTTTGGAATAAATGTTACATTACAGAATAAATCAAAAACAATTTTATATCATTTTCAAATCATAAATATTTCAAATGTTCAGGTTTGAGACAGATATTATGAACACCAATGATAATAAAGTGACAGTCAATGCCTGGATTCATTTGTCCAGTTTTACAGGGTCATTGGTTCTGCGTATCTCCCACTGCGGGCACTGTGGCCCATGCCGTGTTCACACATGGTGACGCCATCTGATTTGAAGACAGACTCGCGTGATCAGCGCTCGCAGCTGCTGCTCATTTACCACTGAGGTGTGTTGATGCTGTCAGAGCACACATACATATCATGCAGTTATCTTTTTCTGCACGCTACTCCTGCATTTCAATGTATAGATTGCACTTCTGGTTTGTGGAACATTTTGAATAATAAAGTTGTGCAACAATTATCTATATACACTCAAAAATTGACATTTGCTGTTTGTTTAAACTACTTGTTTAAAGTGAGCTGAAACAACAGACTCCTTGAGTTTTTTGGGGGGACAACTTAATTGTTTTATGTTCAATCTACTTAAATTTGTAAAAACGAATAAGTTAGCTTCTCAGTACTGGGTTGCGGCTGGAAGGGCATCTGCGGTGTAAAACATATGCCAGAATAGTTAATGGTTCATTCCGCTGTGGTGACCCCTGATAAATAATGGACTAAGCCGAAGGAAAATGAATGAATGAATAATAAGTTAACCTAATTCCTTCATGTTGCCCCAACTCAAATGAATTGTGTGGAACTCAGCATTTTTTTTACAGTGTACATAGTGAAAAAGTAGTGAGAGGCAGCTTTGGTTTTATGCTTTATTTTTAATAATGTAAATTTCATAATAAAATAATATAATATTATTATCAATAATATAAAATTCCATAATAAAAAAGTTAGTACACATTAGTACAACAAGCATGTTTGTAGCCAAATCTCTTGTTTTATTCTTGTCATCCCTACAGAACAATAGGTAAGCAATCATTGACTCCAGGCCGTTCAAGTATTATAATATAGTGCCATACCTGCCAACTTTCCTGTTTTTTCTTGGGAGTCTCCCGTATCTCAGACCCATCTACCACCACCCTCCCATTTTGTTATTTCTCCTGGAAAACTCCAGAAATTTCACTTCACCCCCGGTCCTCAGCTTTCTGGTACAGTCTGTAACACCCCTGCCCTGGGTCACCAACTTTGGTATAGTTTCCGATTGCAGTAGCCGCCTGAAACCCGGTCTATAGTACAGTTACTAACACCACAGTACAGTTAACCTGGTTCTCAACTGTTTTATTCTGACAAACACAACCCCCTCCCCCCAAATCCTGTCACCCCATGCCCCCCGATCTCCCGGAATTTCCAAGGTTGGCTGGAACAGTATGTGTAACACACATCCAGAGGAAGCATTATTTCTGTTATACTATGGGGATGGAGCTTAGCATTAGTTCAGTCACGTCAGTCAAGCTAGCTTGATCAGCTAACAGTCAGCTGTTCATGACGTGTACCAATCCGGTTCTGACATCATGCACACCACTTTTTTTTAAATCATACAACTGACCTCTATTCTTCAATTCTGCACTCCCCCCACCATCCTCGACTCCTCCTAGCTCATTGCTGATATCAGTTTGTTGTATTAGTAAAGTTTACATGAACTCACAATCAATCAAAATTGTTTATGAAATGAGTTTTACCCAGAACAGAATCATCTCGCCAACATGTATGCTTAATGTATCTATAAATGTTTGACGAAAAGTGATCCTGATTGAACTGTCGAATGCTTGATTCTGATTGGCGGATAAACATCCTACAGTGTCCTCTTATTTTCAATGAATTACTTTAGCTGTGCGTTTCCATGAGAATAATTGCACACCTTAAAATATACACCAGCCAGTCAGAATCAAGCATTCAACAGGCACTCACTAAAAGTTAGTGATAATTTACATCTAGCCGATTGTTCTTCCAGAATAAAGCCTGACAGGTTTATCAGTAGCAATTTTAAGACTGAAGGGCTTCATATTACGGTAACGATTGGCTGGATGTACTTTATCCTGCTTATTAAACAGCTATTTTCAACAAAAATAAATAATTAGATGCAAAATATTGATCTGAGTTGTAATAATTTACTAACTCTGGATGCAGCCAACACTAATCTACTTGTATTTTATTGAGCCTCAATATAGTCACAGTCAAGAACAGATTATCTGTTATGTTATGTGGGACGCTGACAAAGGAGTGTGGATCCAAACGCAGGTTTATTAAACAGAATGGTCAGGCAAGCAACAGTCAACACAGGAGCAAACAGATAAATACGGGCAATTTAGAGTCGTGGTCAATACACAGGCGAATAGTCAAAAGGCAGGCGGCATACAACGTAAACAAACAAACAAAGCGAGGGTCAAAAACATGTCAAAGCAAGGCAAGGGAAAAGCATCATAATGTTCACAGTGACAGTGTAACAAGACTCAGCCCAGAAGTGTGTGTGAGTGCTCTTCTTACAGTCCATCTAATCAGTCTTTGAGCAGCTTCTGCTGTGTGAGCGTAATTAAACGGGATCAGGAACCGGTGTGTGTGTGTGTGGTGCATGACTGGATCTTGTAGTCCATATAATTGCAGATTTGTAGTTTTATGTGATCTGTGTGTTTACCAGCTATCTGTAAGGATTAGATCGCTGGTGATTGTGACATTATCACTAAGAGAAAAGATGATTCTGTACATTTTCATACATCGGAATGTCATGATGGACCAATCAGAATCGAGTTTTCCAGAGAGCTGAGTAATAGTATTTGTAAACACCTCTAATATCGCTGAGGAAATACTTGATTCGAGTTTTTGAGGTTATTTATGGTCTCCTGAAATTATTTAAAGTTTCTTTTTTTTTTAAATTGTAGTGAGGCGTATTTTTTAAAAGTTTTTAAAACACTTAAAACACACTTTGTTTACAGTTCAACAGAAGTTACTTCCATTATTGACGCAAAGCATCATGGGGTGCTGGAAAAAGGTGGATAGTGGGAGGTGTGTGTGTGTGATTTCAAGGGATGATGAAGGATTACAGGAGTACACACACACACACACTCCTCCAGCTGTGCAAGTGTGAAGACGCACACATTCACCCCCACTAAAGCTCCTAAAAAGACACGTCACTAGTAGCCTGTCAGGTTGCTTCAAGAAAAGCTGCTTAGCAAAAACAGAATAAAATCAGAGGCGAACCTGAATCTCAAATCTTGTGCGCTTTTGTCGACGTGACGATGACAGACAGACAGCGTTCACCTGACATCAGTCTGACTTCATCACTGTCACACACTCAAAGGGCTCTTGGAAGACACTGAAATAGCTGTTTATCAATCAGGATTTATAAAAATCATGGCTATTTAGTGTGGAATCATCACGACCCCTGATTAATGCTAATGTTCTTTCTACTTAAGGCAGAGCATTTTATATGCATGAGCAGTTTAATTTACAGTACTTGCAGAAAAATATATATGTACGTGGGTGTATTGTATGGGTTATATAATACAATTCTAACTCTATTTATATAATATATTTATGATTGTATTATAATAATATAATGCTAAATATTTGACTTACAGTTTCATTGATTTTATTATAGCTCAGTGTTGAGGATTTTCAGGGTTTTTCAGATTGTCTCTTGCCTTGCCCAAATTTTCAGTATTGAAATATTGATATTTAGAACAACGTGTGTGTGTGTGTGTGTTTATGTGGTTTATGAGGACACTAAATTGTATAATGACATGGGTTTGACCTAGTTTTTGTCCTGATTATACAAAATGCTTAAAATTATATTAAAATATATTAATACACAAAAAAACTGACAATATAAATAAACAAACAATAAATATATACACACACACGCACACACAACAGTTTTGTCTGGTTTTCGAATCTGATGGGCTAATAGCCATATATATATACATATATATATATATATATATATATATAT
>CAIGQZ010032813.1:17584329-17608967 GCA_903798205.1 Danio tinwini
ACACACACACACACACACACACACACACACACACACATATATATATATATATATATAATAATTGAAGTGCCGGAAACAGGTTTATTAAACAGAGATGGTCAGGCAAGCAATGGTCAACACAGGGGCAAACAGATGTACACAGATGTCCAATGTTGTGGTCATAAACAGGCGGGTGGTCAAAAAGGCAGGCAGCAGACAATGTAAAAACAAACAAAGCAAGGTTTAAACATGGAAGGCAAGGAAAATGCATCGTAATGTTCACAAAGACAGATAAACAAGACTCAGCACAGAAGTGTGTGTGAGTGCTCTATTTATAGTACATATAATCAGTTATGAACAGCTTCAGCTGTCTCTGTGTGTGTGTCATCACCGGAACTCGGAACAGGTGTGTGTGAGCGGTACATGACTGGAACTTGTAGTCCAAAATGGCAGATTTGTAGTCCGTTAGCGAACTGTGTGTTTACCAATGATCTGCCAGGATTAGATCGCTGGTGATTGTGACAACAGTGAAGGTGGACGCATTAGAGATCAAAACATGTTTAGATGAACTAATTTTAGATGAAATAATATGTTTAAGAATATTTTGATGAATAGTGAGATCCAAAGTACAGTGTTTTGTTCATATATATATATATATATATATATATATATATATATATATATATATAGACTGTGTATATACACTATATACAGGTGTTGGATAATAAAACTGTCATGCAGCAGTCTGGCTGGTACACTTTTTGGGGGCTTGTGCACACCGTAACTCTCCTAGATGTGGGAAAGACAGTGAAGTCATCAGAGAACAATACATGTTTCACATTGTCCACAGCCCAAGATTTTCACTGCTGGCACTAGGGTTGTGACGAGATGCCTACTCCACGAGATGAGACGGGATTGGGTTAAACTTTTTTTTTGATTTTTACACTATTTAAAAAGAAATGCTTAATGATGAATATCAATGGAATAATCTTAGAATTCAAATATTTTGCTAATATATAAATGGAAAATTTATTTTTTATTTAAAAAAAAACAATCACAAACAATTTATGTGTTTTTTTATTAACTTGTAATGAATTTACTTCCATTTTTATGTATACAATTTCCATAATTGTTCCCATAATTTTATGTATGCAATAGTTTTCTATTTGTTTAAATTAAATTCAATGCAATGAACATGCAAACACTGCAAAATATTTGTTAATATTTAAATAGAAAATAGCAAACTCTACTGAAAGGCTTTTCTCCTAAAGCATTTCAGAGTATTTACATTGCAGACCTTGATGGTCAATTTGGATTTTCTGACAGTGTCAGATTTTTTTGATGACCTGCTTACATTTATCATCTACATCAACTTGATGAAGTTGAAATTACTTGTAATAATATGAATATGTATATATATATATTCATCATTTTATAGCAATTTTGAAGGATTGTATACACTTATCAATCATATTTGACATTAAGAAGTTTTTTCTTAGTGCTCAAATTCACACATGGTTAAATTCAGAGCTGTTGGTTATAGCGGTTGCAGACGATGACAGTGTTGTGGTTATATTTCAGGACGGACTCTTGTAACGGTGACGGCACATTGATTCTCTAACTAACAAATGATGGATTGCAGTTACACGCAGGTCAACTGGTTCCTTATTAAAGCTCATGAGCTGTTGTTGTTATTGAAAGTAGTTGCTTAGTCACTGTTCAATAGCATTTCCAGATCGAAGTGACCATGAATTTGCTTTACAGAAACAGTCTCACACCTGTTCTTCACATTTTAAGAATTTGTATGGAAACCACAAAGACTAATAGCACTAAATGTAATTAATCTTTGCATATATTTGTCCTCTTTACCTTAGGTCAGCAAGCCATTTTGCCAGTTAATGAAAGTAAATGGCTTTCTTGATTAATGTGTAATGAATGGTGCTAATGCTACGCTAGTCAGGGCTGGAAACATTCATCTGTATGTGTTCTACAGAAGCAGTTAGCGCTTCATACTGCCTTCATAATACTCATATTTACAATATACCTCTACTTTAACAATACCACAGTGATGTATTTACTAAGTAGTGAGAGATTTTCCTGAGTCCTGACTTTGAGGTGTGTGAATTAGCAGAAGCTAATTGGTATTGATCATAAGGGCTAAATGCTAACTGTACAGTTTAGTTTAAATGCCTGTCTTAGCACTGTTGATAAAGAACAGCAAGCTAGCTTGAAAATACCTCTCATTTATCTGGTTTGTAAGGCAAAAAGCTTGTGCAAACTATATTTCCCTTTTTATTTTGTTGCATTTTTTACGTTGCATTATTGATATAATGTTGCTGCTTCCTGTTATTTCTAGAAAATATGTAAAAAAAAGTATTATTTTGAATATTATCAATTTCCTAAGCGCTCACATTAGCACTAAAAAAGCTTCCTGTTGTTGTCAGGAAATACACAAAACAAGTTACATTTAGAATTTTATCAATTTCCTAAAGGATTACTTAACATTAGCACTAAAAAAAAGTTCCTGTTATTGTCAAGAAATTTACACAAATATCAAATAAATATTACATTTAGCAACCTGCTCTTTTAATTAGTTTCATCAGCACAAAAAAAAATACTTCATCTAAACTGACTTTATGCCATGATGTGAGCATCCAATGTAAACTAGAACTTGAGTTTAGTGACATTTTCAAAGTGGCTTCCTCCTTGAGAGCCATTACGGCTCTGATTGACAGTGCTGTGTGCTGGTGTGTTTTTTTTAATCATTCCAAGTTTAAATGTTAGAATGTAAAAAAAAAAATAGGGCATGGGGGGGGGGGGGGGGTAACTGGGAATAGAACACAGCTAGGAACTATGCTTTTAACTACAGCTCTAGAGGTGTAGTTGCAAGCATAAAAGTTTGCGATGCAATTTGCAAATGTCCATTGGAACGAAGGATTTGTAAAACGGCAAATTAACGAACTATGTTTGCAACAACGGAACTTGGACCTTAGTTGGCTAACGATGGTTTTTGGAAATGCACTCCAGTTTGGCTGAAGTGTATATTGCACCCTCTGGTGGATCTCTGATGGATATGCAAATATAAAAACTGCGAGCAGACGTACCTCCGGTTACGTATTTCAATGTCCTCAGAAATGTAGACCTGGGTACGTATCTGCAATGAGCCTGGGTTGCAACAGAGTTGCCTTAAAGAGACTTTGGTAAATGTGTTTCCGCAGAAGCTAAATGTTATTGATCATAAGGGCTAACTGTACAGTTTAGTTTAAATGCCTGTCTTAGCACTGTTGATAAAGAACAGCAAGCTAGCTTGAAAATACTTCTTATTTATCTGGTTTGTAAGGCAAAAAAAAGCTTCCTGTCATTGTCATTGACTTAGCAACCTGCTCTTTTAATTAGTTTCATTAGGACAAAAAAATACTGCATCTTAACTCACTGTATGTGACTACTAGTGTGTACTAGAACTTGAGTTTAGTGACATTATCAAAATGGCTTCCTCCTTGAGAGCCATTACGGCTCTGATTGACAGTGCTGTGTGCTGGTGGCTCGACTTATCATTCAACACTGTGGGGGGAAAATGCAACTGCTGCTATTAACGATCCAGTCAACTGAGAGGATAACAAAATACCCCTCAATGAATTACCCTGTCACTCTTGAGTGCTGAAGCAACCGTACACACTTTTGTTTTGCACAAGTGGCCTTATTAAACACATGTGTGTAAAGAAAAGATCTAAAATCGGTTTAATCAGTCATAAGTGGGTATAAATCAAAACCCTTTGTCGCCACAGAGACAATTTTGTTAGTTAGCGCAAGACTCTTATTGTCTCATCTCAACAGCTGAGGGCTTTCAAAACAACAAGAATGCTTGTTTGTTAGTGTGTGTATGTGTCGTATATTTTACATAAAAATGAAATTTAAACCTATTAGAAGGTGCTATTCAATTTACATGTGTGCATAAGTATTGTGGTAGGATTGGATTAGAGCTTTTGCTGCGAGCAGGAATCACAGTTCACAGCTCGGCTCCTTATTACCGCTGCAGCAGGGGAGTATGATGACAGAAATAGTGCACTGAGGAGACATTGCAGGAGCGCACACACACACACACTGGCTGGTATGGACAGGACATGAATGGAAATATGAGGCAAACAGTGTTCAGGGCAAAAGTGACAGTATAGCTATGTTTGATGCGCATGCAGGACGTTATTGGGTAAATGCAGACTATAGAATACATAAGATATGTCACTCATATAGTTCTGAAGGGAAAAAGTGTAACAGTAAATATGGCAAATGAAGCCCCGCCTTCTAGTACAGGAGCCAATCAACGATTGCTATAGACTGTCGATTCTATAGGGGAGTGGCTCCGACCAGACGTGGGCTTTTACGACAGACAAACACACTGGAATTTCAGTGAATACTTGCTTCACAGACATAAGAAATATATCCACATAAAGCTTGAAATCTCAATTTTTTTTGGTTTGGTAATAGCCTCGGCTGAGTCAGTTGGCGTTTCTGTGTGGAGTTTGCATGTTCTCCCTGCGTTCACGTGAGTTTCCTCGGGTGCTCCAGTTTCCCCCACAGTCCAACGACATGCAGTACAGGTGAATTGGGTAGGCTAAATTGTCTGCAGTCTATGAGTGTGTATGGATTTTTCCCAGAGATGGGTTGCAGCTGGAAGGGCATTCGCTGCGTAAAACATGTGCTGGATAAGTTGGCGGTTCATTCCGCTGTGGCTACCCTAGATTAATAAAGGGACTAAGCCAAAAAGAAAAAGAATGAATGATTTGGCTTCAAGACCAAGTTGTGAATTACTTTAGAAGAGCAGCGCGATCAGATGAAGCATTGTCCAGAGGATGATGATGTATAAAACGGCCATACATGAGGTTGGTGTCATGATCTCATTCCACTGCGCATTATCTTAGTCAACCTGAAAAAAAATGCAGATTTTGTTAATTTAAACGTTTAGAGCAAAACTTATTAGACAGTTGTTGTTTAATTTTATCAGTGATTCCAAATATGTAACGTAATCGTAAGCTTGTCAAACCGTTTTGGAGAATTTGATGTTTCCCCATTCAGACAAAATGCCTGAGAGGCGTTTTCAAAAATGGCCACCGAGTAAAATAACCAACACAGGCTCATTGTGGATGCATACCCCTGATTGCATTTTAGGAAGCGTGAAATATGTCTCCAGAGGTACGTCTGGCTATTTTGTCTTTAAAGCGAAAGTGAATGATACGCGGTGGTATGATGCCGCTGCCGACTTCTGCTTCTGTTCACGGTTTTTCCGGTGTTACCACTCAGTGGCTCGCCGCATATGTCGGTGGACTTGGGATGCAGAGCGAAGTTGACCATGACGACGGAGTTTGAGTTAGATGAAGAATGGTTCCAGAAACCCAGTGAAACAATAGCAAAGATAAAAAATAAACAACAGGCTGAAAATGTGGTGAAATCACGTGGCCGTGACGGCTTTTTTTTCTAGACTGCTTTTGAAATCGGTTGGGTTTAGGGAAGGGGGTGGGTGGGTGTTTTGGTCAGTCAGTCAGTCGACATCAAGCTCGACAGCGGCCTCTGGTGGATTTGCAAAAACAAAAGCTGTGCAAAGACGTACCTCCAGTTATGTATTTAACTGTCCCCAGAAATGTAGACCTGGGTACATATCCGAAATGAGCCTGGGTTGCAACAGACTTCCCTTAAAGTGACTTTGGTAAATGTATTTCCATTGTAGTTTATGCAATGATTTCTTATCAAATAAAAAGTTTATCCTACTCAGCTGTGCTTTTACGATTTTAAAAATTTCTGTGCATCTTGGTGTTTGTTACAAACCATTATTTAAAACTGCGATATTACAAATTGTGCATAAAATAGATGGATGGACACCTAGCTAGTGACTGCAGAGGGACAGATGAAGACGAGGCCAGAGTGAGATAGTGGCCAAGAGAAGTGTAAGACGTGGATGAGGTGCTTATAGGTAATAGAGAGACATGTTTCAGGCTGAAACTCTGAGAAGTGGACTCACCTCTACTTCTTGGCATCTATCTCTGCTCTTTTTGGCATCTCCTTCTGTTTCTCCCCTCCCCCCTGCACTGATATTGCTGTTTCCATACCAACACTGCTCTCGCTTCAGGACCTGCTGGACGATGCACACTACAAACAAACACAGTGCATTCCCGTCCATATAATCCCTGTAATCTATAAGTTTCATTTTTGGCGTATACTGTATGACACTAGACTGATGTCAAGGAGCATTGCGTCAGCTTGCTTTTTCACTTCAGTGTCTTGCGCATGAATGACATATTTTTTGTGAAGTTTTTTTCTTATTTACTAAGCAATAAATAAAGTTGTTGTCATTAGGCCTGACACAATAATCAATATGTCGACTTATCGTGCAATATTTGGAGATGCTGTTGCAATACATATATATTTTTTTAATTCACAAATGACGTTTAAGCCATTTTACAATGACATTTACATTTTACCTCAAAGTGGTAGAAGGTGGTCAAAGGTGTCAAAATTTATAATTGGACATATACCTACTGTAATAGTACATTTAGTAGTATATATTATAGGACATTTACCTTTTTAACATTATAGAATTTAAATAACCTTAAAAATTATGAGTATATCAAAGTGTTTATGGTTATTTGCATTATTATGCTGTTATATAATCATTATATATATATATATAATCAGTGGCATACAATGATCTCAAATTGGCAGTAATATGGCTTATCGCAACAACTTCTGTGATAATATATTGCACAACAAAAATTCCTGTAATGTTATTTACTTTATTTTGTAGCATTTTTTGTAGCACTGCAAACGCCTTCTAGCTTTGTGAGCAAATAAAAAGGGACTTAAACTATGCATTTTTTTTGCTCGAAATGAATTTCAGCAAGGACTAAGTACATTTATAATGTAAAAAAGGGTTTTATCTAAAATAAATGATCTTATGAACTTTCAATCATCAGAGATATTTAAAACAAAAAATGCATCACAGATTCCAAAAACATTAAGCTGCATAACTGTTTACAACATTAATAATAATATTAATAATAATAATAATATTATTATTATTATTATTATTATTATTATTATTATTATCATAGATGAAATAAAAGAAAAAATATATGAAGTATTTCTTGAGCCGAAAATCTGAATATTTTAATGATTTTTGAAGGAAAGCAAATTCATTGCTTTTGAAAATACTATCGGTTGGGTTTAGGGAAGGGGGCTATTGGGAAACCCAGGCTCATTCTGAAAACGTACCTCTGTATACGTTTCTGGAGACAGCAAAATACATCCTAGGAGGCACGTATTTTTGCAGTTTTTGTTTTCGTGAATCCACGAGAGGCCGCTGTGTACGCTTTTTCATACCTCAAATTTCTCTTGCGAGTGCTGTTTGTGCCTGCTGTTCTTGCGTAGACCTACCAGAGGCCGCTGTTGACTGACTGTTTGAAGGGAACGGTCGTTCAGTCAGTCAGTCATTCAGTCAGTCGACAACAGCCTCTGGTGGATTTACGCGAGAACAACAGCCGCCAATGCAAGCGAAATTTGAGATCTGAAAAAGCAAAAACAGCAACCTCTGGTGAATTCATGAAAATAAAAACTGCAAACTGCAAAAACGTACCTCCTAGGACATATTTTACGATCTCCAGAAATGTATACAGGGGTACATATCAATAATGAGCATGGGTTGATTGTTTCTTAGGTATGTGCAAATGTAACCTCTTTTAAATGAAAATGATAATTATTATGCAAAATATCTGAACACACACACACACACATAGTAAGTCAGGCACTAGAAAAGAGTCAGCGAGCTGAACACACAATCGGGCTGTAGTCTGGATGAGCAGCAGGGAGTGTGTGAGGACAGAGGGAGGGGAAAAATCTACCGCTGCTTCCCTGAGAAGAACACTTCACTGGAATTAGCTTCAGCTCAGATTGGGAAAGCAGACTGAAAACAGTGGGGACAAAACTGCTACAGGCGCCTATTGTTGTCTTTCACAACACGTGCGTATGTGTGGCTTCACGATCAATCTGTTGCTCTGTTACAACAGGAAAGTTGTCTCCAAAGTGTACCCACTGACTCCATACTACACTACAATTAGACATAGTCCAGAATATTGTTTTTAATGGAATCAGTTGTATTCAGTATATGATGAGGAAAGGTGGTTAGACTTGTTTTTAAGGTCTCCTTATTACACTTTAACTATTCATTTAACTCCTAAGGAATATTTATTAACTACTATGCCAATAGGGTTAGATTTAGAATTATTTGCATATAATTGTCCATGCTTAATTGTAATTTACCTAGTAAGAAATGAAGAAATGGACTGATATTTCTGTGTACTGTTTTTGTTGTTGATAGAGTCCAAGAGAGCCCATCCCCTTTTCCAAAGTATTTTTTTCCCATTCATCCCTCCTAATTGCAACATAGGCTCATTCTGAAAATGTAGCCCTATATACGTTTCTGGAGATTGTGAAATAAGTAGCCAGAGGTACTTTTTTTAAATGAATGCTACTGGACGGTATGACGCCGTTCCTTTTCGCGCTTACCAGCTGACCGCTTACCTCCGTATGAACGGCTTTCCCACTGTTACCAGAGTGTCAAGTTAGCTAGCCATGTACGTCGGTGGACTTGAGAGGCAGAGAGGAGCTGACCATGACGTCGGGGTTCGAGTCCAGTGAAGCATGGTTCCAGAAAGCAGGCAAGACAAAAACAGAAGCCAAAAAATGAAATAAACAAGTAAAAAACAGGGTGAGAATGTGGTAAAATGTGAAAATGTGGTAAATATCAGACAAGGGCTTTTCTTTTTCTGTATTGCTTTTGAAAACTGTTGGTTGGGTTTAGGGAAGTGGGTGGGGGGATCAATCACTAAAATTGTTTCAATAAAATTGTTTGGGTTTAGGGAAAGAGGAGGGTGGGTCAGTCGATCGGTCAGTCAGTCAGTAATTCAGTCTGTTAGTCAATCAGTCAACAGCGACCTTTGGAGGGTTTACGTGAGAACAGCAGGTGCGAATGGCACTCACAAGAGAAATCTGAGATCTCAAAAAGCATACACAGCGACCTCTAGTGGATTTGCCAAAACAAAAACTGCAAAAAACGTAGCTCCTGGAACGTATTTCGATGTAGGTCTCCAGAAATGTATACAGAGGTACGTTTTCAGAATAAGCCTGGGTTGGCCAATTGAGAATTTTAAAAAGCCTATAACCAAATCAACCAGCTATGAGGCTGAATATCAGAGAAGGGAAATGTGAATATCCAAGAGACAACGTTTAAAAGTTTTTAAATGAGGTCGATTCAACCAAAAACCTGAGCAATCCATAAGCAACCTTGGAGCTCATGACATCTTTATGACAGCTTTATTAATGATTGTCAAAATCTATTGCCATATGGAGAAAATGAAAGAAGTTATGGTCTCACTTTATATTAAGTGGCCTTAACTACCATGTACTTACATCAAAATAGAAATACACGTACTTGATGTGTTCATAATTTATATTGTGTATGACTCCCATGAGCGTGGACGACTGCATCCATACATCTCTGCAATGACTCAAATAACTTATTAATAAAGTCATCTGGATTGCCAAAGAAAGCGTTCTTGCAGGACTCCCAGAGTTCATCAAGATTTTTTTTATTAATCTTCAATGCCTCCTCTTTCCTCTTACCCAAGACATGCTCAATAATGTTCATGTCTGGTGACTGGGCAATCCTGCAGCACCTTGACCTTCTTTGCTTTCAGGAACTTTTATGTGGAGGCTGAAGTATGAGAAGGAGTGCTATCCTGCTGAAGAATTTGCCCTCTCCTGTGGTTTGTAATGTAATGGGCAGCACAAATGTCTTGATATCTCAGGCTTTTGATGTTGCCATCCACTCTGCAGATCTCTCGCACTCCCCCATACTGAATGTAACCCCAAACCATGATTTTTCCAAACTTGACTGATTTCTGTGAGAACCTTGGGTCCATGCGGGTTCCAATAGGTCTTCTGCAGTATTTGTAATGATTGGGATGCAGTTCAACAGATGATTCATTGGAAAATTCTACCTTCTGCCACTTTTTCAAATGATCGACTAGAAGTCAAGTTATTATTAGTTGCTCCTACAACTGTGATCGACGACAAGACTTTTGTCAGGGAGTGTAGTCTAATGAAAACAGTGAAGACAACCCCATTATGCATGAGCTCTTAAAAAAGAAGAAATCCAAAGACTTTGCTTGAAAGAAATCCACTTATAATCAATTATTTATGAACATGGTTTTACTTTGTTAGAAATCGTCTAATGTTGAAGCTTAGCCTATAGCAACATGCTAAGATCCAAGATGCTTAGGGCTCTTTTTCATCGCATCTTTGCTTCTAAAATACAAGACGCGGCACTCAGGAATGGCTTTTAAAAATCGACAGTATATCGCATGCTCCATGTGATGCAACATTATGAACGTGATGTAATAACAGACCCATCCATGAGAAATAGGAAAACAATATGTTATAATAATCGCTTTAAGATACATCATATAACTCAGGATATCCAGGATATCTGGACAAAGCCACAATGATATAGCTGTAAATAAAACGTTCTACTATAAACAGAAGCTTGCAACAGTTGCCCCATGTGCAAGTTCTTCTGATTGGTCCACTGCTGTGGAACTGATAGTAATGAGCTGCTCTCTATGTGAAAGTTGAATATCTTGACACGGCATCTAAAAAATGCTTCGCTTACATGCGTTGCACTTCAAAAGATGCGAGCGTAACGTTCACACACATCCATCCAGCGTGTGTTTACATTGAACAACAATAGAAAAGTAGTGCATTAGAGAGGAAAAACACATTCTGTGCGAACAGCCCCTAACAACACTATTTGTATGACATGCTGCCTATTTTATATTAGCCAGAAGTATAGTTGCCTTTAGACATTGAGGTAGCTTGCTAGGTTTTGGTATGGAGCAGGCGTGTGTGTGTTTTTCCCATTTTATGGTTGTTGCAGCCATCTTTCTTACATTCACTCTAAATCCCACTGATGCCCCTGATCATCTCACATGGGCTTCTCACTAAGATAAAGAAGGAGAAATGGCCAAGACAAAGAAAGGCCAGAAGAGCGAGAGAGAGAGGAGAAAGATAGTGAAGGAGAAAGAGAGGGGGAAAGTCGGTCAGACCCCCTCCTCGGCAGGACAGGAATGCAGGGAGTCTGGTGAAGGAATGTGGAATGGGTCTCAAGGGGAGGGGGTATAGTCTAGATGTAAACACTGAGTGTGTGTGTGTGTGTCGCTCGGAGTGTGTATGCACACAGTGTAATGGGTTTGAATGCATTATGAGGCTGTGTTATATGTGTCCTGTGTGCGCGTGTTGGTGTATTTTGAGAAAAGGGGGCTCTTTAGGTAGGCCAGCTGTAAGGAACGGCTCCCCGTCTCTGATGACAGCTTTGAGCCAATGAGGTGATTTTATCATGCATGGAAAAGTACCAGCCCCACTTAAACATTGCACTGATCCGAGACCAGCTTTCCAAACTCAGTTACACCACTTTTCCGAGATATTTCCAAACCTTTGCACTTCCGCCTTGGGCTTGACGCTTTAATATTCAGCAACCATTGATAATACATGCCACTATGTATATTTTTGTACAACTCCAGTTAAAGTGAGCACTGGTGATGGTGAAACTCAAACACATTTTTTTAAATGTTCTATGAAGGCCCTAAAGAGACATTGTGATGGAAGAAACACATAGTTTAATGCTTTTGCATTCTGCTCATCTGTGTTCCTTTACAAAAAATAGCAACCCAGGCTCATTCTGAAAATGTACCCCTATATACATTTCTGGAATTTCTCCACCAGAGACTGCTGTGTGCTTTTTCAGATCTTAAATTTCTCTCATGAGTGCCATTCGCAAGTGCTATTCTCGCATAAATCCACCGGAGGCCTCTGTCTACTGACTGACGGACTGACTAACTGACTAATCGACTGACCCACCCTCCTTCCCTCAAGCCAACCGAAAAAGAAAAGCCCTCACCTGATTTCTACCACAGTTTTAGATTTTACCACATTCTAACCTTGTTATTTACTTGTTTATTGTATTTTTGGCTTTTGTTTTCTGTCTTACCTTCTTTCCGGAACCGTTCTTCACCAAACTCGAACCACGCTGTCGTGGTCCTTTCTGCGTCTCAAGTCTGCTACTGGACGAACTGGTAACAGCGAATAAAGCCGTCCATACGGAGGTACGCGTCTATACGATCAGCTGGTAAGCGTGAAAAGGAACAATGTCATACCACCCCGTAGTGTTCGTTTTAAAGACGAAATGCAGCCATACATACTTCTGGGCTACATAATACGCAATCTCCAAAAATGTATGTACGATCTATGTTGAAAAATATTGTTTATATGAGTAAAATTGTATTACATTTTTTTATTGCATATTAAAATAGCTTATATTGCAGTATTTTTGTAAAAGAATACAAAGTTTAAGTGGAATACAATACCTCTGCCATTGTAAAAAGTGATTAGCCGACTTAATATTCAAAAAAGTGACTAAACTGTTGCTTTTAAAGTGAATAGTTGACTTTACTTTAAAATTTGTGTAAACCTGTTGCATTTCTTTGTTATGCTGAATGAAAGTCTCTTCACACCCTGATAGCAATAATTAAATTAAGTAGTCAAAAAGTATTTCGTCCAATCAAACCTTCGGTCCGAACATTGCGATAGTCTGTCGCTCTTTTTAAATGATGTAATTGCATACCTCTGCGCCCCTTGATGGCATTGAAAATATTACATCATCAGTATTAAAACATCATAATTAATAACTGTACTATAATCACCGGGTCATTCGGTGCTTTTAAAACACTATTGGTTGGGTTTATGGAAGGAGTGCGAGCCAGTCGATCGGTCAGTCAGTCAGTCATTCAGTCAGGCAGTCGACAGTGATCTTGATTTATGCAAGAAGAGCAGACGCGAATGGGACTCGCGAGAGAAATCTGAGATCTCAAAAAAGCATACACATCGGCCTCTGGTGGATTTACACGAGAACAGCAGGCATGAAAGGCACTCGCGAGAGAAATCTGAGATATCAAAATGCGTACACATCGCCCTCTGGTGGATTTGCGAAAACAAAAACTGCCAAAAAACGTACCTCCTATGAAGTATTTTGCTCTGTCCAGGAATACATATGGGGTGTGTAATCAGAGTGAGCCTGGGTTGTGTAGTAATGTTGTTTAGTGTGCGTTTATGCGTTCAGACTTTGGATGACAATTTGCAGGGTATGCCTTTAGTGTTATCATGCTAACATTAGCATTTCCCTAGATCTCCTATTGCAACTTTAAGTCAATGAACTATGTGCATATTTATACAAACATGAAGTTAAGTCAACTTACAGTAACACCGTAGAAGTTTTATAAATTCAATATGATTTTTGCAGAAATCGTACACTTTTCCCCAATAAGGTTGGGTTGCTGTTAATCTATAGATATAGATACAATGCGTAAAACATAATGAGCAAAGTTTAATGTTAACACGACATTCCAAAGCTTGTTCACTCGGTCAGGATTTTAAACAGGCAGGTCATTTCGTCACTTAGCTTTGTAGCACATATATTCTCATTTAAAGTGACTTTCGGTACACTAATTGCCAGGACAGACCCTCTGGAACCACCCAGGGCAGAACATGGGGAAGTGTCACGCTCCAGGGAAGAGCGCTGACAGAATAAGGCTGAAAATCACAGCACTTCTCAGTTCCTGGGTCAACACCACTTAAGTTTGAGCTCGCAACTTCTGTGTTTACAGCTAAGAGCAATTGCCATCGCAGTCAGGTATCTAAATGTATTATTTAAGAAAAGAAGATTTATTATTAAAGAATTATTATTTAAGGATTTGTTCACTTTTTACCTTCTGCTGATCAAGGAGATATTGAGTGGAATGTCTTTGCTTCTCTTGTACATATGTTGGAAAAGTTTAAAAACTGAAAAAGCACTATAAAAGCTGTCCATAAGATTTTGCACTATGGACATACACTCAAAAATATATATTTGATGCTTTTTCAAACTACTTATTTAAAATGAGCTGAATCAACACAATTCTTGAGTTTTTTTTGGTTGGGGACAACTTAATAGTTTTATGTTTAATGCACTTAATTTTGTAAAAAAAAGACAAAAAAAAAACAATTAAGTTAACTTAATTAATTTGTGTTGAGACAACATGAAGGAATTGTGTGGAACCCAACATTTTTTACAGTGTATGCTATACAGTACCTGATGATGTACTCTGCTCTTTCTGGGAAATTTCTACTTAAAGTGTAGCTTACTAATTTCAGTCCTTTTGTTCAATCTTTTTGGATTAAAGTGCTTTTTTTTTTTAAATGCTTTCATTATCCAAAATAATCTTAATCATTGTTTAAGATTTTTTTTAAAACACCTTGTTTTGGGTTTTACACTACAATTGAAGTCAGAACTATTAGCCCCCCTTTGAATTTTTTTTTTTATTAAATATTTCCCAAATAATATTTAACAGAGCAAGAAAATTTTCACAGTATGTCTGATAATGTTTTTTTCTTCTGGAGAAAGTCTTATTTGTTTTATTTCGACTAGCATAAAAGCAGTTTTTAATTTTTTAAGCACAATTTTAAGGACAATATTATGAGCCCCTTTAAGATAATTTTTTCCCGATAGTCTACAGAACAAACCATCATTATACAATAACTTGCCTAATTACCCTAACCTGCCTATTTAACCTAATTACCCAGTTTAGCCTTTAAATGTCACTTTAAGCTGTATAGAAGTATCTTGAAAAATATCTAGTCAAATATTATGTATTGTCATCAATGCAAAGATAAAATAAATCAGTTATTAGAAATCAGTAATAAAACTATTATGTTTAGAAATGTGTTAAAAAAATCTTCTCTCCGTTAAACAGAAACTTGGGAAAAAATAAACATGGGGCTAATTATTCAGGGGGGCTAATAATTCTGACTTTAACTGTATATTGGAAAGTTTTATATCTATTAATGTAAACCCCTTTTTAGCATATTCAAACAAAGCCTAAAGAGTGATGTTTAAACTCCTAGAATTTGTGCTTATTGCTTTGTATTTAATAGGCCTATTCATTTTTATGTTTATCTCCCCTTATTGCTCTCATGCGTTTGGTATATATTGAATTCATAATTCCCTAGTTGTTTAAAAATGAACTAGTTTGTAGAGACTGTATTCTGTTTTATTTGTACTGTAAATCTTTTGTTGTTATAAAAATAAAATAATAATAATAAAAAAATGATGATGCCATGTGATGATCATTATGACTGCTGCAACTTTGAGCCCTAAATGTCCGGCTGTCCTGTTTGACGGCTCTGTTTTCAGCTCCACCCCCGCCTGCACTCGACTAATCTTGTTGATCACTAGCTGCAGCCATGGTTTAAGTCGAACGCACCTATCAAATTTTGGTCACCCAACGTCATGACCTAAATCTAACCTAATATTAATGTCTTATGACATTGTGCTTCTGAGGATATGTTTACATGACCCGCAATGAACATTTTTTAAATGTTCAAAATGAAATTATTGCATAAATGATCGATGTGCACATTTATAAACATGCAATGGGTTTCCTCACTTTGTAAAGTAAAGCCAAAATAATGACTTTTTAAAGTGTTTTCCAATTTCAGAAACCTGTATTATGTAGTTACAAAGACAACAATCATGTAGTTTTCAAAAAAAACATGCACATTGAAAGCAGTTTTAGAAATAACAGTCTAAAGAAGTTTTTCATTGTGATATAAACATGAAAAATATGTGCCAGTGGAGTTCAAAAAAGAAACTTCATTCTTTAAATTTTTTACTTTAAAGGTGCAGTATGTAAGTTTGACACCCAATGGTTGAACTTGATATTGCACTCCTGGATCAAAACAAACGCAAGCGCGGGATGCCAGATTGAGTACAGGAGAGAGTGATTTAAACTGTGTTCTAAATAAAAGCAACGACACGCAACAGAGGTAATATTTTCCATATTAAAAGGAGTTTTGGTTCTAACCAACACCTTTGATATATTAGAAACGGCTTCTATTTCTCACAGCTGAACATGTGAAACCTATAACCGTGATCACCTTAGGTAAATCTTGTGTGTTTTATTCAGTGCTAAATGCTAACAATGTGAGTTTGAATAGATTAAACCTAAATAAACCTTACCGTTTAGTAAGTGAGTGCTTATTCTGTGCTTCTGAATGGCTGTATTTACATTTCTGTCGTGTTTCGTTTGGAGCAAACAGCCAAGTTGCTTATAACTGCGTATCTCGTCACAAAGTGTGTTGTCAGGACATGCAGTTACAATGTAACCTGCTCACCTAATGTTTACGCTCGTAATATTTATATCAATTGCTAAATAATAACCTCATGTGGAACTGAATCTGTCTCATTTTGACGTCTGATACTGTCCATTTCGGTCACGGACTCATGCTTACAGAGTCTTTCTGATTGAATGAATGAAATACGCTGTTTTCCAACAAGGCAACCCATAGTGCTGAATTATAATTGGCTAAACTGGCATTGTGCAGGTTAAATTTACCTAAACAAAGACAGCGTTCCGGCACGGGAAAAACTTTTTCAAAGCAGAATATCTGACTTCAGCATTGTTTTTCAGTGAAACAAGTATGTTTACTTAGGATGTTTCTTAAATATCTGCACACATATTATGATAGTTTTATGCTTTAGAAGAGTCAAAAACTTACATACAGCACCTTTAAATTAACTGCTTCATATTTTCTCTTCTGCTTCTTATCATTTTTGAACAAATGATGATTTTCATTTTCTGTGTGAACTATTTCTTTCATGTTATCGATGCCGTAATCACACGAAAGCTTCCGTGACTTTACCTTGATCGAACGCTGTGTCTAGAATAAAGTGAAATAAAGCCAATTAATCAAGCCTTTGAATAAAGTGCTCCTTTAAATTGTAAAGTATTCATGTAACGCCGGTGGTCCGCGCTGTTCATCTGCTGGTCTAGGGAGGAATAGAGCCTCAGGCAAGGTTGAGTCAAGGTGCTGGGCTTAATTCAGACGGCGAGAGGAAAACTATATGTGAAGGTAAGGGTGAAAGACCCAGCTCTCTACTACTGCTACTATATTAGAACTAATGATTTTAATAAATAATGCTCATTTGTGCTTTGGGTGTTATAGGAGCGATAAGAGGGCATTTGTGGCAACACTAAGTAGTTGAAAAGAGGGCAAAGAACTTTGTGTGTGTGTAAAGGAGAGAGAGTGTATTGCCTTGCCTGTGTGTCGTTCTCTCTCTCTCTATGTGTGTGTGATATTTTTAGCTTGTTCCCTCTATATGAGGTTGAGCTGCTGGAACAGCATGCTTGTGTGTTTCGGAAATAAGCTCAAGTGCTAACAGCAAAACTTGAATGTACACACAGAGGCAAAAATCTTCCCCCTAAAAAGACTTTTGACCTCAATGGCAAATTCAGCAGCACAACTGCATACCCCGAAAAGGTGCTGAGTTTTTCTTTTTAATTTCAATTCTTGTTTAAATAGTAGAACTGTGAACTTCTGTTGCATTTAATGTGCTGTATTTATATATTTAATGCAAGGTTTTCGCTTCTAAATTAAAAATAAACAATATATTCTGTTATCAGTGTTTTAAAAAGTCAGCCTCAATACGTTTTCTTATGTACCATCTTACAATGGAGAAGATTCGGTACTCCACCAAAGGTTGCAGTCAAAACTTTAATTTGATTTGGCAGCCAGTGCTAACATATACAGAGCAAATGGATTTAAACGAATTATTTGCATACATATATACATATGGGGCTGCACGGTGGCGCAGTGGGTAGCAGATTCGCCTCACAGCAAGAAGGTCGCTGGTTCGAGCCTCGGCTGGGTCGGTTGCCGTTTCTGTGTGGAGTTTGCATGTTCTCCCCGTGTTTGCGTGGGTTTCCTCCGGGTGCTCCGCTTTCCCCCACAAGTCCAAAAACATGTAGTATAAATAAATTGGGTAGGCTAAATTGTCCATAGTGTATGTGTGTGAATGAGTGTGTATGGATGTTTCCCAGTGATGGGTTGCAGCTGGAAGGGCATCTGCTGCGTAAAACAGATGTTGGATAATTTGGCGGTTCATTACGCTGTGGCGACCCCAGATTAATAATGGGACAAAGCCAAAAAGAAAATAAATAAAAGAATAAATGAATGAATATATATATATATACACACATATATATATATATATATATATATATATATATATATATATATATATATATATATACACACACACTCATTGGCCACTTTATTAGGTACACCTATCCAACTGCTCGTTTTGACTTTGAGCGTGGCATGGTTGTTGATGCCAGACGGGCTGGTCTGAGTATTTCAGAAACTGCTGATCTACTGGGATTTTCACATAGAACCATCTCTAGGGTTTACAGAGAATAGTCAGAAAAAGAGAAAATATCCAGTGAGTGGCAGTTCTGTGGGCGCAAATGCTTTGTTGATGCCAGAGGTCAGAGGAGTATGGCCAGACTGGTTGGAGCTGATAGAAAGGCAACAGTAACTCAAATAATAACAACCGAGGTATGCAGAAGAGCATTTCTGAACACACAACACATCCAACCTTGAGGCGGATGGTCTGCAGCAGCAGAAGACCACACCGGGTGCCACTCCTGTCAGCTAAGAACAGGAAACTGAGGCTACAATTCGCACAGGCTCACCAAAATTGGACAATAGAAGGTTGGAAAAACATTGCCTGGTCTGATGAGTTTTGAATGTTTGCAACATTCAGATGGTAGGGTCAGAATTTGGCATGCCTTGTAGCAACACTTCAGGCTGGTGGTGGTGGTGTAATGGTGTGGGGGATATTTTCTTGGCACACTTTGTGCCCATTAAAACTAATTGAGCATTGTGTCAGTGCCACAGCCTACCTGAGTATTGTTGCTGACCATGTCCATCCCTTTATGACCACAATGTGCCCATCTTCTGATGGCTACTTTTTTTTGCTCACTATTTACCCACCCTCAAGTGGTTCCAAACATTTTTGAGTTTCTTTCTTCTGTCGAACACTAAAGAAAGCTGAAAACCTGTATCCATTGACTTTCATAGTAGAAAAAACAAATGGAAGTCAAAGGTTCGAAACAAGTAAAGAGTTTTCATCTTTGGTTGAACCATCCCTTTGAGTTACTCCGCTCCTAGCTTGTCTATTAAGAGCAGCACTGCTCAGGTCAGAAAGACAGGGCTACCTCTATCAGCGCTGATGGAACAGCATGTTGTATCCACACAATGCTTGTAGATATTAACCTTCAACCTCATTTTTCCTTCCTCGTTTAGGATAGTTAATTACAAGAGCCTGGCCAAGCTCCCCCTATTGTGTGTGAAGCGCGCAGTAGACCGTTGACTCATTTGTAAGCACTAAACGAACACTAATTCATGACCACGTCAGTGTGGCCCTTAAACGGGCAAAGACTGAGGTAATAACACTTCTGTTTATATTCGTAGGGGTTCACACTGATGACCCCAACTGATGCGGTGAACTTTCATTCGCTCTTTCGTCTCCCTGGTTACACAGGCCCCGCCTCCCCACAGGCAGTTCCAGCCACACAGATGGCTCCCTGATGGTCTGTTTACAAAGTATTTGCATGCAGAAATCTCCGCGTCTTGTCGCTGTCACAACAGAAGATTGCGTCTGAGCTTCCAGTGCCAGCGACGACTGCAGGGGTGCTACTGCCCATCTCAAACGCACGAGGCGTTCACAGATCTGCAGAAAGTGCTGCTTTTAACAAAGCGCAATTCAGAAAACAGATGTGTTGGAAAATACTCATCACTTATGTTTTTATATCAGTGTTTCCCAACCCTGTTCCTGAAGGTGCACCAACAGTACACATTTTCAACCTCTCCCTATTCAAACACACCTGAATCAACTCATCAGAACATAAGAAGAGACTTCAAAACCAGTCAATGAGTCAGATAAGGGAGACATCCAAAATATGTACTGTTGGTGTGCCTTTAGGAACAGGGTTGGGAAACACTGTCTTATATCATATGTTGTTTAGAGGTATTTGTGTGTTTGTGTTGTGAGTGAACTGGGATGTGCGTTAACACGGTCAATATGGCTGCGTATAGTGAAAAGGCTTCATCGGAAGATATTGATTTTTTAATTACGCATCTTGCCTCAAAATAGCAGCAGAATGGCGTGCGCTCTATAACAGCTGGCTGCAGACCCGAGAGAGAATAAACCTCATTGATATTCAAACCGCTCTTTATCAAGGGGACAGAGACCTGCAAGAGAGAGAGAGAAAGAGAGAGATATGGATGGAAGAGAAAGGAAAAATAGAAAGTCATAGACACTCTCTGCATTTGTGGAGCTTGTGTTTGTTTTTAATTAATCATTTTGTCATTAATTTGAATTGTCATGTTATAATATTAGACAAAGCAAGTCTTTTAGTCAATTTACACAGTTTTAATTGCTGCTGAAAGATTAAAGATGGAGTCACATTTGTTGTATTATGGCAAATTTCCACATTTCACACAATGTGAAAACTCACATTGTGTTCATTTTCTCCATAGGGAAATTGATTTTTAACAATAACTGATAAACGTTTAAAGATTGGCCCGTTGTGAGCTTTGAGATTGCTGATCGATTGTATATGTGTTTGATAAACCCATCTGTTCACATTAATTCAATTCAGAAAAAAAAATCACCCACAAAGCAAGCAAAATGCTCCAAAAGAGATCGAGCTCGGCCCACTCCCATAAAACACCACCATTTACAAAATTGAGTCAGATTCCCTATGCTCTTAAAGAACTAGTGATGAAATTAGTGATGCATGATATTGGATTTTTGCTAATATATATGATTTTAAAACTCTGGCTGAAATTGGCTAAAGCCAATTTTTGTGTGCACGTGGACTTCAGCTTATTCATTCAGCTGATTCCTTCAAAACGCTGCTTCATTTATTCAGGAAATTAGTAATTGTGTTAATGTTGTTGTGTTAAAAAATGTGTACTTCAAGTAAGGTGTACTCACTTTGGATCAGTAATTACGTTGTAATTGCTAAAAACATGGCCTCTTGAGATTGAGAGTGAAGTGTACATACTATGCACACTCAGAACCTTTTTGCATACACTTTAGGCGCTTTTCCCACTGCATAATATGGCATGACTCTCTTTTTGGGTCTTTTCAATGTGTTGCATACCAACACTGACACCGAATACATTATATTATACGCTCACCAGCCACTTTATCAGGTACACCTTACTAGTACTGGGTTGGACTCCATTTTGTCTTCAGAACTGCCTTAAACCTTCGTGGCATAGATTCAACAAGGTACTGGAAATATTCCTCAGAGATTTTGGTCCATATTAAAATGATAGCATCACGCAGTTGCTGCAGATTTGTCGGTTGCACATCCATGATGTGAATCTCCCATTTCACCACATCCCAAAGGTGCTCTATTGGATTGAAATCTGGGGACTCTGGAGGCCATTTAAGTACAGTAAACTCATTGTCATGTTCAAGAAACCAGTCTGAGATGATTCACGCTTTTTGACATGGCACTTTATCCTGCTGTAAGTAGCCATCAGAAGTTGGGTACACTGTGGTCATAAAGGGATGGACATGGTCAGCAACAATACTCAGGTAGGCTGTGGCTTTGACATGATGCTCAATTAGTTCTAATGGGCCCAAAGTGTGCCAAGAAAATATCCCCCATACCATTACACCACCACCAGCAGCCTGATTTGTTGATACAAGTAATTCTCTTCTGACCTCTGGCATCAACAAGGCATTTGTACCCACAGAACTGCTGCTCACTGGATATTTTATCTTTTTCTAACCATTCTCTGTAAAGCCTAGAGATGGTTGTGTGTGAAAATGCCAGTAGATCAGCAGTTTCTGAAATACTCGGACCAGCTCGTCTGGCACCAACAACCATGCTATGTTCAAAGTCACTTAAATCACCTTTCGTCCCCATTCTGAGGCTCGGTTTGAACTGCAGCAGATCGTATTGACCATGTCTACATACCTAAATGCATTACATTTCTGCCATGCGATTGGCTGATTAGAGATTTGGGTTAACGAGCAGTTAGTACGAGGACGAGGACAGGTGTACTTAATAAAGTGTCCATTGAGTGAATATTCAGCAGCAACCACTGCCGAATAACTTAGTTCTATTGGTTTGTGTCCAGTGCATATGGTTATGTCATGTTTATGATGATTTAACAGCAGTAAAGTTGGCAGAACTATAGCAATAATCCCATCCATTTAAAGCAGTAATTAACTGCAGTGGTAATGCAAAGCGAGTCAAGCACATTCGAACCATACTGTACCACTCATTACAAACAAGCTTTTTTATGAGTACTGCGAATTTGGACATATTACATGATAATGTTTTTTGCCTTCCATATAGTACAGATATAGGCTGATTAGGCAGCAATAGTTTTACTGGAAATATTGTTTGGTTTTATTAACAACAGAAATACCCTGACCAAAAGACCTTTTTTTCGTACCCAGGCTCATTTTGAAAACGTACCTCTATATACATTTCTGGAGATCGCCAAATACGTTCCAGGAGCTGTTTTTTTTGCCGTTTTTATTTTCACGAATACACCAAAGGCCCCTGTGTACGCTTTCTGATATCACAAATTTCTTTTACGAGTGCCATTCACGCCTGCTGTTCTCGCGTAAATCCACCAGAGGCAGGTGTCAACTGACTGACTGATCGATCAACTGACCCACCCTTCTCCTGTCCTAAACCCAACCAATAGGGTTTTCAAAAGCAATCCAGAAAAAGAAAAGTCCTCATCTGATTTTTACCATGTTTTCAGATTTGACCACATTCTCACCCTGTTATTTACTTGTTTATTTAATTTTTTGTCTTTTGTTTTTGTCTTACCTGCTTTCTAAAACCGTTCTTCACTGGACTCAAACCCCATCGTCGTGGTCAACTCCTTCACATTTAGATAAACGGTCAGCTGGTAAGCACAAAAAGGAACGGCGTCATACCACCCTGTAGTGTTTGTTTTAAGGACAAAATGCAGCCATACGTACCTCTGGCTACATAATTGATGATCTCCAGAAACGTATATAGGGCTACGTTTTCAGAATGAGCCTGTGTTGTTGTTTTTTTTTTTTTAATATAACCTTTAAATACAGTAATAAATATGTAATTTTGCTTGCCCTTTCTGTACTGGAATACATTAAAAAAATTACTTTTGCCGCTTGTTCAAACTCCTTTTTTTAAGGACAACTTAATTGTTTTATGTTCAATCCACTTAAATTTGTACAACGATTGCGTTAACTTAATCAACTTGTGTTGGGACAACAGAAACAAATTGTGTGGAACCCTGTATTTTTTGACAGTGTAGGCTTGTGAGGATTTTTTTAGATATTGTGGATGTGCTGTGAGTCTGACAGTGCTTTTGTATGTATTTGTTCTGGCGTTCCTCCAAGCGGGTCGAGGGGCCCATGCAGAGAGCAGACTGTTTCAGGGTGGCTGAGAGGAAGATCTTTCCCTCGTCTTGCTGTTGGCCTTCATAAACCATACAGTTTTCCAGCAGAGTTTCCCCCTCAGTGTGCGCTGCTGTTCTTTCCTCCCTCATGCTGGCATTGGGCAAAGTTTGATTGGCAGCTGTTGGCACATAACTTCGAATGTACCTCTTGCTCATTGTGAGGTAATGACTTCTGATTGCGGTGGATGGAAGCCAGCGTTTAAGCTAAATAATCTAGGCTAATGACTGCGCTCTTCAATTATTTATCAGGCTCAACGCTCGCTCTGCGCAGTATATATAGATATCCTGCTGGCTGGTTGGCTGGCTGGCCTGATGACCTAGTGACTGACTGGCAGCCACGCTGACTGGCCTATTTGCCAGGAGTTGCTGAGTCACGCTGCCCATGGGGTGGAGAGGGCTCTCTAGAGCCGCTCTTAGATCTGCAGGGAGGCACTTATACTGATTCTAATGTGTATCGATGTACATTTGGGTTTTACAGAGTCAACATTTTTCTGAGTATACTTTAAAAAACCCAATAAATGGTACCACGAGTGCAGTTTTCTTTCCTCTGTTGATGTGTTTCTTAACATATGTTCTGTCTATCTAGCTTCTGTCTATGAATAGATAGATGGATGGATGAAACTGTAAATAGAGGGATGGATGGTTGGGTGGATGGTACAGTAAATAGAGGGATGGATGCATGGTTGGGTGGATGAATGGAACAGTAAATAGAGGGATAGATGGATGGATGGAAGATGGAAAGATGAATGGATGCAACCGTAAATAGAGGAATGGATAGATGGTTGGGTAGATGCAAGCAGGGTCAGATGGATGGAAGGATGAAACAGTAAATAAAGAGAGATGGATGCATTAATACAATGATGGACTGACCTGTGAAGCAAGAAGAGATGTACAAAAAGAACCATGAATGAATAGAGAAAACAATGAATGGATGGTTTTCCAGTGTTGGGTTGCAGCTGAAAGGGCATCCGCTGTGTAAAACATATGCTGGATAAGTTGGCGGTTCATTCCGCTGTTGCGACCCCAGATTAATGAAGGGAATAAGCTAAAAAGAATATGAATGAATGAATGAGTGAATGAATGAATGATTGAATGGATGGTTGAAACAATAGAGAGATGGAAAGATGGATGGATGGATGGATGGATGGATGGATTGATGGATGGAACAGTAAATAGTTGGATGGATGGATGGATGGATGGAT
>CAIGQZ010032813.1:17608977-17649112 GCA_903798205.1 Danio tinwini
GGAAACAATAATAGAGGGATGAATGGATGAAACAATAAATAGATGGACGGATGGATCGATGAAACAATACAACGAGATATGAATAAATTGATGAAACAATAAATAGAGGAATGGAAGGATGGATAGATGGATGAAACATTAATTAGACAGATGGATGGATGGTTTGAACAGTAAATAGAGGAATGAATGGAAACTGTAAATAGAATTTAATGTAACTGTAAATAGAAAGATGGTTGGCTGAATGGATAGATGGATGTACTGTATAAAGGAAACAATAATAGAGGGATGAATGTATAAAACAATAAATGGATGGATGGATGGATGGAACAATACATAGAGATTTGGATGAATTGATGAAACAGTAAATAGAGGAATGGAAGGATGGATAGATGGATGGATGGATGGATGGATGGATGTAATAACAGATGATAGACAGATTGATGCCAGGTGTTCATCCATCATGGAAGTCCTATAAATGTCACAGTTCACTCACTTTCTTTCAGATTATTCCCTGCTTTATGCCACAGCGTAATGAACCACCAATTATCATCACAGTTGTTTTTTCAGCTGTCTTTAGTTTACAAGCCCAGACTTATAACCACTAGACTAGGCACTGTGTGTGATTATCATTTAACAAATCCAACTGATTAGAAGATTTTATTAGATCCATGGGAACATCAAGGGACAACAGTAAAAACACTAAAGCTCTTTAAAGCGTCCTTGTGTTGCTGACTGAGAGAAAAGATGTGGGCATAAATGTGTTGTTGAGTGAAGAAAACCTCAGTCTGTTTAACAAACGCCACAATGGTCTCCTCAGCCACCCTGACAACCACAAACCGCTACGGCTACATTACAGTAAACACTCACACACACACAACAGACAATGGTTAACGTGACAAGGAAGCAAAAAGACAATTTGTGTGCATTTTTATTACATTTAGACGTTTATTCTTGCCCACAGAAACTTTTTAGTGCAGTGCATTGAGGCATTTATTCAACAGTAAAGAAAAAGGTTCCTTATTGGCAGCTGTGGTTCTAGGAAGTTCTTATACTTACTTACTCCCAAGGCTGTTTATATTGAAGTTGATATTTGGCCGCACTATGTTGGTGTTTCGTAACATCTCATTTTTATGAGGTGGGTTGTTAGCAGTGGTGTAAAGTAACAAATTACAAACACTCAAATTACTGTAATTGAGTAGTTTTTCTCAGGAATTGTACTTTAATAAGTAGTTTTAAAAATTGTACTTTTACTTTCTCTTGAGTACATTTTTTAGTGCGGTATTGGTACTTCTAGTCCACTACTTTTCTTCAACCTGCAGTCACTACTTTATTTTTTTTGTGTCTATGGGGAATAGAAGAATCAGTCCTGTGATTCCTTTCCAATCATACCTCAAGACATGGAACTGTTTGGAAGCATTAAAAGTGTTTAAGAAGATGTCCAAAATCTTTACATGCATTGACCCAGAGACTGTTTAGATGCATGCCACTGATGAGAAGATGATGGATGTTTACTGTATGATGATCAAAATGGCCTTAAACACCCAGCAGGCACAGGACGTCAACATGACATTAGATTGACACTGTACCCCAACGTCATGGGGATGTTAAATTTTGTTTGGAAATGAAAATCGGGTTGACATCAGAACCCAATGTCAGGCCAACCTCAATGTCCAACGTCCAACCTAAAATCAACCAAATATCAACGTCAAATATCAGCGTAATGATGTTACAGCTTGACGTTGTGTGGACGTTACCACTATGACGTCTATCAGATGTTGGACTTTGGTTGCTATACCTGACGAATAAATGTCAGTATTTGACGTCAATATGACGCTGGTTTAAGAAGTTTGCTCTACGTTCGATTTTGATCACTTTCTAACACCTAAAATCAACCAATTATCAATGTCATTTGACGTTGTTATTGGACATCAAAATAACGTTGTCCTTAGATGCTGGCTAGAAATTGAATTTTGGTCACCTGATGTTATGACCTAAATCTAAGCTAACATTAACATCTTTGTGTGTGTAACATTGTGTGCCTGCTGGGCAATAACTAAATGCACTACAGAATGTTACGTTTACACACATCCACAAATTGTATATAAAAGCATTAGCCTTTTACAGTATAATACTCACTACTCTTGAGTACGTTTTATTCATACTTTGAGTCATATTTACAACTTATACTTGTACTCTACTTGCACTACATTTTTTGCAAGTGATGGTACTTTTACTTAAATATGATTTTTCAGTACTCTTCAACGCTCAAAACCCACAACAACACAGTGAGAACATGCAAACTCCACACAGAACCACCGACCCAACGAACCACTGACCTTCTTGCTGTGACAGCGCTACCCACTGCGCCACCGTGCTGCTCCCAGAAGTTCTTATAACATTCCATTATGGTAGAAAAGATCCTTTTTAATTGTAAAATGGTTTTTACGCTAACCTAAGATGGCTCTCTTCACCTAAGGGTGTTTGGTGAAACCAAGATTGTTCTTCTAAGGCATCATTCTGAAAATAAAAACCCCTTTTGAACCTTTATTTTGAGTGTAGATGACAGAAGACACCTGCATCTGTAATGCGGCATAGGGGCTGACATGCAGCCACATAATGACTAGATACCTGCCTGAACAGATGACAAGTATTAACCCCCCTATCAACACAGCCTAGGTGGTCCAGTCCTCACCTTCTACTAGGGGACAAGCACATCCATTTGTGTTAGCGGGGTTTGAAGATAACA
Source organism: Danio tinwini (assembly GCA_903798205.1). Taxonomy (NCBI): domain Eukaryota; kingdom Metazoa; phylum Chordata; class Actinopteri; order Cypriniformes; family Danionidae; genus Danio; species Danio tinwini. The sequence continues at coordinate 17,611,724 of CAIGQZ010032813.1, forward strand.
TATCACAGCCTTGGCAAAGGCCAAGAGAGACTTGTGTTGGTGTTGGAATGGCTCTTTGGATACTCACTAACAGAGTTTGGTGTAACGCGTTCCACAGTAAAGCATAAATGTAACAAATTTCATGTACTTACATTACAAATATAGATTGTAGAAAACAATATTTGCTTTTTAATCACATTTTTAGCTGCAACGTCAGTTAATAAGCATTTGCTTTTAAATTTCTGAGCTGAAATAGCTGTTAACGAGAGTTCTTGCTTCTTCAAGTGGATGCAGACATGAGCGTAAAAACAAGCGTTTTAATGTGAATCTATGTCCAGTCTCTAAAGAATTTTCAAGTGCTTTTATCTCAACCAGCAACTTGAATATAAAAAATTCTACAATACTAGTTTCCAAGGAGGACACCAGCGCCCAAAAACACAGCAGCCCAACTCAGATTAAACAGGCTAAATTGCGTTTTTGTGCAGGTTTGAAAGTGAAGGTACCCACATAGCAAAATTTCTATGGCCCAGCTCTGGCCCATACAATCAGGTTTTGCTTGGCCCACATACCGCAGTGATTTACGGTACATGACTGGACTAAGTCTGGCTTCCAGACAAGGGCCAAACATGGACCATATCTGGGTCAAGTAATAACTTATGACTGGGCCTGAATAGGTTGGTTTGACATGATTGCTATGAAATTGATAAACTCATGAAGCATTGTGCTTTAGGCACACTATGGGCATGCTTTTTCTCAAAGCGACCTGATTGGTAGATTTTTTTTTCTTTACTCAGAAATAATTTTAATGTATTTTTATTGTGGGTCAAGACAGGCCAAACTTACGTGGCCCAAATATCAATTTTTAACATCTGGGCCAAATACTACATTTTAAATCTGGCCCAAATCTTGTGTGCCACCTTGAAGACTGTGCCACCTCTTCCAAACCCAGGCCACGTTTGGCCCACATGCTGTATGCCTGTGCCGGATAAATGCCTGCTGTGCCAGCTTTATGCCAAATCTGGGCTAGAATTCTTTGCTACTTGGGTAACTTTTGAAAATCTACAGAGAAGCGTAGCTGCTTATAGGGTCGTTCACATATCGCGTCTTTTGTATAGTCTTTTGTATTGTCTTCACGTATTCCATATTTTTAGTATTCAACATTTAAACGTTAACAGTTTGTCTCCACAACTGCAGACATAGGATATGTGTTGTTCCTACAATGAATGTCAATGGTTACAGGCATCCAGTTTTCATCAAAATGTCTTCTGTGTTCTAAAGAACAAATACAACAAAAAGACAAACAGGTTTGGAACAAGACAGATTAAGTAAATCATGAGAGAATTTTAAGTTTTGAATGAACTATTTCTTTAAATCTTTTGAATTTGTCAAGCTGCAGTGTTAAACCCATTGGAATGTTTTTCAGTGAATATTAAATTACTGAAAGAGCTGCAGATTATTATAAAGTAATTAGTAATCTGATTACTTTTTACATTAAGTAATTAGTAATGTTATCAAATGACAATTTTCCAGTAGTTATCAGTAACTTGTAATCTATTACTTTTCAGGTAACTTACCCAACACTGCTCACTAAAACCTCTGATATACAGTTAAGCTACCTAAAAAAACTGACAAATGAATATCGAAAGATAAGGAAGCGTGGATTTAGAAGAACTCTATGGGCTGAGGGCGTCATTTGGGACAGGTCCAATGACTAGCGCATGTTTATTCCATCCATTAACTTTTAATGAAAAGTTGATGTACACTTTTGGGCGGGATTTCTACCTCATTTGTAGTGAACAAAATTGCAAAAAGTAAAAACAAATCCTTTGGAAAGGAAAAGAGGTATGGGATAAGAACATGGAAGAGGATGTAGTGAATACAACTTTCCACATAAAAGATATGCACAAAAAAAAAGGTTAGCCAATGAGCTTTTTAGTAAACAGTTACAACTGTTATTTCCTAGGGTGAAGAAGATTTTTATTAATGTTAACCCTTTTTTAAATTGTATAGAAACATTTTGTGCAATAGAAAGAGTCCAGGATGTTTCTTGGAACCATAGATGCCAATAAAGTACGCAAAATATCTGAAAATCACAGCTTAGTTGCTGAAAGAATGGCATCTAGTTTCATTGTTTTTATACAAACGTCTGCATTGACTGTACCAACCTAATAAGAACGAATCAACAACATTTATACAGCAACTATGCAATCAATTCAGCTTGATGTTTAGACTTTTACCAATTTAGAACTTGAGTTTTCAAGTTGGGCATGCCATTAACTCATTGGAGAAAATTGGAGAAGAAATGCTGATGTGATTGTTATTTTCTATTTGTTTATCTACAGTAGTTGCATTGCCTTGTCTTGTTGTTAAAGCAGTGAATATATGCATGCATGAATAACCACTTAAACTGTGAAATTAGCAAGTATTTGACCAAAACTCCAGAATTGTCAGCAAGCTCGCTATCTAGATAGCATGGTCAGTGAAGGATTTAGTCAAAATTAAACATCTACAAGACTGGCTTTGGCTGTAATGAGATTTCCTCAGGACATGTGCAAGAATGAATATGTTGGACTTAATGATTTCTGCTTGTTTGACATTTAAAACACTTAAGTGCAACAAGCTCATTCATTCATTTTCCTTTGGCTTAGTCCATTTATTCATCAGGGGGCGCCACGGTGGAATAAACGCTTGTCCACTCATCCAATGCAATTCAAATATATAAAATATGAATTGATGCATACTTTAAACTTATTATAAATATATACTTATATTGTTTATTTCTAATGATTAAAATATTTTTTGTCAAATAATTTTGTGTCTCAAAAGTATTGGTTCAGGCACCATTTTGGCACTGGTACCATTTTAAAAGTAGCGATTTAGCACTGGTATCGAAATAACCCCAAACGATACCCAACCCTAGTTTTAACCCAGTTTTCCCATTTCTATGTGGATGTTGACGTTTCTTAAAATGATACGATGTTTAGACGTGAAACTTTTAAAATCCACAAAAGAAAAATTTATGAAGGTTGACCTGTGAACACTTGCCAGATTCAAACCTGAATCACCTACAAAATGAGGTTTCACTGAAAAAAAAAATGCTTTTCTTACTTAAGTTTTTGTCTTGTTTCTAGTACAAATATCTAAAACTTCTTAAACCTAGTAGCATTTTCTAGAAAAGTAAAAAAATAATCATAGATTTTTTTAAATAATATGTCAAAATTAAGCAGGTTTTTCCTTAAAACAAGCAAAATAATCTGTCAATGGGGTAATCTTATTAGATTATTTTGCTTATCCCATTGGCAGATTATTTAGCTTGTTTTAAGGAAAAACCTGCTTAATCTTGACATATTATTTATAAAATCAAGACAACATTTTTTACTTTTCTAGAAAATGCTTCTTTATTTAAGAATTTTTAGATATTTGGACTAGAAACAAGACAAAAACTTACATTTTTGCAGTGTATACATTTAGCTAATCACTCCATCCTTGAAAAATGTTACTTATACCAAGCACAGGAGGCATTTTTGCTCTTGAATCTTTTTGTGTAAAACTGAAGGCGTTTACCAGGGATAGAGAGAAATGTTTCCTATTACAGTGACAGGGTGCGCAACACAGGGACAAATGAGATGGAGGTTGAAGGGAGAAGGAGGGTAGAGTGGCAAGAAGGAAATAAACATTCGTGAAATGCAGAGAGAGAGAAGGACGGGCAAGAATGAATGGAGCAGCTAAGCTATGCACGCTGCCAAAATCATAGAAATAAATTCAAAAGGAGGAGCGTGGGCCTAGCAAAGGACGTTTGTTTTGCTGTGACGTTTGCGCAGAGTCGAAAGATCTTCTGTCCTGTCGAGACGGATATGACTGTGGCCAAAAAAATCTTTCCTTCAGACTTCAGCCAAAAGTTCAAGCGAGATCATAGCTTTCTCACGCTGGCAGAACTGGATAATAATTAAAAACAGTTTGCATTTCACACATGATCACTCGAGCATTTTACTTCTTTCCTAATTAGTACACAATAATAAAAAAAAAACAAGTTAAGCAAAGGCATTATTTAATTTTGTAAACAACAATTAGACAGAAATTCATTCTGATAACTCGCTTTTTAATTCCGAGCTTTGATATGCTATTAGCGAATAAATTATGGTGCTTGATTAAATTGCTTGGTATTAAGTGGCATGCTGATGACATGGTAATTGTTCGTTTTAAAACACCTTTATAGGTTTTTATACAGCTGAAGCAGTCGTATTTGATATTTGACCCTGGAGGAATGACTCAAAAGCAAAACCAGAGGGAAAATTGATACAAACTATAGACTATTAATTTCATAAATTGTTTTATGCTTACAACAGTCGTATTGTTCATTTGTACACTTTGCTGTAATTGACTATACTGTTGCCTTGAACACATGTAACATTTTATTCTTTTGATACACATACACTACCTGACAAAAGTCTTGTCACTTATTCAAGTTTTAGGAACAACTAATAATAACTTGACTTCTAGTTGATCATTTGGTATCAGAAGTGGCTTCTGTGAAAGGCAAAGGCCTCTAGATTATACTCATTTTACCTAAATAAAATATGATCATGACTTGATTTTTTATTATTTAATTAGGACAGTAAGGTCTGACTTTGCTTTGTCAAACGTCTTGTCACTTAACATAAAAAAATGTGCAGTATAAAATATAAAGTCATGGTGCAGTGGAAAAGGAGTTAATATTGTGTATGACTCCCATGAGCTTGGACGACTGCATCCATACATCTCTGCAATGACTCAAATAACTTAATAACGAAGTCATCTGGAATGGCAAAGAAAGCGTTCTTGCAGGACTCCCAGAGTTCATCAAGATTATTTGGATTCATCTTCAATGCCTCCTCCTTCATCTTACCCCAGACATGCTCAATAATGTTCATATCTGGTGACTGGGCTGGCAAATCCTAGAGCACCTTGACCTTCTTTGCTTGCAGGAACTTTCATGTGGAGGCTGAAGTATGAGGAGCACTATCCTGCTGAAGAATTTGCCCTCTCCTGTGGTTTGTAATGTAATTGGCAGCACAAATGTCTTGATACCTCAGGCTGTTGATGTTGTCATCCACTCTTTTCCTTCGCCCAAACTTGACTGATTTCTATGAGAATCTTGGGTCTATGCGTGTTCCAGTAGGTCTTTTGCAGTATTTGTGATGATTGGGATGCAGTTCAACTTCTTCCATTTTTCCAAATGCTCAACTAGAAGTCAAGTTATTATTTGTTGCTCTTACAACTGGGATTGACGACAAGAATTTTGTCATGTAGTGTATGTGATGCATAAAATTATCAAAACATTTCTGAATCCCTTACAGAATGCCCTCTTCTGCATGACTTCTGTTATCTGGCTGGTAGTTTATACTTTTAAGAAAACAACCTATTTACATAGTAAAAAAAAAATCCAACTTTAGGTTGCGGTTCACTTGAAAGCTTGTCACTTATTTTTATGAATTAAATGTTTTTATGTTTAGTCTTATTTAAAGTGGTACACATTTTTCGATTATTATTGTGTATATCATGCTTTTCAGGGTTACATTTAAAGTACACATGAAATCAGAACTAACCATATTGGTTTTGTTAGCTCACTTTGCTAGATTTGTGGCAAACAATTCATCTGTGCATGTCATCAAGAAAAAAAATTGTTTGCTCTTGTAATCTAACACTAAAATCTGAAAATGCACTTCCTGTTTGTTTTCAGATTACCTGATTTTGAGGTATTGGGCGTGGCTAACATACTTAACCATGCCCCTCCAACCGTCAGTTTAGACAACAAACAGAAATGGTGAGGAGGAGGAGGAGTCTGTTAGGTTGTAATAACTCTTCTAAAAGCCATTTCCTGATCTTTCTGAATGAAACACCTACTTACTACATCCAATCAGCTTGCAGTATAAAAAACAAGCCACGCCCACACTGTATTCTCATTTAATATTCTTTTTCTCTAGGAACTGCATCACAATACACAAACATAAAAACTTTTTTTAAGAGCAGGATCAAGACTGCGATCAGTGTCCTGTTGATAATCCAGATCCTATTTGTGCTGGTTTATTTAACCAGATGTCACCTGATGACACACTTGATGGTTAAACACCCTTGTGCCATATGGCTTCAAGGGCTTATCATCCTCTCACTTCTTCACTGCCGTCATTATCCCCAGAACACCCAAAACTGGTGCCAACCCCGAAAATAGGTCCTTGAATACTTCTAGCTAGCTACACAAGCTTTATTTAATGCATCTGCCACAATCATGTTTATGATACTGTAACAAGAGGCAGTTCAATCATAACTTAATTTTAAAATGCTATCATAACATTATTTATAAAAATGTGGCTCTTTTTGGATTCTTGGAAGCTATAGAAATTAAAGATATAAATCAGGAAATACACTGGGACCACTTTTGTTGTTTACATCCCTCGAAATGGTCTATAAGTCAATAAAATTGTTGATTTACCTGAATAAAAACACTGGCAGATTATTAGGATCAATATTTGAAATTAGCTACTGAAATTACCTTCACAATAACACAAAAATGCAAGTGAAGTACATATAGTGTAGATTTGCCTTATACCATGGTCACATTAGAGTTTGAGCATGCGAAATTCTGTCGTACGGTGCTGCGAAAAGGGGTGGGATAAAACAAGATTATGTGATCTGATATAGCGAGCAAATGCTCCATATTGTATATTACTGCACAGAGGGGTCACGTAAAATTTGCAAGATGTTGTTTACCAAACTTGAACTTTTAAATGCGGTGACATGTGAAATTCAATGCACGAGCTTGTGTTTCTGGTTTCCTGCATTCACGTGCGTATGAAAATTCACATGCGTATGAAAGTGCAGTGTGACTGTGGCTTTAGTCATATGTTGGTAAATTTTGCATAGAATAAATAACATTTTGACTAGCTTCCTAAGCGAAATACTGAATCTAAAGGTTCTTCGTAAAACTGCTTGATTCCTGGTTGAGCTGTGTTCGAGGCAATGTAAATTACTCTACAGGCATGCATACATCTGCGACTTCATTACATCAGAATCATTGCACCACTGCATTTGCTGCAGATCCATGTGTTATGTATTGTAGCAGAATTAACTGTTTGTAAATTACTAAATGGTGACGCAGTGGCGCAGTAGGTAGTGCTGTCGCCTTACGGCAAGTAGGTCATTGGTTCGAGCCTCGGCTGGGTCAGTTGGCATTTTTGTGTGGAGTTTGCATGTTCTCCCTGCGTTCGCATGGGTTTCCTTCGGGTGCTCCGGTTTCCCCCACAGTCCAAAGACATGTGGGTACAGATGAATTGGGTAGGCTAAATTGTGTGTGAGTGTGAATGAGTGTATGGATGTTTCCCAGAGATGGGTTGCAGCTGGAAGGGCATCTGCTGCGTAAAATATGTGCTGGATAAGTTGGCGGTTCATTCTGCTGTGGCGACCCCAGCTTAATAAAGGGACTAAGCTGAAAATAAAAAAAAGAATAAATGACTTACTAAATGACATATGAGTGAACCCTGATAGTGTTAATTTGTCATATCCTCCAGCAAAGAAAGTCTTTTCATGCGGTAGAAATGTTGATGTGTGGAAGTCCAGTTTCTGATGTGCACATTGATTATTACTTTTCTTTATAGGGTATACTGTAAAGTTTATAGAGTTATACTATTTATAATGCCCCTTATAAGAGAAACTAGTGTTTGCGTGAACTGGTTTGGTTTAAATGAACAGAGTACTGTGCTGAAAGATGCATGTAAGGAAATATCCCATCTTGTGTTGGAAAAATAAATGAATAATGCAGTGCATGACAACAGTTCCAGTCTCTGTTTTTATACGAGCTCAATCAGTTTAGTCATTTTACACATGTATTGTTTGGACATTTCCTAGCACAAGGATGGCCTTTAAGGATTTCAAAGTAACATTAATGTCTGTTTGCCTTTAGTATTGTGTGGTAATCATTTTATAAAAGCAAGACGTAGTGCCCCATAGCTTGTCTGAATTCACTGCAAGCTTTATTAGATTTTTAAAATGTTTTTCACACTTATTTAAGAATGGTTCACTGAAAAAAAAAGTGTTATTCAGCAGCATTGCAGGAAAAAATATTTTTAAGAGAACCTTCAAGTAAACCAACCCCCCCCAAAAAAAAAAAAAACTTTTTTATTTTTTATTTTAATGAAATAATCTTCAACTGAAATCACGCAAAATATTTAAAAAACCCAGCTGATAGTCAAAGCAATATTAAAGAGCACCTATGATAAAAAATCTTCTTCTGTAAGCTGTTTGGACAGAACTGTGTGTAGGTATAGTGTGTCAACAGTCATATTGGGGTGATAGAAACACAATAAGTCTCTGTTTTTTATTTTCTGACATTAAAATAGAATACAAATCTCTCCCATTTTGAGGCCGACCTAGGGCTGGGCGATTAATCGAAAAATTCTCAAAATCAACATTCAGAACCTATAATTGATCAAATTTTTTCAAGTCAATTTTTTCAATTACTTTCCGCGTGTGGAGTCATGTGACCCCGCTCTGTTAAGACTGATTTATACTTCTGTGTCGAAAGCACAGGTGTGGTCCAGCGCAGCCTAAATATAATTTTCACAGCCACAGCCATATCACCCTGCAGCCCAGGACCGGTTACTCACTGAAGCTAAGCAGGGCTAAGCCTGGTCAGTACCTGGATGGGCGACCACATGGGAAAACTAAGTTGCTGTTGGAAGTGGTGTTAGAGAGGCCAGCAGGGGCTGCTCAACCTGCGGTCTGTGTGAGTCCTAATGCCCCAGTGAATGTGAAGGGGACACTACACTGTCAGTGGGCGCCGTCTTTCAGATGAGATGTTAAACTGAGCTCCTTACTGAAATCCAATGGCATTTCTTGTAAAAAGTAGGGGTGTAACCCTGGTGTTCTGGCTAAATTCCCTCTCGGCCCTTACAATCATGGCCTCCCAATCATCCCTTATCCACCGAATTGGCTCTATCACTGTCTGTCCACTCCACCAATAGCTGGTGTGCGCACTGGCGCCGTTGTCCTGTGGCTGCCGTCGCATCATCCAAGTGGATGCTGAACACTGGTGGTGCTGTGAAGAGACCCCCCCCCTCATGATTGTAAAGCGCTTTGGGTGTATGGCCATACACAAAAAATGCCCTATATAAATACACATTACATTACATTACATAATTTTATTCATAAATAAATAAAATAATAGTTAATTAATCGTAATTGAGTTAATACTTCAATTAATCGAGATTTTGGTTTAGGCCAAATTGCCCAACTCTAGGTCAACTGCAATGTGACGTAGGAGTGCAGTTTCCCCGCCCACCGTCTCTGTAGTAACGTGCATAATCATATCAACAAGATAGGGTGTGCGCAAAGCAACTGGGATTAAAAGATCTGTTCAGCTCTCTGTGATCATCAATCATCATCAAATGTGATTAAGAGTTTTACAAGTTTAAAACGCATGTTGTAATGAATTACAGCGATTTTACCATCTTTACTTTAGCACCACAGCCGCATATCAGTACAATTATGAAAGAAGACACTTTAATCCAGTTTGTGGACATTAAATCAGGTTTACTTTGTACATTAACATAACGCATGACCATTCAGCAGTGTAAACTAACATGTATCCTGTCACATTTGTCATGCAAACACAGTGCAAAGTTAAACGCGGGCGCTGTGTGTGTGTGTACTTTGTAACGACATTGTGCGTGACTCATCGTTGCAGAAAGGCTTGAATTAATTCATCAAATAATCATTGGGAACATTCTTACTGTAGTATTTCTCACAAACGAGATCTGCTTCCTTCATGTCTGTCACTGTGCTGTTTATCTGACACAGCCGTGACGGAGATTGATGTACACTCTGACAGGCACGTGGGAACGGTGGCGGGGAGAACTAGATTAAAGGCACAGTCAACAAAAACAACTACATTGTGTTCAGAGCAGAAAGTTCCAACGTTCGGAATCATATAATAAGTAATCTGATGGGTGTTTTGAGCTGAAACTTTACAGACACATTCTGGAGACACAAATGACTTATCTTAAATCTTGAAAAAGGGCTAAAATAGGTGTCCTTTAACATAATTTTATTTAACTTGAAGTGCTAAAAAAACTCAAACTGGAATAAAAGGCAATAAATATTAAGAACTGACCTATTAAAAAACTATTACCAATAAAAATGACAAATATAATGATAATATAATAAGTATAACAGTATATCAATGATGCAAAATTAGCACTGACTTTTCCACGGCAGTGTTTATTTACTAGAAAAGCTCAGTTGAGCACACTTAAGTATGTAAACAGACTCATCAGTCCCTGTTCTCTCCTTTATAGAGCACAGAGAGGTAAAAGCTTACTTCAGTAAGACACTGTTATGTGTTTTTTCTCTCTCTCCTGGAAGGGAGTTAATACATTTCCTTTCTATCAGCAGGGAAGCACTGTTTGTACGTATCACTGCTGGAAGAAAAGGCAACAGATCGTCGGTTTTCCTCTCCTTTGTTACCTGGGGGGACCCAGTTCGGGACTCAGCAGTGGGTAAAAAGCGAGAAAGCAATTGCTAACATCATGGGGAATTGAGTACACCCCAGGACAGAAAGAGATTCTTGTGCTGTTGTTTTTAGCCAGCCCTCAGAAACGGGGCAGTGGAATCGCTTGGGTTTGTTAGTGGTACTGTCGGCTCAGGATTGGATTGCCAGCAAGTGCATTCAATCCCATGAGTCTCACCTTTCTTCTTCCTCAGCATTTAATATTCTGTAGTGTGAACAACAGCTACTGTCACCTTTGAGCTCTCACGCACTAGTTATTGTTTTGTTGTCGTCAAAAAATTAAGAGAAATGTATTTTAGTCCCCTCTCGCTCTCTATTTCAGGCTTGAATAAATAGCAATTTCTTGTTGTTTAAATAAGTAAATATATAGTTCTGCTCTCGCGCTCAGCTTATGCTTATGAAATTCTTTTGTATTCTGCCGCTCTTTTGTTTTGCCTCCATAAGAGGTTTTGTTGCCGGAGTGTCTCAGCGGAATGCGGTGATATAAGGATTATGTGTCTCCAAATGACATTTAAACAGGGGATCAGCAAAAGATTTGGGGGAAAGATTGGTGTACCTGTGGTGTATATGTTGTGTGTGAGTGTTTTACATGAACTATGCACCCTCAAAATGGACAAAAGGCATGCGTAATATGCTTACTATGCTTTTTGTTGAATAATGCTGATTTATTAATATAATTTTATCACTTGTGGCTGTGTGTTTTGTCAGAAAACATTTCGCAACAGTATTTTTTTTTTGTTTTATTGAATAAACAAAGAATAAATATATGTCAATAGCTGTACTTTCACTACATTCATTCTTCCATGGCAGGGCACCACACCAAAATTCATTCCCGCCATGGCTACAGCTTCTCATTCAAAACATTCAGTTGTTGCTGTTTTACCATATTAAAATGTAAGTGAATTTTAACAGAGCGAACTATTCTGTAATTGTAGTAGTGCTGTGCGTTATTCGTTTAACCCTTTAAGGTTACATGCTGATTGACTGATAGAACTGTGCAATGCGTGTGGCCAGCAAATATGACAAAGCTTTCAATTATGATAAACACAGTTTCCATAATTATACTTTATTTATAGATAAAGGTCTATGGTTCTGCATACAATGACTTTTTCTTGCTGGAGTTTATGGCTGTTTCACTTACTTCAGGACGCATCAATGTCTTTCTGTAGGTCTATTGAAGACGTTCATAAATATTCCTAGCAAATCTAATAAATATTGGAGACATACTCATTACATAGACGCACTAAATCTGAAGAAAATCTGCACTTAAGCAGCGTATATTTGAGGGTGGGCAAGAAGTTTTGTTGCATGAACAGAAGAAAACCGGCATGCAAGCAAAGAGATTTGCATGCTCGTATTACATGAATGTGATCTCGACATTTAATACTGCACTCATGACATTTGTCATTGACATAACGCCATAGCTAGTTGGAAGATCTGTGTAAAAGGCTTACCACCACAGCTATATATATATATATATATATATATATATATATATATATATAATATGTGTATATATACACAGTGTTTTCTCTAAAAAATATATCTAGCTATGTAATAATATATATTACATACCTTAATTATGCAGAATTTAAAGGCTTATTATAAATTAAACGTATGAATTATTTAAAAAATCACCCCTCACAGATGTAATGATAGGTAATATTAGCTATATACACCAAAAAAAAAAATTTGTACAAGGCTGTAAACACCTTTTTTTCTGCTGTAAATGTGGGCATTTTAACATTGGAACCAATAGAAGTTTGCTCTGTTTTGGAGCCAGCCCCAGTGGCCTTTTGATGAACTACAGTTTCAGTTACTTTTATTAGCTTCATGAGGGAGAGCGGAAGATTACTGCTTGTTTAGAATGGAGATTTGCCACTTAGGTGACAGGGTGGCTCAGTGGTTAGCACTGTCGCCTCACAGCAAGAAGGTTGCTGGTTCGAGTCCCCCCCCCCCACACACACACACACACAGTCCAAAGAAATGCGGTACAAGTGAATTGAATAAATGTGTATTGATGTTTCTCAGTTCTGGGTTGCAGCTGGAAGGGCTACCCCTGATGAGTAAAGGGACTAAGCTGTTTTTCATTTTTTTTCAGTGCAAAACTTTTTTTTTACTTGCATGGATTGCATGCATGGATTAATTGTTGAGACTAAAAATATGCACTAGCAAAATAAACATATCAAATTCCAGGTATAAACAGGGGCTTCGATAAGTAGTTAAATTAATGTATGTGTACTCATTCAGTCTAAATGTTTTCATAGTATGCATGCAGATTCAGCCATAAATGCCACCAACATTCTTTTTATTTGCTTGATTTCCCATTTGCTCATAAGCTTTGTAATATTGTTTGAAAATATATACATAAATAGCGAAGAGTCTCTACAAAATGTTCACAAGAGATGCATGCCAATACGAGGCTGTTTGATTTTTGAACACTTCAGCATTTGATTATTTTTTGTGGAATTGGTTTGCTGTTACAAATATTGGGTGTTCAGATTCATCACTTTGACATGGTTCAAACAGACTGTTTACAGATGAGATATCATTTGCATTAACTTTCTTTAAGTCTTGGTGCTTTTTTGTTTCTTTGTAAATGCTTGTATACACTACATGACAGAAGTATTGCCGCTTATCCAAGTTTTAGAAACAACAAATAATAACTTGACTTCTAGTTGATCTTTTGGTATCAGTAGTGGCTTATATGAAAGGTAAAGGCCTCTAGATTATACTTATTTTATCCAAATAAAACATAATCATGCCTTGATTTTAATTATTTAATTAGGACAGTAATGTCTGACTTTGCTTAGATAAAAGTCTTGTCACTGAACAGAAAAAAAATTACAGAATATAAAGTCATGGTGCAGTGGAAAAATAATTAATATTGTGTATGACTCGCATGAGCTTGGAGGACTGCATCCATACATCTCTACAATGACTGAAATAACTTATTAATAGAGTCATCTGAAATGACAAAGGAATCATTCTTGCAGGACTCCCAGAGTTCATCAAGTTTCTTTGGATTCATATTCAATGCCTCCTCCTTCATCTTACCCCAAACATGCTCAATAATGTTCATGTCTGGTGACTGGGCTGGCCAATTCTAGAGCACCTTAATCTTCTTTGCTTTTAGGAACTTTGATGTGGAGGCTGAAGTATGAGAAGGAGCGCTATCCTGCTGAAGAATTTGCCCGTTTCTGTGTTTTATAATGTAATGGGCAGCACAAATGTCTTGATACCTCAGGCTGTTGATGTTGCCTTCTACTCTGCAGAAACCATGACTTTTCCTTTACCAAACTGTTGTTTGTTGCTTTTACAAGACTTTTGTCAGGTAGTGTAGTTGTGCCATTTCTTCTATGTATTTTTTTCATTGTGTGAAAATTGTACTGAAGCGAAGCTGGAAATTAGTGTGCGAAGAGCACTTCGTTCCACTCAAACACACTGCTCCAAACTAGTCTATATGTAGTTTTTGGTTCATTATATTTTATATAAATCTCTTATTTGAGGCTAAAACATATTATAAACATGATTTCAGGGCATATATTGTTTGTCTAGCATCCTCACCCACTTAAATGTGAAGAAATGTGACTATAATTTCATATTTTGACACCTCTCATGTCTCACTCTCGAGATAACAGCTGTTAACCACGATTCAACATGTCTTTACTACACCAGAGAGCTCTTCCTTGCATTGATAAGGCAATACCTACATCGACAAATCATTGCGGGTGAATTCGGAGCACTGCCGCTTGAATTGATCGCCGCCGTCGCTCACTGTATTCAATGGCTAGTCAACCTGACCTAGAATTGCTACTTATTACAATATGGACTGAACCATCCGGCCGGATCAAAGCAGGGGGGAGCGAGCACACACCAGCAGCACTCGCTCATTTCTGATGGGAGAAGCCATGTTTAGTGCCGTGAGCTATTTTAATCACTCTTGTTTTGTAAGGAAAGGCAATGACTAGCACGTTTTGCAGCGAGTAAATCGCTCGCGAAACCCCGTCGCGCCGAACCGGACACCCCTCCGTGTTTTTCCAACCGCACACTTTTCACTATTAAAATATAGCGGCTTTCCCCAGCCACTGTAAAGGAAAGCAGTCCAAAGGAAAAAGGAAATAATATATCGTTTTTGCACCTAAAAACACAAAGTATAGATTTAACAAAAGAAACAGACACAAGTGGTCCGATATATTGTCTATAAAGACTGACGTTGATCCTCGCATGAGATCTTTGTGTCGCTGCTGCCAGCTGCGGTTATTATTTGATCCACTGCTATTTTTAACGCCTATCACTCGCTCTACAAATACACTGCAGACTTGATTTAAAGCGTTTATTCTAGTGGATCTCTAGCACACAAGAGCCTGCATGATTTTAAGCTCTCCCTCTCTCTGGCCAGGAGCTTGATAAAACAGCTCCCCTCCCCCAAGCTTTGGCGAAACAGGAACAACTTCTTTGAGAGAGAAAAAAGGGCTGCACAAGTTTGGGACGTCTTGGATCAGCCGTTTGGCCATTTGTAGTCCGGAGCTGAGATTTTTTCTCCCTGCACCGATTCCTTGGGTTTTTTCATTGGATTGTCGGAGCCCTTTGTTAGCGAGAAGGCTCGGGCATCCATGCTCTTGATTTTTTGTTCTTTGGAAAATGGGATACCTCTAGGATTATAATGAGGGGAACGCGCTCGCTTGTGGAATAACTTCACTTCTTTTTTGGGAATGGAATTCGCGGAGCCCTGATTTTTTTATATCAGTATCAAATGCAATGGGAAAAGTGCTTTGTGTGGAATATTTGCCGTTGCCGTGCTCAACATGGGTAAGATTTGTTTTGCTTTCGTTCCTACTTTTTCTTCCATGCTCGATTGGCCTTGCTCCCATTAAATCTACACAGGAATGTTGAAAGAATTGTTCGTTTTTTACCGTATGCTTTGAAACTTGATATTTAACAAACTTGAATGTGTTATAGTTTCTTATTCATCAATATGCATTGATGCCAAGGCACGTATAACTTTCTCGCAAATGCCATTATGGCTGGAGATGCTAAAGGAAGCTTGTTTTCCCACCGCGCGGTTTTCCCTCTCTGAATGCAAACTTTTAATCACAAGTCTTCAGACTTCATTTTAGAAACATTTATTATCCCTATACGTAATGCTTTTAAAACACGTTTGTTGCTATTGTTAACTTCTTCGCGTCCCCAACTTTCCTCGTTTTTGTCCTCTCAGGGAATCCACCAGGTTACAAGGAAGTTCGTGAGGCCGCCGCTGCGTGTTTTTACAGCTCTCCATTGTTACATCAAACCCCATTTACTTTTCTTCCAGTGTTGCTAAAACCCTCGTTTTGAAACCGTATATCCAGCTGAACGTGATACGCAGCTCTGCTGCAGATATAAATGGTGTTTTGTTGTCTATTAGCTTCCTCTGTGTGCAGGTATCTGTGTTGGGTTACTCGAGAGAGACTAGTTAACTCTGCCCAGGCCTGCACACAGCAGGGTGGATCACAAATGGGCAAAAACATAAGCAACCAAGGGATTTTTTTGAGTTTCATATTTTTCAGAAGATTGTTAAAATGGTTAAGGCTTTTGGAAGTTTTGGCGTTGCACCTAAATTAGTCTTGTTAAGGTTGTCACAGTCAAGGAACTCTCATACTCTGCATATTTGTGATTTTATTCAAAAGGAAAACCCATGTTTGTTGGGTGTGGTGTTTTGCCAAGTATGAATGTATATCCTTAAATGCTTTATTTATAGGTATTGTAACCTCTGGTTACCTTGATATGAACTTGAGTGATTGTAAGTGCATTATGTATGAACATTAAAGGCTGGACATCTATATAGCATTTTAAAGTTATTGATACTTGGCATAAGATCACGATTTAGATGTTGATGAAGAATTATGTTTATTATTTACATCTTTATTTATGGTCAAGAGTAAAGGCACAGATTGCATGCTTACTGCATGCTGTTAGAGATAATAAATTAAAGTGTTTTCCTTGGTAAGGGCTGACCTTTTAACATAAAGACTCTTTTTATTAAATACAGTCTTATAATGTAACTACTGTGTGTTTGGGAACCTAAGCATTTGTACTTTAAATGCATTGAAACACTAAAAAAGCATGTTTACCTCAGATTCAAACCTGAATGTACTTTGCTAATCTTAAAACAAGGGTGCCCAAACTTTTTCGTATGAAGGGCCAAATACTATTAAGAGCTGTGTGCTGAAGGTAAATAAACCATGAATTTGTCATGAGTAATTTCTTAATTTATTTCATAAATTAAAAAAATAGAAGACATTACTTTTTAAATCATATTAACTAATGCAGTATAAGATTTCAAATGATAACTTATTACAATAAAAAAAAAACAATCACATTAATAACAAAGGGGAGTTCGATGCTGAATACACTAGTCATGCAGAATCTGCCTTTGACTTGATTTGCTCACCAAAGTCTCTGCATTGTCGGGTGACAGTATGTACATTTTAATCAAAACCTGAATTACTTACTCCATTTAATTAAAACATTTTCAGTTAGCTTTTAACAATAAGGCAAGAAAACCAACATAAAAAGGGTTACTTCAAATTTTAATTGACCAGCTCAAAACCATCCTCATCATTCTCGCTCTTTTCTCAGATGCGATGCTGGGCCAAATCAAAGGTTACCATGGGCCAACTTTGGCTCTTGGGCCATAGTTTGGGCATCTCAGTTGTAGACTAACCAGACATTATTGAAATCTAACCCAATTTCTTAACTAGTAAGAATGTGTGTGTGTGTGTGTGTGTGTGTGTTTAGAGAAAAGAATCCTTGTTGTACCTGTCTTCAAAGTGAGTCATGTAATTGCTATCATAGGTTTGGTTGGTTTTGTCAAGAATCAGCATGTGGTGAAGTTCGCCAGAATGATTGGATAGAGGGAAAGTTTTGTGTTTCTTGAATTTTTATTTATTTTTTTCTGGCAAGCATTTGATTCGTTTTGGCTTCCTCACCACAGCATTCAGCAATAATGCCGGTATTTGTCCCAGGTCACCGTGCAGAAGAGAAGCCCAACTCTAAACTTATTTGGAGGTTTCAGAAATATTGCATACTGTGACATTCGAGAACAGTTGGGTTTTTCTTTATTGAATCGTGGTTTCTGAACTGCCCTGGGATTATTTGGTTCTTTTCTTTTTAAAAATGGTTTTCAATTTTGCACTCACATTCCATGAAAGCTCATCATTACTTTTGGAACTAATACACAATCTAAGTGCAACTGGTTCACTAAAAAAAAAAAGCTAAATAACATCATACAACCATCTAGTCTTCAGATCTTCTGTGGTTATGTGCAGGCTTGTTGTCTGACAATGAACTTTTTTTCTCTCTACAGGTGTTCGGATAGAGTCTGTGATCTCCTGAGCTCACTGGTTTAATCTACAGGAGGAGGCGCACAGAAATTCACACACTATTTACAGTGGAAATTATTTGCGCACACTCTTCAGATGAGGGAGAACAAGAGAGTCTGAAACCTGAGGGGTATTCAAGGTAAGTCTGTAATGCAATGCACAGGCTGTCTTGTTTTACATTTTTATGGCCTTTCTGAATACTTCATACTGCTAAGAATGAATTAGAATATTGCTTAAAATCAGTGTGCATCTTTACAAAACTCTTGTTTGGCTGATGGGAGTCTCTGATCATTTGAGTCCATTAAGGAGCAAAACAGCCTAATAAATTGATATTAGGAGGTAATAATTGATTTTGATTTTACTAAAGTTCATCATGCTTGAGATAAGGGATTTTTAAATTGTAGTACAGCTATGACTAATACCAGAAATGGTGTGAGGTTTGATCCACAATAAGAAATAATAAGCCCAAATACTCCACACTTTTTTCCATGCTGAACAAAAAGATGCATTCTTTCAATAATAATAGACATAATATAATGTAATATCACCTTTAAATGTTGTGATTTTACTATAATCAAAATTCTGCTGTGTTAAAGTCAGGCATTTAATTTGGATTTCATTCAGGCATTAAGTTTACACAGAGAAACAGAGTTCTGTGAATGGGTTGTGCAGCCTGCTTTTGTGAACTACCCAAAATATTTGCTCAAAAGAATAATGTTGTTATTGTTTGGCTTCTGGAGATTTGGGATATATTGCACAGTTGGTGCATTTGCATTCTTCGTAAAGGATAGCCCCATTCCCCTTCATTGCAACTTCATGAATGTAACAATCATATTAATGTATACAGTATATTTTGCTGTATGGGTTTTGGAATGACCTAAGAGAGAGTGAGAAATTAGAAATTGTGTATTTATAGGACCAAAATATTAAGACCCATTTCCACTGAGAGGTTCGGTTCAGTGGTACAGTACAGTATGCATTTATGTCCAATTTTCCTGGCAAAGGTACCTTACAGCAAGCTGTACAGTACAGCTTTTTGGCACCCTTTTCTAAGAGTACCTAGCACAACAGTGTGGTACCAAAAGGGTGAAGCTAGACTTGGTGCTGTTTTGTTTACAGAGAATCGTCATCAGCACATGCAAGAAGTCGAGAGAACGTCAAAACTGGAAGCACCATTTTTAAATACGCAGTAGGGCCGGGTGATTAATCGAAAAGTAATCGAAAGCAACATTTAGAACCTATAATCAATCTCATTTTTCCAGGGCGATATATATTTTTTAAATGTATTAATTTATTTTTTGATTATTTTCCTTATCAAGTGACGTGACCACACTGAACTGAAAAATGTTCAGCACTTTGCAGCCATGTGTGATCTCTATGGTGTTATTTCAATGACAAATGTTGTGAGCGCAGTAATACAAGTTAAAGAGCGCATTTATGTAATACAAGCATGCGAATCTCTTTGCTCGTGCGCCGATTTCCTTTCATGCACAAAACTTATTGCGCAATCTCAAATATACGCCGCTGATTTATTTTCACTCTTTAATAAGAAAAAGTGACTGTTGGTTTGTGTTTTAATTTCAGTTGTTCAACGTTGGTTTACAATAAATAATCACAGATAATAGATAGTGTGTTTTCTTCAATTAACTTAAAATCAAGTAATACACCCTTCATTCAGAAATCTCTCACTTGTAAAGGCTCGTACACACCGGGAAGCTTTTCGTTTGCGTTTATCGTCAGCGTTTTTCAAGTCGTTTTTCTGGATTCAAACCCAAGCGATTTTCACAGGCATCGAGCAGAAAAGTATGCAAAATCACTTCTTGACGTTAGATGGCGCTACACAACTTGTAACACAGAGAAAGAAGACAAAGTTGACACGCTTGTTGTTATGAATGGTTCAAGTAGCAGCTTCAGCTCTAGCGATGAAGAAATGATTATTGTTCACCAGTGCAATAAGCAGCTCCACGTTCATCACGCCTCTGGGCATCTTCTTCAATGTGCGCTCGCATTGACGGTGTTGCGATTGAGCGCCTCCAAGTGCTGTTTACTGTAACTTCAGCAGCTCCATGTATGTGAACAAAAGTGCCAATCTGATTGGTGGAGAAGTTTTTGATGCGGCGCATCAAAACAAAAAAACGAGCATGTGGCGTTTTTTTAAAAATAAAGATTTTGCGCCTGCCGTTTTGCGTGTTGGTGTGCACGATCACATTGATGCCCTTTTTTTAGTCATGAGGTGTTAAACGTCAACGGAAAACGCGAGCTAAAAACGTCTCTGTGTGCACGGGTCTTAATATGTGAGCATATTTACTAAACTTCAGTAAACTATGAGGTAAAAAATAAATAAATAAAAAAATAATCGTTCATTAATCGTAATTTTTATTTTAGGCCAAATCGCCCAGCCCTAATACACAGCCAAAACACAACAACATAATGATACAATGAGGATGGTGAACCATAGCCAAGTCGACCCAAGCTTAAACTAAGCTTGTGTATGGGTATGTTCATGTTACCTCTAAAAAAATGAAAGAACTTTGTAAAATTTCTTCTTTTGAAAGACTTTCTTCTACGAACAAGATTGACGTTGATTGCAACTTTCTAGCATACACTACTCCTACCAAGTAAGGTTTCTGTTGGGCAGTAGAAACGCAAGCCTGATCTGCGGGACCCGTACCGTACTGAACCATACCGCTCAGTGGAAACAAGACATTATAGATACTGTACTCTATAGAGCAAGAAGCAACCAAGTACAACATGCTAAACAACAATACCCTTTTACTGTGGCATTGGGTTTTGCAAAACATTTCTTGGCATTGATAGTTTTCACTGTTTAGATGGTACAAAGCATGAATGGAATTTACCTGCTACATTTAAACATGCCAATTAAGTCAAAACAAATTTGAGAGAGTTCATGGGAAACAATGATTTGATTGTTTCCTCTCATGCGGTTTTACGCTCTTGCTCTTTCAGTGTCTGTCCCGTTCTCATATTTGGCAGATGTTCTCAGTATTCTGTATCACAGGCTTGGCTGTAGTCGTGGTATGTCCAGAGGTGACCCATGCTAAAAACCTACTGTCTTTTGGCCAAAGATGTCTGTAGGCATTTACTGCTGTGAATCGTGTTTGTGATGTGCTAATAAACAAATTATTCTAAGTTCTATTCAAAACTTGAATGTGCGAAGTAAACTAGATTTGTGTTTTAAAGGAATTTTCCCACATTGTTTAAGCCACTTTCTTATAGTTTCATGACATATTGCTAGTTTGAACACTAAACTAGGAAAGTGATGGATTTGGATTTATTTCATTTTTGGTAAACTAATACTTAAAATACAGCTCAATACTAAATTGTGGGCTTTTATTCAAGATTCAGTAAAAACATAAGTGCATTTAGGAACCGTTTCTAAAGTTGTATATGCAAACAAAGTAGTGTAGTCTATTATTGTTTTGTTGGTTGAATTGGTATCTGCCACATATGTAGCTTACATGGCTAAACGTTTAATACATTAGCAAATATGAGCATTAAAAAAAAGTATAGTCCATAATAGGGTTGGGTTGATAGATGATGCCATCATCCATTGCGATGGCCGAAAGACATAACGATGCTGAGCCGGCATCTCGATTCTCCGCCCTGCCCACATCACAGTAGCAACATGCTCGCGAAAAATACACACGGATAAACAAACGCTTGTTTTTTAAAGCCATGTCAATCATCTGATCTATCTAGGAGCTGACCTTTATGGCCAATGCCATATCAGTTGAGCATGTGAACAGTGGCCAATCAGCTGTGTTTAAGAATGTCTTGGAAATGGATATTTTTCAGTACCGATTTGGATCAAAGTAGATTCTTTTTACAACCCTACTTATGAGGAGTAAATCACAGTATCTTGATTTCTCAAACTACATGTTGATTGCCTGGCCATATGTTGGCGCTTGATGTGTGAACCTACACTGGTCTCACGGTTCGGTCACAATTATCCTGCCATCGGTTTGGTTCAATTCGATATGTCGGTGCATTGACGATGCTTTCCATATACAGTTTTATATTTTACTCACAGCAAAGCAATTCTTGTAATAAAATCTATATATTAATATTTACATACTATTTGTAATAAAATGTTGTCATTTAATACAAACAGTCAGGTATATAAACTGTACCTTTAAACAACAAAAGCATTTATAGCAGATAAACAAATATAAATATCCCGCTCTCTCTCTGAGCCTTGTCTACCAAGTTCTTTCTTACACCCCAATGATTGGTCACGCGCTCAACAGAAAGAGCTTGTGATGAGTGACACTGATAAACGGCATCGGCGATCACAGCTGATCCATGATAGACACAGTGGAGAAAACTGTGCAGGCACACGCTTGTGTCTGTATCCAGAAGTATCGCTGTAACACCGAAGTGGAGAGGAAACGTCACGCCAGCAGGTCGAATGGGCCACAACGAGAGAAATGGAGTTTACTTTCGTTCTCTCAATCGCAGTGAAATAGGGGCTTCTGCTTTAAGCGTCAGTGAAACACTGTCCAACAAACACACGCAGTGAAATTGTGCACAGATCCGCCGTTTTTAAGTAGTTGGAGCGTTGTAAATACTCGCGCTCGCCTCCCTCACCATAGTATGCTATGACGACATATCGCATATGAGATAAATGACGTCAGTACATAATAACCGGTTATGATTATTACTGAACTGATACCGAATTGTCCACGCCTGCATTGCGGTGCACCAAAAAAATTAATTTTGACACCCCTAGTCGGTGCGCTAACCACTAGGCTATTGCTCTGACTAAGGACATTTCTTTAATGTCCTCTAGTAATAGATGGCCTGGAGGTGAGTAAATGAATAGTGTTTCTAGTGAGTCTTGTGGGGTTTGTAGGAACTGTATTAAAGTTTGTTTGGGAGTGAGTTGGGATTCTGGGAAGTTGAGTTCCCCATGTACTGCATCATACACCTACACTGAGGCCCCGTTTACACTAATACGTTTTAGTTTTAAAACGCATAAGTTTTGCTACGGTTACACCATTCATCCACACTACGCCGGAGTTTTCGAGCCCTGAAAATGGAGCGTTTTGAAAACGCTGGAGTGGCCGTTTTCATTCTAAAACGCTGCTGCTCTGTCTTAGTGTAGATGGGGGAAAACGGAGACATCTGAAAACGGAGGTGGGGCTGCAGATATTCGCCTCTCTGATTGGGGCTTTTCCCTCAATATTAAGTAGATTAAGTATTAAATCCTCTCCTTGTAAGTTCAGACTTCGCAAATTGATAAGAACAAACTCCCGAGTGTGTACTTTATAAAGTCATTCACATCACCCTGGCTACGCTGTTGCACTCTTCTTAACAATAAAACGAAAACATGATGTGAGGAACTGCCTTTTTTCATTTTGATAGTATTAGCAACTTAACAGACATCAGAAATGTTGAGGCGTCAGGTGGCTTCATAATATGAGCGTCATCTTCATGCATATTTATAAAAAATTGGAGCCTATACCATTACTGCCTCCTTTCATTTTCATAAAAAAATACGAAACATACCCTCTCTTACATTGAATATCAGTTTTAATCATTAATAATGACCATTATAAAAGTATAACGCACAATAAGTTTATACAATAAAGAAAATAAAAGCAAGCGATCAGTCAATGTGCAGAATCGGTGTCCGCGGTTACATTAATTAAGATATTAACCTAACTTATCTTTGCGCTCAGCCAAAGCACGTTACCTGAGAACAAGTAATAGATTTAAAAGACTAGAGTCAGGGAGTATGTAGTTAGATATAGACAACAAGATGAATTAAATATCACGTTTAACAAATATAGTGAGATTAGATCCAGCGAGAGATCCTTGATGAACAGTCCGACTGGGACAGCTCTCATATGGGTATGCGCTTAAAGCACGCTGCAGTGCATGCCAGAGAGTGTGTGTGTGATCACATGATGTGCGTTTTCACCGTCTTAGAACGTCTTAGACAGAGAGCTGTTCAGAAACGCTGGGTGAAACGCTAGTGTGGACGCGGATCATTTTCATTCTAAAACGCAGTTTTAAAACTAAAGCGTATTAGTGTAAATGGGGCCTGAGTGGCAACCTGTAATCACCTCCACAGCCTATCTGTCTGTCCTGCTCAGTGGCAGTGTAATGTCTTTACCGTGTGTGTTGTGAGCTGAATGGTGTGTTTGTACATCTGGGTTCTGACAGGGAGAAGTTTCTAATGCTTGTTTGACTGTGAATTTTTTGCGATGACTGGACCTGTTGCTTGCATGCTCTTTGATTGGTACCATCCCTTCTTTTAGCTGGGTGTATGTTAGTTTGTGGTTTGCATTTCCTTTGCAGTTCATAATTAAAGGTGATCTTGATAAATGTGCAGGAGGATTTTATAAACTCCACTGGCCACAGCGGAAATCCTGCCCTTTAACCGGGCCTAGTCTTACTTCTCTTTATTGGTTGTCTTGTTGCCAGGGTTACTTCACTGAATTATGAGTGTCACTTATCACTGACAAACTTTTAAACCTCAGATTTTTAAAAAGGTTTATAATACTCGCAGTTTAGCCCGTAGGTAAATGTGACAACACTGAGTCCGTATTTTTTCCGTGGTGGAAGCAAACAAGCAGGTTACTTATCTAAAATGAACTGGCTTCTCTTGGAAAAATAGGATTTGCATGTGTAAATGTTCTTTGTTTTTGCTTTTTGTAGAAAGGTAAATAGTGGGATTGACTTTGACTTTTAGAATGTGTGCCATTTGCTGCTGAAACTTTACTTAAGTTCCAATATAATGGTGGTAGAAGCAGGTAATTTATATTTTGACATCTCAGTGAATCTGATTGAGAATAAAGGTGAAGCTGGTCCTTTGTTCTATCAGTTGTGGTTTTAATAAAGCCAGATCTGCGTGTGAGCTGTGGTCGAAGGAAAATAGACAAATTTATGTAGATGAAAAAGTTGGAGAAATATAGCAGAAAAAAACAAGCTGATTTGATCGCAAAAGCAAAAATAAGAAGACAAATGAATTATTAGCAAGAAAGTTAATTTTGGATCTTCAATATGGAGCCAGATCAGTCTAAAAAAAAAAAAATATATATATATATATATATATATATATATATATATATATATATATATATATATAAAATAACTTTTGTAAATTCAAAACACAATTTGTAAATGCACAAATTCAATTTGTAAGTGCAAAACACTATTCTTAAATACCTAAAATCTGTTTGCAAATTCAAAACACAATTAAAAAATGCACAAATTAAATAAGTAAATTCACAACACGATCCAAACACACAAATTCAATTCGTAAGTGCAAAACACTATTCATAAATGCATAAATCCAATTCATCTGGTGAAAAAATAAATAAAAATAATAATAAAAAAAGATTTTTACTTGTCAATTCACAAATTGTGTGTTGCATTTATGAATTGTGTTTTGGATTTTGTAAATGTGAATTAAGATGTGCATGTATGCATTTTATTTTGTAAATGTATTTTGACCAATCAGACTCCATATTTCAATGCTGTAAAATTATTAATTGGAACCTGTTATATTAATTGGCAAAGAACTTTACATTTAACACTTGTACAACAAATGTTTGTAATAAACAAGGATATTCAAAAAAGGAGCTTTATATTAGTCGAATCTCTTCATTACCATTACAGCTGGATTTTTATGAAGTTGGCGTTCCAGATTTGACATGCTGAGGAAATAAAGGCCTTGTTTACAACTGGGATTAAAGGGACAGTACACAAAGAAAATGCAGCATTTTGAGAATCCTGGCGATACACCGAGAGTTTTTAAAGCAAAACAATCAGTTTGTGCAAGAAACTGAACATTACTTGGGCTATAACATTATTACAAAAATTTTGACAAAAAGCCTTGAGCACATTCACAATAATTTGGAGAGCAAACATATTGTCAAGAGCCCCAGCTTTTTCATTTTGGCTGTATATGGTTGCTTTCAAAAATCTGCTAGCCGTTGATGAGGATTTTATGAATCACCAAGGTCCACTGTTTTAGCTTTCATATCTAACAGAAACAAGTCACCTTCACCTTGAATGGCCTGAGGGTGAGTAAATAAACAGTACTTTTTCTCTTTTTGGGTGAACTGTACTTTTAACTACTAGGGTGATCTGGTCACAAGTGGAAAGGTGAAATGCATTGCTATTTACACCTAGTAGTAGTATTTGCCTCAACTTGAGTGTTGAGTTGTTGTTGTTGTGCTCTGATATTAATGAAGTGAGCCTTGTTAAGTATGGTTTTACCCATGCTCGAAATTGGTCCTCTGTTTTAACCCACCCAAGTACGTACACACACACACACACACACACACACACACACACACACACACACACATAGTAAGCATACACCTGGAGCATTGGGCAGCTATTGCTTCCAGTGCCCTGGGAGCAATTAGAGGGTTAGGTGCTTTGCTCAAGGGCAACTCAGCTGGGTATCAAAGATAAAGAGAGTGAGGTTCATTCACTCTCTCTGTCTTCAATTCACAGCCGGGACCAGAAATCGAACCTGCAACCTTTCTATTATAAGCTCAACTCCCTAATCATTAGCCTACAACTGCCCTAAACTAGCTAAACTTCATATTGACAAATTAAAAGCAATGGTTATTTTATTTTTAAGCTATTGGTAATAAAAATAAACCATCGTTTGGCTGGATGGACAACATGAGTTGGTCCTTTGCTGTTTTCTTGGATGCATCAGGGTGCATTAGTGTAAATGCGATGTGAATTGACAACCCACTGTGGTTTAGATCACAAAAGTTTTTAGATGCATTGCATGTAGATCTGTAATCGGATCACTTGAGAATGAAGTTACAAACTGTGCCTAACATGCATTACTCTCTTGTGGACTGACACGTATTGAACAGAAATTGTGTTAGACAAAGCAGAAAATGTGGTTGTATTTGCAATGCTCAGTTACCTCATAGCCCAAAAAAAGGAGTTTATTATAGCACTGCATTTTTTTACTATTCTTTAAAGTTTTTTTCCTGTTTAAAAAGTCCAAACTAGCATGTTGTGGTTTTAGCATTAAAGCCCAGGACAAACTTACTGTTGTAAGTTTGCAATGGCTGCATTTGGATCAAAAAGTTAAACACGACAAGCAGACAATGCCAAATAAATCAAGGAAAACTGGAACTAATGCTACACACATACAAAGCATGTAGAATTAAATAAAAAAATATGGAAATGCAAATATGTCTGATAATCAATATAGTTTACAAATATTTAAGAAATTTGACAACAGCTGGCTGTTTTAGTTTTTCCTCTTGACTTGGATCGTTTCCTTGGTTTCATCCAAGGTATGTATAATTGGAGGTTAATTCACAGCAGGCTAACATGTACTGTTTGTGTTCGATTCAGTATCTGCTGAATCACGCATGTGCAGTGTTATCGGTTCACCGCTTCTCAGATCTGATCTCAATGTACTGTTCTAATAACTGAATAACTCAGTGTTGGTTTATTTCGAGTCAGAGGGTGTTATTACGCACGTTAAAAAGTTTGTGGATAGGTGCTTAACGTTACTGGAGACGTGAATCATTTTAAATCTTGGTTCATTTGGTTCACTTAGAAGATCCAGTAAAAAAAAAATCGTTCGTGATCCTGATCATTAATACAATAATAAAACCCATTATTGGGCACAGATGTGTTAATACTTTTAAGTGTCAGCTTAGCTCCTACATAATGTTGTCACCGTGCTGCTGTCATGTCCACTCATTGTTTTTGTCGCGGGAGGATGACTGGAGGAGGGTGGGCTTGATCCGGCCAATAGCATCAGGATTACAGACTCTGTGGTGCCGTATGGGTCAAACACCTGTCGTAATACCGGGAGCACGAAGCAAATAGTTTTACTTCTAAAAGGCTTACAGTGTGCAATAAATACATTTTCAAAGACGAAACCAAGACTAGTTTTGTATATATACACAACACAGTTTCTGGTAGTTCTAGTTATTTTTATTTTAGTTAACGAAAATGTCTAATTTTAGCGAATTATTAACAAATCGCTAATGTTAATGAATCATTTCTAGTTTTTGTTTTTTTGTTTGTTTTCGATAACTATAATGACCTTGGTTTCATCATATCAGTTTTCGTTCTCGTGATCTAATTTGTAGCTGAACAGCCAATTAGAGTGCTCTCTTTCAAGAGGCTGTGTGTAAAAACCTACACTCACTAACTGTCCAACGGCCGACCGTCAGCTTGTGACCCGTTTCCACTGAGTGGTACGGTATGGTACGGGTCGGTACAGGTCACTTTTATTAGGCTTGCGTTTCCACTGCCAAAAGGGTACCAGTGGTATCTTTTTGGTGGCCGTGGTGTACGACACAAAGTTTCAGTTGACGTGATTCTCGCTCTAGGAAATGTCAAAGCAAAGCTGTAAGGGTCGTTCATATATCATGAGAAGCACTTCTCACAAAACAGATGCTTTATACACAAATACTTGTGTATAAATGTTCATGACTAACCTTTCTATAAACATGATTTGGTTATAACTGCAGATCAATGATAAAAATAGCCTACTGTAATGTCTGCAAATATAAATTAGAATTAACTTTGTAAATGCAACATATATGAACACATACAGACCCTTGCAGTATTCAATATTTTACCAATTACAGAAAAAACTACACAC
This sequence comes from Danio tinwini, assembly GCA_903798205.1. Taxonomy (NCBI): domain Eukaryota; kingdom Metazoa; phylum Chordata; class Actinopteri; order Cypriniformes; family Danionidae; genus Danio; species Danio tinwini. Next base: position 17,640,237 of record CAIGQZ010032813.1, read on the forward strand.
AGCATACATTTAGCCCTTATTTGGGTTCAAAAACAACACGAAATATAGCCCACAGTCAGTGCAAACCTCTCATCTGCATCTTTAATCTTCACCAGCACATGTAATCTCTGTTAGAAAGTAATTTCGTTATTTTGAGTTCATAATAGTTCAAAAGGTGATGCTATTAGTTAAACATGGCAGTTTGGTCATCTTTTAGGTTGGTAAAAGAATCATTCGCTGCTTTGTTTTTTCCAGCTTCTCCTTTGTTTTTTGCGCTTCCCTCTCACGTTTGTTCATTTCTGAATGGATCGGATGTCAGAAGCACTTCAATAATAATCATGTGTACGTTATTTTCATCAGCTCAAGAAGTTTATTTCAAATAGACGAGCTCTCTGGAGAAAGTGAAACCGCTCGCACTTTTAGATGACTAAAAGATTTTGTTGTTCTTGGCTTTGTGGCTGTTCATTAAGACGACGACAGAGTTTGTTTGAGCTTAGGTCGACCATGGGTTGTTATTTTATGTATATATTATTACAGTGTAATGTCTGTGCTGTGTTTTTGAAGATAGCGGTTTCTTTGTTTTCATTCTCCTGGCTTGTTGCTCGTATCTCTGTATACAGATATCGTCCAATTGCACATCTAGCTCTGCCTTTTGGTACCCTTTTGGGGTGCTAGGTATCCTTTGCAAAGGGTTCCCAAAATTGGTATGGTACGGTTCACTTTGAGGTTTCTTTTGACAGTGAAAGTGGCCATAAAAGCAGACTGTACTGTACTGTACTGTACCACTCAGTGGAAATGGGCCATTGGTGTGTTCTGGACTTCAGATTGATGTAGCTATTCTCACAATCTGACTTATTTAAACAAATTACCCAAAACCAGCAATCCTGACTGGGAGAAAAGCTTTGGGCTGTTTTGTTTGAGCAGGGATGTAAATAACAAGGTGCAAAAAAACATAAGAAAATCACAGGCAGCACTATAGTAAATATTTAAGTAATATCAGATGGTATCATGGGAAGACGATTTTTTCAATTTTGTCTTATTATAGTTGGTTTGCTGGCGGAGTAGTTGGGAGTGTATATATTAAAACGGTTCCGAAATGCCCCGAAATTGGATTTGTAGTTTTAAATGTGCAGATTAGAAGTTGAGTGTTGTGTAATAGTGTAATCATTGTCTGTTCTCACACAGTATCTAGCAGCATTAAATCGACCCGCAGTTCACAGACTCTGTTAGCCAAATTGTAGCCTCAAGCAAACGAAAAGCGCAGGAGCTAGGAACTCCTGCTAACCACATTTACACAGTGGTAACGTCCACACAATATGATCAAATCCCTAGCATTCAACATAAGAAACTTTTAAATTGTTTTAAAACATCCTAGACATACCCAACCCTCTTGCATTTGCAGTTGTTGACTAACAGTAGTCTTAATATATTAGCGTTTAGCATTAGTTTTGCAGCACTAACTTTCTTTGTTGACTTACAGCAGCATTTGTAATGGCCTTTCAACTTCAAATAAGTTGTCTTTTATCCACGATAAATATATCTACAAGCTCTTTTGTTGGCTAGCAGTATTCCTAGCCGTATTTGTCTCCGAAAGTAGCGATCCCAGTATGCAAGGATCATTAAATGCTAATCATGGCCGCTGGGTGCTGTGCTGCAGCAATAAGCTTTTTGGTCACACGGTTTTCTCACCGGTGACCAAGTAACCCTGTCCTGACACAGTCTTGCTGGCTTCTCCCCTACAGGCCGGTGCACCATCTGTCCACCCTCACAGCTGTCATCCAGAGCAGCTTTAACCGAAAAGGCTCGTTTTAATCTCTGCGCGAAACCATACTGCTCCGCTAATCTTGGTGTGCATACTATTCTGCCAAGCTTATTTTTGGAATTGGGTATTAAGATGGCTGATGCTCCTTTACCTTCTGTACAGATGGTGTTTGTGGTTTTTATTGTGGTATTCTTTTAGCTACTGCACAGTGGGACGATGGGAGTAATTTCGATTCATGTAGACAAAGCCCTAACCGTCTTGTCTGTCTTGGCTTCCTTGTTCAACATTGTTGAGTGTCAGATGAACAGTAGAGAATAGCAACAAAAAGAAAATCAAAAGCAACTGTGATTCTAGTCCTGCTTTTTTTTTATTTAAGGATTTTGTGAAATGGTTCTTTTAGTACTTTTGAGTGAGTGTCTGACGGTGATCCAAAGGGAGTTAAGAACCATTCTGACTTATTTCTTAAACTGATTGTAACCTTACTGTTGGGAATGGTCAGAATGGTTCTGTTTTGATAGTAATTTGAGGTAGGAATTAGGTTGGGCGATTTGGCCTAAAATCAAAATCTCGATTAATTGAACATTTTAACTCGATTACAATTAATAAATTATACTTTTTATTTATACATTTAGTTATTTTAGGGTTGGGCCAATAGACGATGCCATCGTCCATCACCCATGGCCGATAAACTTCACGATGCTGAGCCATCATCGTGATCCATCGCCCCGCCCCACGTTTATTGATATATAACTTATTATTTGCATGTCATCTTAATAGCAATAACGGTCTTTTCATGAGCTGTGTTATGTCAAATTTAACTGCCGCTGGCATGGCTGACAGCAGGATCGTACAGTACCTCTCACGCTCAAAATGTGTAGATTTAGTGGCAAGCGATGTTACCTGCAAACCCCGTCCCACAGACTTTACAGTGAATGGCTTTATTTATTTTCATAGCGGACTTGAAGCCACTGGAAGTCTTTTATCAACTCTTGAAAAAGTGTAAATGGTGGATTAACATTCAGCACATGATCAGTAATAAGATGTGTTATTATTAGTAACTTTAGGTGTTTTCTAAAACAAAATCTGTCTGTGTTATTTTCATTCTCTCATCTTCAGCGCTTCACATTTTCACAGTTATAGCTCCTGTCATCTGAAGGCATTGACTGAGTGATTGACAGCTGATATTAACCAATTTATTCACGTTCAATTCTAGAGCAGTGGGCCAATAAGAAGAGCACAAAGGCGGGGCAAGCATTGCAGGCTTTTTTTTACTTCTGCAAGTTCACACAACTGTTTTAATCTGTTCCTGAGCGCTGCATTTGGCGTTTTTAGGTGCAAAGATGCATTCTGCTGAAATGTCTCCTAAATCCGCAAACGCGACGAGGATTTTGCTGTGAAAACAGGTTGCATGGCAACAAGTTATGCCCTCGCAAATGCTTCCAAATATATTTATAGGTCAAATAAAATTTCAGGCACATATGCCAAAATGGTCGAGTCCTAGCATCTTTACTTGTTATTATTTCCTCATAAAAAAAAAATAAGGAAGTTATCATCAATCAAAATACAAATTACAGTGAACTCCAAACAAACGCTCTTCTCCACCAGCTGTGGATATGCGATCACGTGAAGGCTGCTCTCGACACAGAAGTGTAAACCGAGCCGGGTGACGTGACTCCACATGAGGTAGGGAAAGTAATTGAAAAAATTGACCTGGAGAAATTAGATCGATTATAGGTTGTGAATGTCGATTTCGATTACTTTTTGATTAATCGCCCAGCCCTAGTAGAAATGTACTATATAGAAAAAAAAATCATTTTTTATTTGATTTGTATATTGTGATATAAATACAATTTCACCAGATGACTTAATCTCTATTTAGAAAGAATTTCTAATGTTACATCAATTAGGATGATTCTGCAGTGGGAGTGCGTCTCCATAAAATCTAATTAAACAATCTATACCTTTTTTGGGGTCACATTTTTGTTGTTGTCAGTGCTATTTTCAGTGCATTTCTGTGTTTGCATGTGTTGTGAGTATTTTCATGCATGTGTTTAGTCAGAGTTTGATGAATTAATGTTTACTATTTGCATCTCCATAAAATCTAATAAGCAATCTATAAAATTTTGGGGTCCCCCGACACATTTTCATTGTAGTCTGTGCTGTTTGCTGTGCATTTCTGTATTTGCATGTGTTGTGAATATTTTCATGCATATCAATCTATAAATACAATCAAGAAATAGATACAATTGCAATGAAGTGTTTTATCGTTTTTCAGAGTTTAACAACGCTTCAGTTGGGGCTTCACTATTTATCGAAAAAAGATCGTGATCTCGATTCAACCCTGCACACGAACTCAATTCAGCTTTTCTATGATTTAGCTAATTATATTTTCAAGGTCAGGTGAGAAGCGTAAAGGCCGTCGCACAAGACTTTACATTGTTTTACATACACTGCTTAGCAACAAGGACACCTCCAAATGATGTTGAAAGTGTCATGTACTGTATTTATAAGGTATAATTCACCTACAAATGTCATTTGTCTTAATGTAATGTATTCGCGGTCGCGAAATTTCACAAGAGCTGACGCACTGTTTGTTTACTACCGAGAGGATGTGTGCATGTGCCCGCCATGTCTACTTTAGTGAACAACCTGCATAAGCTATCAATAACAGGTAATAAAGTTGTAAATAACGTTCAGTTTGTTGCACAGAGCGATAGTTTGGGAGCCGCGCGGGAGGTATGCTTTGCATATATGATTTTTTTTCTCAGAGTGACGGCAGACATGATATGAACGCACGCAGCAGTGAAAGTTGAACCAGCGTGCACATCATTTAAACCAGTTGTTCTCAAACTGTGGTACGTGTACCAATAGTGGTACACAGGCTTCCTTCTAGTGGTACGCGGAGGAATCACTGAATAATTAAAGTAAAAAAATTAACACACTTTTAACCTTTTGATAAAACTTTTAATCCTTTTTGAAAACACCCATGTGATCAGTAAACTGATTCTAACATGCTAAACCTTTTATTTTATTTTCAATTTTCTAATGTTTGTTATGTATTGCATCATTTGAAGCTAATTTCCTCCCCATATTTGTAATGGTTGTTGGGGGCGTTTACTGTATTTTTATGTCCCATTGTTGAATGGTATGTTTTAATTGCTTGCTTTTCTGACACACACAGCCTACTCTAGCGTGCAGTAAGCAGATCTAATTTCTAATTTAAATATGTAAATCCAATTCATATATCTAAAATACAAGTTAATATTTAGATTTCAAGGATATACAAATAAGTCATATATACATGCAACATATATTTCAAAATTGATCAAGAGTTTATATATAAATATGATGACTTATAGCCTTTATTTATGAGGTCCAAGAAACATTTCCAGGTTTTGATGAATAGGCTACTAATACTTTACATTTAAGTACGGCAGTTTTCTTTAGACTTTTTAAGAACAGTGCCATTTTTTTATTAACTTTTAAAAGCACATTTTAATTTAAACATTGACGTTTTATTTATTTTTACCAGTAAGCACAGTACAGTGTTAATGTTCAAACTATTTATAGTGTTTAAAGTGGCTGACAATAAAAATATTCATAGTAATAAGAATTCGATGGAATTGCTCCTCAGTGTTTGGACTCTCAGTAGTGATTATTAAACCACACTGAACTGAGCTAAACTAAACTAAACTGAACTTAAACACTGAAAACTGAACTGACACTTTTCAATTCACTATAAACTTCCATGTGAAGCTGCTTTGACACAATCTACATTGTATAAGCGCTATACAAATAAAGATGAATTGAATTGAATTGAATAAGAATTAATCTGCCGTGTTTTTGAACTGTGCAGTGCTGTAGCTGCTTAATTAGTTCTACTATGCTACTGTATTTCAATACTGGTCTTTATGGTGGTACAATTTTTTTTCTGAGGTGTTACTTGGTGAAAAAAGTTTGAGAGCCACTGATTTAAATGATCACATTTTAGAGTTATGATTACAGCAAGCACTTGATATGTTTTTCTTTCATAGGGAACACAGAGTTGTGCATGAAAATAAATGTTTACTGGGTCAGTATAACTACTCTAGCCATTTTTATAATTTCATTTAATTACAAATGCCTCATTTTACCAGTGGAAAAAAATGGTCTAATAATGTTGTCAGTGACAAGCATATGTCTCAAACATAATAATTCAACTTCAGAATTATGTATAGTTGTATTCGGATGTCATCACTTTAATGTGAATTAACAATCAGGACAAATATAAAGTATGTTCAAGTCCATCGTTCCATGTTCCAAAATTAAGCATTTTAACCAATAGTAGACCTACACATAGGCCTGCAATTATTATTGTTATTTTACCATGTTTGAGAAATAACAATAATAATAGGCTTCTCATATTAACCTTTATTTTACATCTACAGAATCGTGAGAAAATTGTGATCTTGATTTTAATACAAAAATCGTGATTCTCATTTTAGCCAGAATCGTGCAGCCCTAGTTATAAGAGCCTGGAGGTATTATAGACTTTGCAAATTCAGTTTGCAGGCATTTGTAGGTACAGACATCCATTTTGTGCATTCTTGGCAATTTTTTTCCTGTCTTTTTAATATTGTACATATCGATATCGGAACTATATCGTATCAGCTGAAATTAAGAAATATATTGTGATATAAATTTTTGCCATATCATCCAGCCCTATGCTGAACTGGTTTTGAATAACATCTCCAGTGTCACCATCAGCGTGTGCCAACTGCAGTTTCACAGCTCCAAACCCAAGCTTACTTGACTGACCGCAATCAAGTCTGCCGCAGGAAGGTGTTAATAAAAAGGTTTCTCGCTCGCTCTTGGCTTCCTGCTTGCCTCCTTCTCATTTTCTCCTTTAGATATAATCTCATGTGCTAACACCGCTGATTTGTCTTCTTTCAATCTGCCTGCCAGGATATGGGGCTGGTGGTGGAGGAGGGTGGGTTCTGCTGACCTAAAGCTCTGTCATTTACGGTGTGAGTGTTCACAGTTTCAGCCTCTGTGGGATATGGTGGGGTCCAGCTGTGCCAGCTTACACCCACCACGCCAAGAGCAGTTCAGGCCAGAGCATCTGTGTGCCAGTTCATAAGTGCGTGTGGGGGGTTTGTGTGCCAGCCTGCTAAATGGACTCTAATTTAACAGTGTCATTTTGTTGGATGTTTTGGGATGTGTGCATTTGGAAAATTTTAAATCCACACAAAACAAACCAAACTAGCTTTTTGATAGTTAATGAAGTGAAGAAATGGTTCCTTTTTGTCTTTTAAGTATGGGTCAGTATGATGGGTTAATAGTTAACACAAAACTGAAAATAGTTTACTCTCTCTTCTGTTAACCAAACTTGAATTATGATTTAAAGTACAGACAAAAACATTTATATTTATATTTTTTTCTGGAGTGAATAAAAGCATAAGGACCAAGAATAAATCTTTCTTCAAATGTAGAAGTGTTGAAGTTATCTTCCTTAAAATGCTTTGTCTCATCTGTTTATTTTATTGAATCGGTGTTCTTGCCATGAATTGTACTGCCTGATTATAGTATCATGGTCAGTGTTAGTTTGGTCTCATTGATGCTGTTATAGTTTAATGTTATGACATTAATGTGTGTGTATAAGAGAGAGAAATATGATATATATATATATATATTCGAATATATATGAATGAGCAATATCACACGAGCAGCAGTGCGATATAGTTGTATATCAGCACTGGTGGGAGTGTGTTGGCATGAGGCCACAGGCCGAGTGCCTTAGCCTCCCACCAGTGCTGATATACAGCCATATTGCACTGCTACGAGTGTGATATTGCGTTTATACAACAGTTCGACGACACAATCATGTATATAAAAAAGAAAATCAAACACGGACAGTCTAAAAACCCTTTTGTATTAGGAACTATTTTCTTCCGCCATTTCTTCACATCTGCAGCTGACGTCAAAACAGCAGAAGCCGTTACCAATTCACCAACGTCACTTTAGAGCTAGTGTTTGAATGATTCTCAAGCGTAATGTATGAAGTGATGACAAAAGACCCAATCGCAAAAAGTACTGCACCTTTTTGGACTAATCCAGCTGCCATAGGCTGATGCGATGTGCATTATGGAATGTGGAGGAAAAATATTTGTTGACAGCGGTTTTACCAACAGAGAGAGGGGAAAAACATTACCTGATGGATCGTTGGTAATGTTTCCAGAAGATGACCATGTCTCAGTTTAGCTAAATTAATTCACTCCTTCTCCTCTAGTGATGTGTGATGCGCTTTCGCCGTTTGCAATGCCGCTCTTAACATTGTTTTTCAGCCACAACCGCACTTCATTCTCGAACTCCATAGTTTGTCTAAAGTGATGTATACAAACTATATAGTATACTATGAGCAGGGACACAATCAGCCAGCGCAGTCGTCCCTCTATAGTCAAAAGTGACATTTTGTGTCTGCCGGTTTGTTTACTTGTGGAAGTTCCATTGGCATTTTCCCGCACGTGAATTCTGACCAATCGATAAGCAGTTTAGGAAATATGTTCAACAACATCTGGCCAATGAGTGATGTGGGATTTGTCGGATAACTGCATTTTGGTTTATTTCAACTGGTTTGGACCAAAGCAATCAGTGGTGTGAAAACGACCCAAAGATGGCAGAAAATGCTACAACTTATTATTTGTTGCCCTTGGTTTGGACCAAATAAACTGAACTACAGATGTGAAAGCACCCTTAAACACAGGAACAATTCTCATGTAAACAACCAAATGAGTTTATTATACAGGGCTTCCTAAAGACAGATTAGTTGACGAGTTGTTCAGGCAACCCACTGACTAGTCGCTTCTGAAAATGTGTTGGTGTCTAATTATTGTGTGCATGAAGTATCATTTTGTGTGTGTGTGTGTGTGTGTGTGTGTGTGTGAGCATGCTCATTTTCTCCGGTTGTGTGTGAATGCATGCAAGCACGTGCACACACTTACGTGCCAGTGCACATCACCCCTTCTCACCAGCTGGTCGTCTGACATCATGTCACCATGGCGCCAGGCCTTTGGCGGCCTGCAGAATGGGCCTGCAGCACCATGCCAACAACACACACACACACACACACACACACACACACACACACACACACACA
>CAIGQZ010032813.1:17653732-17671712 GCA_903798205.1 Danio tinwini
GTGTGTGTGTGTGTGTGTGTGTGTATGTATGTTTGTATGCATGTATGCTTGCATGAATGGTATTTACAAACAGGAGTCTCTTTTGGCCCAATTCCACTGAGTGGTATGGTACGGGTTGGTTCAGTACACTTTTATGGCTGTTTCCACTATCAAAGAGTACCTAAAACAAACCAAACTCTACCACTTTTTAGTTACTCTTTGCAAAGGGTACCTAGCATGAAAAAAGGGTACCAAAAGGCGGAGCTAGACACGGAGCTGAATGCTATTGGCTTACAGAGATACGTCACTCGCAGAAGCAGGAGAATGAAAACAAAGGAACCGCCATTTTTAAAAATACAGTAGAGACATTACACTGTAATAATATATACATATAATAACAAGCTATAGTCGACCCGAGCTCAAACAAACCTTGCCGTAGTCTTGATGAACAGCCACAAAGCTAAGAAGAACAAAATCTGCCGTATCCTTTTGTTGTTTTACGAGCCTGTCTAAAAATGTAAGCGGTTTCACTTTCTCCAGAGAGCTCGCCGCACGTCTATATTTGAGATAACGAACTTCTGGAGCTCATATTAATAATGTGTGCGTGATCATTGAAGCAGTGAAGAGTGGAGTGCGGAAAATCAAAGGAGAAGCCGGAAGAAACAGAGCAGCAAATGATGCTTTCTGCAACATAAACTATGAACAAACTGCCATGTTTAACTAATATTATCAGCTTTAAGACTATTATGAACTCAGAATGACGGAATTATTTTCTAACTGAGGTTATATGTGCTAGTGAAGATTAAAGATACAGATGAGACAATATGGATCAATGGTCAGACATATTTGCAGGAGTGAATCCTTTCATGGTGAGTGACAATTACTGTGATTAATGGTACTATAACAGGGTACTAAATGCTGCAGAATGTGCACTCTTGTTTTAGTCGGCTGCCGCCTGTTTGGTGTGTTTGTGGGCAACTTTTTGGTCCAGATGGAGTCAATTGTGATCCGATGAGAGGCGACGACACCGTTGGTTTCATCTGTGCTAGTTGTTTGGCGTTGACTTGGTGTGTTCTATTGTGAAGTGTTGCTAAAGTCTAAATAAATATGTATTGTAATTTGAAATCTACAGAAACAAATTGATAAAGTGCTGCAAAAGAAATACTTAAGTGTATTTTGGATGTTTTCTTTACATTTAAGACAGGAAAACAAGTAAAAAAGAAGAAAATAAAATCTCATAATTGACATGACAATGTTTTTTCTGTTAAAATCAGAGCTTATTGGCCTGATTCGGCATTTAAAATCAGTGTCAGGCCTTTGGTTGAATAGAGCACTCGGATTGGTTATTCAGCAACAAATCAGTGTGTGAGTGTGATGTAGTAAAGTGGCATAGCAAGTAAACAAATCAAGTCAAAACGGAACACAATGACGGCAGCTGTAATTAATGTTTCTTTTTTATGACTTTCGGATACAGGAAACTGGTTGAAAAAGATCCACTTTTTTTGGAGGAGGAAGTGACTTCATTAGACAAGGAAGAAGCTCCTGACGGGATTTACAGTGTCACTTTGAAACAAAACAATGTGTCATTTCTTATAATGTCGCATCGTGTGTTCTTTGTCTGTTTGTGGACTTTGATGCTCAGTTTTTAACTGTGGGCGATTCGTGTTTGCATCAGTGTTTGGAAGCTTTGATAAAGTTCTTTCATGTCTTATTTCTAAGAGTTTATTATATTTGGGTACACCCACACAGACTGGCGCTTTCTTTTTCACTCTGATTCATTCAGCTGCTCTTAAACTGAAAGGTTCAGGCTTACTGGCTTCATCCAGCACAGAATAGAAGAGTTTCTCACCTGGTCGGTCACCACATCTATACATTTGTGCTTGGTACAGAGACTTTTGTTTAATTGTGATGTTTTTCTTTTTTTAAGCAATAATTTGTCCAAAAGCTGCTGTCGAATTAAACCGTTTGGAACATTTGGACATTGGACATTTTCCTGCATTATATTTTTAAAATATATAATTTTTTGCATTATCTCTTATTAAAATATGTTATAATTATGTAATGTGTTTTTTTAATCTGTATTGATCATAAAATAGCCATAAGTTGCTGATATGCAATACATTTACATTTTATTTTTATGTTATTTAAAGCAATACCTCTGCCAAAACTTACTGTCAAATCAAACAGTTTGAAACATTGACATTTTCTTACATAAAAAAAGAAATGTATATATATAGAATATGAATATGAATAATGAATATATTTATTCATTTATTTTTTATTTATTTTTTATTTATTTATTTTTTTGCTGTGTGAATGGAGTGTGTGGTTAACATACTTCAGAAAGAAGAAAATTGTGACATTACAGTCTGAAATACTGTTATAAATTGTAAATATTTTTTCAGCCATCGTTGTTTCATGTGTCCCATGAATATTCTGAAAATATTAAAATTAATTTGATTTGAGGCTTTAAAAAAACTTAATTCTATTTAATGTTGAAAAATGTTTGTCGTGTACATAAAATGTTCATAAGAACACAATTTATTGTTGATAGAAATATTTTGTAACATGAATCTTTAATTTCCCTTTTGATTAATTCAATGCATTCTTGTTAAATAAAAATAAATATTAAATTAATAAAAAAAAATTATATATATATATATATATATATATACACATACATACAGCTAAAGTCAAAATTATTATTTCCCCTGAATTATTAGCCCCCCAGGCAATTTTTTTCTCCAATTTCTGTTTAACGGAGAGAAGATTTTTTTCAACACATTTCTAAACATAATAGTTTTAATAACTCATTTCTAATAACTTATTTATTTCATCTTTGCCATGATGACAGTAAATAATATTTTACTAGATATTTTTCAAGACACTTCTATACAGCTTAAAGTGACATTTAAAGGCTTAACTAGGTTAATTAGGTTAACTAGGCAGGTTAGGGTAATTAGGCAAGTTATTGTTTAAAGATGGTTTGTTCTGTAGACAAAAAAAAAATAGCTTAAAAGGGGCAAATAATATTGACCTTAAAATGGTTTTAAAAAAAAAATTCAAAACTGCTTTTATTCTAGCCAAAATAAAACAAATAAGACTTTCTCCAGAAGAAAAAATATTATCAGACATACTGTGAAAATTTCCTTGCTGTGTTGTCTGAGGTAATTAGTCTACCGTTATCACTGAAATGTGTATATTTCATACAAAGTGTGAAGCAGATTGGTTAGTTCTAGTGCTCGGGGCATTCTGAAATGTTTTTCAACTAGGTGGAAAATGTGTTCGTGTTACATGCTCGCTGCTTGCACACCATGTGCACGTCGATCCCATGTGCACATCGTGCACATCGCATGCGCGCTTCCATTGGAAATTACAAAACTGACACTCTAAGCTTATTGGCATTGCTTCCAAGGCGCGCTATCAGCAGCCACATTTTAATAAAACTATAGAGCTTCATACTGAAACTAAATACCAAAACAACTTATCAAACTTTTTTTATTATCGATATTGACAATGGTGTTCAGTCAATAAGTACAAATATCGATTTTGTCCCTCATTACAGCTTGACTGCTGTGTTATAACAGGAGATTTAATATTTCAGAGCTACTACTGTAGCAAGAATTGCCATGAAGAAAAAAAAAAGTCATACAGGTATTAAATGGCATGAATAAGTAAAAGCTGATCTGGCTGAAATATCAAAGCTTTCATAATCACACATTTACAGTCATCGTGTGAGAGAATTTGACAAGCTTGAAGATTCTGACGGCTCTGTCCTATAATATACTTTTTCAAACAAGTGTCATTCAATCAAAATCCAGTTTCCCCTCCATCCATTATTAATCAAGCCATTACCTCAGTCCTTTCTGCAGATCTGACGTTAACACACTACTCTTGTCTCTTAAAGCGCTTCCTCGGCGGCGCTACATCGGCCCTCGGAGTGTGTTTAATAAAAGTGTATTCTCTCTGTCTCTTTCAGATCGTTGCGCGGTTGGCGGTGTTCAGTTGCAGTCAGTGCAGTCATGGCCACAGCTATATCGTGACACAGAGGGACATGGTGAGTGCAGTTACATATCTTATTTTCACGCCTGCGTTAGCACATCCATGTCCGACAACAGCTGGGATGTGTTTACGTGTGTCAGACACTAGCGTTCAGAAAGTCTGTGAGTGTGTTATGCATATTGGAGAAAGCCTGTGGTCTGCTATGCTGCATTTAATTGATTTAAATACTCTAAATGCATACATTTATGTATATATATTTTTTATATTTGAAGTAATTGCTTTCTGTTTAAAGAGGATTTGAAATGTCATTTATTTCTCCTATGGTAAAGCAGAATTTCCAGCATTTGTCAGTTTTTTTCTAGGTTTTATTTGTTGTGTTTACTTGACACAATAACTATTTAATTATAAAAAGAAATATATAAAAGCAAAATTATTTTGAGCTCTCCTAAGCAGTGTTGTGATTGTCAGGTTATGTCTGGTGAACGGACAAAACACCCGGTTATTCCATTTCTTTTAATTGTTGTTATATATTTTTTTTGGTATCCACTTTAAAAATAACATTGTTTATAGTTAAACATAAAACACTAGAATAATAAATGGCAATTATGCATTTTGGAGAAATCTTGCGGTCTGCTATTCTGCATTTATTTGATGCGAATACTGTAAATGCATAATTTTTTAATTTTTAAGATTTAAAGTAATTGGTTTTGGTTTAAAGAGGTTTTGAAATGTCATTTATTTCTGTTATGGTAAAGCTGAATGTCCAGCATTTTTTCCTCGATTTTATTTGTTGTGTTTACTTGACACAATAACTATATAAGAAAAAAAAGAAATATATAAAAGCGACATTATTTTGAGCTCTCCAAAGCAGTGTTGTGATTGTCAGGTGAACGGACAAAACACCCGGGTATTAAGTTTTTTGTATTGTTGGTGTTTTTTTTTGGTAAACTCTAAAAGAATAAATGCCATTTGTGCATTTTGGAGAAGTCTTGTGGTCTGCCATGCTGCATTTATTTGATTCAAATACTGTAAATGCTAGAGGTGTGAACCTAGACTGGTCTCATGGTTTGGTTTGGTTACGATTATCATGCCATCGATTCGGTTCAATTCGATATCTCGGTGCATCACGGTGCATTGACGATGCTTTCCTTACACATTTATATATTTTACTTCACAGCACAAGTAAAATATAAATATACAGTTGAAGTTAGAATTTTTAACCCCCCTGAATTATTAGCCCCCCTGTTAATTCTTTCTCCATTATCTGTTTATCAGTTTAGATAAGATTTTTTCAACACATTTCTAAACATAATAGTTTTAATAACTCATTTCTAATAACGGATTTATTTTATCTTTGCCATGATGACAGTAAATAATATTTGATTAGATATTTTTCAAGACACTAGTATTCAGCTTAAAGTGATATTTAAAGGCTTAACTAGGTTAACTAGGCAGGTTACATTTATAACAACAATGTGAACAGCTGTGCAAAAAATCAGATCTGAGAACAGTCTGATTTGAGAACTAAGCCTCGCAGTGTGAACGTAACCTTAGTCTTTAGTGTTGTATGATTCTTTACAAATCTTGCTATTACACTGATGTGCTGCAGAAAAACAGTTGTGCTGCTTAATATCTCTGTGGAAACTGATACATCTTTGAGTTGAACAGCATTTATGGGAAATAGAAATCATTTGAAGCAGGTTGGCTGATACAGTTATTTTCAATTAAGAATTTTTAAGAATAGGATATTTTCATTGTTTTATTTGTTTTAATTGTATGTATAACTTCTGTATTTTTAGTTCTATATATACGCCCTCTTTTAAGTCATTAAGCCTAATTAAGCCTAATTTTAATTAAATCAAGTTGTATTTGGTCATACTGGAGTGTTTACGCTAACGCTTTAAGATAATGGTTCATTAGTTAATGTATTTACTAACATGAACAAATTTAAGTCAAAAAACGTTAGTTCATGTTAACTCACAATGCATTAAATGCATTAAGCAAATTTAGATTTTAATAATGCATTAGTTAATGTTGAACTATGATTAATAAATGCTTTACAACTTTATTCATACCTAATGTTAGCAAATACATTAATGGACCATTATTCCAAAGTGTTACTGTATTTACTCTATTAAATACTTCTAGGTATTTACTTTATTGGGACAGTGTCTGTACTGTCAATACTGTAGCTAGATGCAGTCTATAAAACATTATAATGAGACCGTTTATCAGTACAAACTTTTTAAAGATGTATTTATAGACACAAAAATAGAAAGAAATTAATTTTTTTTTATAAACTTGTATTTATTTTCGACCATTTGATCTTATCTTTTATTAAAAAAAACTACTAATATTTATGATAGTAACTTGGTAAATGTTTAATATGTATTTGTTTTAGTCAATGAAGCTGATATAGCAATAAACTTAAATGCTGCTACAACTTTAGTTATTGTTTTCAGAATATTGCATGATATTTAAACAATTTATTTTTTGCCAACCCATAGTTTCATTCATTTTTTTTTATTCATTTAAAAATTACAACCTATGTCATTTTAGCACATGCGTTCATGATATTGTGTTACATTATTACACACCTGGCAGCTGTTTAAGTCAGTTGAAGTTCAGTGTTGCATCTAAGTTGGGATATTCTTGGACCACTTGTGCTTTTGCAGACATCCTTGAGTGGCTCAAGATATGTGCTGATCATTGCAGCCATTGTTCATGACCTTCAGTCGCACAGGTGGACTGTTTCGACAAGGCCATAAAGCTCTAGGAATAGTTTGAGGAACAGTAGGGTAGTTTAGGTTCAGAAACTTGAACTCTTGTTCACCAGACTTGAACTGAATCTGTAAAGCTCCTTTAGATACAGTTTCAATAGTCTGTTTTAGGTACAAATCCTCTACACATGGGTTAATTCGATGCATTAGTGGTAGAGCTGCTGCCTTATAGTTTTATTTATAGCAGATTTTTATTTATTTTATTTTATTATTTTTTTTACATAATGTATCTTCCTGTCCATAACGGTAACAAGTGGTCTATAAGGGTAACATTGAGGTAACATTGAGCAGGACGTGCAAATGCTCCTCTATCATTCTTTGACCTCAAATAGCAAAATTATATGGCCAGTCGTCTATTATCTTTTAAATGGTATGAGCTGTTTATGTGTCTGTGAGGAAGCATAACAGTATAGACATGGGCTGGTATGGGATTCCAATGGTATGATAACCTTAGATAAAAATATCACGGTTTCATGGTATTGTGATTACTGATCTAAAATGAGTTCTTTTTAAATGTCTAGGTAAAAAAATTTCTTCCCCATTGACCACAATGTATTTTAGTTTAAGAAACATTTTAAATTTTTCGGAGCAGTAAATATGTCTGGCTAAATTTTTCAAAAAACAGATTTTTTTTAATTTTTATTTACAACTTAAAAAGGCATCTTTGGATATCTTTCTTTTCTGTGGGTATAAAGCAAGCCATGTTGGTGAATAAACAAATTGTTTTACAAATGTTTGCTGAATCGTGAGCTGACCAGTAGCTTTTGATATGGAGGGTCATTATTTGCTCTAGATACTATTTCCCCCTGAAAAACACGGAAAAATACAACAACAGCAGCAGCAACAAACAAACCTTACATATGCCTTAGGAACAGAATAACCAAAAAATTTGTTGGTTTTAAAACCTTAACTTTTCCAAACCATGGTCCCATGCCTGGAACAGTAGCGCTGTGTTCTCTGCATGACAGATGGAGGCGCTGTTGCACTCAAATCCTCTGTTTTATAGTCATTGATCTTACAGATGCCCTAATAGTCGTACATATTTCGACTCTTTAAAGACTTACTAAACTAACAACAAAACAAAGTAACCACATTTAGTAAAATTTTATTGACCATGAACGAGTCGTGGGGCATCAGTTTATCAGCGTTGCCATGACTGCGCATTAGTGCAATTGCAAGTAGCAGGAAAAAGCATACTACACTAAGATGTTCTGTCTGTGCATTGTTTGAGCTAAATTTTGCTTTTCTGTTGAGCATGTGCAAGACATTCATGGATAAGTATACATGTACATAGGGCTGGGCGATTATTATTATTTATTTATTTATTTATTTTTTAAAATTTTTTTCAATTAATTCAAATTTACGTTTTAAGATGATTTAATTTTTAATAAAAATATTAAAGCAGCTTTTCACTATCGTGCCAAACCGTTCTAAACTGTTAGACAACTATGATGAATTGTGCTGATAGATTCTGTGTGTTGACGTCGCGGCTCTGTTGATGATCTACCACAGCTGGCTCAGCGTAAGCGCGCTAGCCCAGCAGAGGTGAGCGATGTGGTGCCAGGCGAAAGTATAAATCCAGCTTTACACTCCGGGCCGGCGCATCCATAGAGGCGACACAGGGTGGCAGAATAGTAAGCAAAAACCCCCCCGGTCCTCGCTTTCATCCGTGGCACCCACCCCCTCCCGGTCCTCACTTTCATCCGTAAACCGGTAAGTTTCTATTTCACTTTCGGGTTGGGGTCGGCATGATTGCCGTTTGTCTAGAGCGCAAGGTCAGCTTGCTCCGGCCCTGATTACACTATATACATTACACAAAATAATAAAGTAGGCTAAAAGTTTTATTCGTCGCTAGAGCTTAATTAATTTGATTGACATATAGGCAATGAGACCTTTACTTCACCTGACTGAGCGTGAGTTTATTGCATGCTGCGCTGTATTCAGTAGCACAGATCGCTCTGATCTGGGTGAGAACTTTACCAGCGACTACATTTACTGCTGAAAGCCTTTTTTGGAACACGAATTTGTCTTTAGGAATGTAATAGGCTACACCAATTTATGTATGTATGGCCATTTAAAATGCATGTTCCTTAACTAGATGGTTTTTCAAGTTACTTATAAAGAGATCTTTAGCTACTCTTGAGCTTTGGTCAGCGCAGCAGCAAAATGCCCGTTCTTGTTGTGTAAGCCATTGAAATGAATGGGTTTCATAGCACAGTACTCTCCATGTCTGACGTGAAAGCCACAGTGTAGCCTTTTTTTCCGGGCTTATATTTTCAACTGATATTTTCAAACAAAAACACAATTTTCAAACGATAATATGTAGTGGCAGAAATTTGGTTTATCGATAATGCATGTTCATCCACTACAGTGGAGATGACGATCGGGTATTGTGTCTCCTAAATCATCTCTTAAATCAACAAGTGATGAAATTACTAGTTTATCAATCTGTTATTTAAATGTTTAATGTAGGTTTTCCTCTCTTATAGGTTTTCCTTTTTTTTCTGCCGGTGTGTTGTGGCAAGCTTTGTGTGCATGCTTGATTGCTTATTAATCTGTGTAGGCAATTAAAAGCTCATTTTTATGATTTAAATTGTTTATTAATTAACGTTTGATCTGTTGTCGAATTGCTTAATATGAATGACTACTAGTAGACCAGGAAATTTGGTCGTGGAGGCAGCACTAATTCATGGAATGCTGTTTAAAATGCTTGGACAGGAATTTCTGGTTTTGGCATTTTTGCATCAAAGAGGTTATCAAAGCTGACCTTCACATTGTCTATTTGGCATGTAGGCTCATGTAGAATTATGACATGTAGATATTGTGCACTGGGGCAATTTTTCAATCTGATCTGCTGGATTGCGTAATGTTTCCTTCAAAGGAGCACGAATATATGCTAAAGTAGTACAAGACCTCTTAGTTCTGTGTAACACTAGTGCTCATGACAAAAGATCTTCTTGGTCTCTTAAATGGGTGGTCCAGAGTGTATTTTGAAGACTTGGTTGTGTTTATAAGATGCAAAGCAATGTTTGCTCATGCTTCGTTTGTAAAAAAAAAAAAAAATCACGTTATTTTTTTCATATAGCTTTCTTTGATTAAATACAGCTACTCAGTTAACATAAAAACAATTGTTATATTTCCTAGTTTCTCTGAAAGGCACACCCTCAAGAGGCTCTGATTGGTCAGCTAACATAATGTGCTGTGATTTGTGGATCAGCTCTTTGTCACCAGGAAAAGCTTCACACCTCTAATGGCATGTGCTGTGTCTCTGCTGTCAATCAGTTTAGCTGTTAGCCGCAGCAGATTGAGCCTGAATCAGACAGAAAATAAATGGATGAACCTCATGCCGGCGATGCGGTGTCGCAGTAGGTAGTGCTGTCACCTCACAGCAAGAAGGTCACTGGTTCGAGCCTCGGCTGGGTCAGTTGGCATTTCTGTTGCATTTGTTTTTTTTTTTTTACAAAGCGGATATTCAAACCGTTTCCCTGATGATGTTTGATGGTTGCCAAACTAGTTAAATAAATGACCAAAGTACCAAATAATACCTGCCATAAGTATAACCGCATTCACCATTGGGAGGCGCTATAATCACTCTTGTAGGAGAATTTTGCTTTCACTATCCAAAATAAAGTTATCCAACATGTGTGCTGATAGCTCCGCCTCTTTCGCTATGTGAGCAAAGCAGCAGTCGTTGAGTGTGTGAAGTGTCCATCATTCCACACTTCAATTTAACGGTTAAATGAGTGCATCATCCGGGTAATTAAAGTGCACTTATTATTTTTAGAGTTATTATTAGACTTATTATTTCAGAGATGTTGTTTGTTCACACAGCTACATGTATAATATCATAGTGGACCACCCCTTAATGGCCTGTTTCCACTGAGTGGTACGGTACGGTTCGTACGCTTTTATGGCCGTTTCCACTGTTAAAAGACGTACCATACCTCTTTTTCGGCGCCCTTTCAAAAAGGTACCAAAAGGCGGAGCTAGACGAGCAGCTGAACTCTATTGGTTTACAGAGATACGTCAGCTCACGCAACAAGCCAGAATGAAAACAAAGAAACTGCCATGTTTTAAATACACAGTCGAGAGATTACAGAGTAATTATATATACATATAATAACGAGCCATGGTCGACCCCGGGCTCAAACGAACCTTGTCTTGATGAACAACCACAAAGCCAAAAAGAAGAGCAGATTTTACCCTGTGCCCCCTAGTTTTTTACGAGCCAGTCTGAAGCGCAAGCGGTTTTGCTTTCTTGTTTGCGCTCGCCATGCGTCTATATTTGAAAAAAAAAACCTTCTTGAGCTGATGATAATAACGTGCGCTTGATTACTGACCTGCTTTTGAAACCTGATCCTGTCAGAAACTGACAAACGCAAGAGTGACGTGCGTAAAAACTAAAGAAAAACAAGAAAAAAAGAAGCACATTATTTTTTCAGCAAACGTGAACAAACTGCCGTGTTTAACTATTATTATAACCTTTGGCACTATTATGAACTCTTAATGATGGGATTACTTTCTAAGAGGCTATACGTGCTGCTGAAGATTAAAGACACATAATCATGAGATGTTTGCACTGACTGTGTGTTATATTTTGTGTTTTGAACCTAAATAAAGACTAAATGTATGCTGTGTGTAGTTTTTCTGTAAGTGGTAACATATCGGAGACTGTAAGGGTCTGTATGTGTTCATATATGTTGCATTTTTTTTATTTATTTTATGTAAATGCAGACGTTACAGTAGGCTATTTCACACTGTCATTGATGTGCAGTTATAATTAACTCATGTTTATGGAAAAGTTAGTAATAAACATTTATACACAAGTATTTGTGTGTGTATAAAGCATCTGTTTTGTGAGAAGTGCTTCTCATATGATATGCGAGTGACGTGTACAGTTTTACTGTAGACATTTTCTCGGGCGAAAATGACGTCGACTGCAACGTTCTGTCGTACACAACGCCCATCGAAAGAGTACCATTGGTACCCATTTGGCAGTAAAAAATGCAAGCCTGATTAAGGTGACCCGTACTGTACCATACCAGTCAGTGCAAACGAGCCATTAGATCACTAAAGTGGCCTGAAACCAATGTTAAACTTTTTCTTTAATTGCGCTAATGTTTCTTTCTTGTCTATTTAGGGCAGTTTTTGTATTCGTACTTGGCAAATTTGATTGATTGTTTTTAATTAAATTCCACACGTCTATACAGGCATTGATGAAACAGACTTGTGTCTTTTTGAAGCAGACCTTCATTTGTTTGTGATAGGTGAATTTGCATATCTGTTTTGATTCCTTTTAAATTAGTCTTTTTGCTAAGCAGAACAGAACAAAGTATATACATTATTTTTTTTTTTTGCCTTCATACTAAGCAAACCACACTACAGGTTTGAATAGACTGAAAGACAGAAATGGATCTAAGTGCACAATCGCCAGTAAATATACTTTCAGCTAATACTGCAGTTTTAGGATCAGGGAATCCCCTTTTCTGTAAGACTGATTTAACCATCCACACTATTACAATTGACCCGTTCATATTTGGAAAGTGAAATGTATCATTTTTTTTCAGGTTAATTAAAACACTGCAACATGGCCTTCAAGCACCAATTAAACTGAAATAATCATAAGCAGCATTCGCTGAATAGTAATTTGGTGTAAATCATTAAATAGGGATTTATTTAATACTCATTAAAATACAGATTGATTTAACTGAAAAAGAGACACACAATTAAATTAGTTTAACTCTTGTTCTTTTACAGTAAGACTAGAAAGTGTTACTCGCCTGTCTGCCACTATTTCGAGCCATCTATCTCTCTCTCTCTCTCTCTCTCTCTCTCTCTCTCTCTCTCTCTCTCTCTTTCTTTCTGTCTCTCTATCCATCTTTCTCTCCTTTTGTCTCTGTCTGTTTGTCCACCTGTCTGTTTCTCTTTCTGTCTGTCTGTTCATCTCACTCTTTTTGTCTGTCTGTCTGTCTGTCTGTCTGTCTGCCTGACTTTGTATGTCCATCTCATTTTCTGTCTGTCTTTAAATGTTTGTCTCATTTTCTGTCTGTCTGTCTTTGCATGTCCATCTCATTGTCTATCTGTCTGTTTATCTTACACTTTTTGTCTGTCTTTGTATGTTCATCTCATTTTCTGTCTGTCTGTCTGTCTGTCTTTTCTGTCTGTCTGTCTGTTTGTCTCTCTCTTTGTCTGTCCATCTGTCTCTCATGTCTCCCTTTCGGTCTATGTCTCTTTTATGTCTGTCCATCTGTCTCTGTCTGTCCATCTGTCTGTCTTTTGTCCATCTCTCGTTTTCTGTCTGTCTGTCTGTCTGTCTCGTTCTGTCTATTTGTCTGTCTCTTTCTGTCTGTTTGTCTCTTTTCTCTGTCCCTTTTTCTGTCTGTCTGTTTGTCTGTTCATCTCACTCTTTTTGTCTGCCTGCCTGTCTTTTTGTATGTCTGTTTCTTTATCTGTCTGTCTGTTTGTCTCTTTGTCTGTCCATCTGTCTCTCATGCCTGTCTCTATTTCTGTCTATGTCTCTTATGTCTGTCCGTCTGTCTCTTTCTGTCCATCTGTCTGTCTTTTGTCCATCTTTAGTTTTCTGTCTGACTTTCTGTGTCTGTCTGTCTCGTTCTGTCTATTTGTCTGTCTCTCTTTTCTCGGTCTGTTTGTTTGTCTGTATGTCTCTTTTTCTGTCTGTCTGTCTTTCTCTCGATCTGTCTGTTTTTTTGTCTGTTCATCTGTCTCTTCTGTCTTTGTCCATCTCTTGTTTTCTGTCTATCTGTCTCTTTTTCTGCCTGTCTGTGTATGTCTTATTCCTTTTGTCTATCTTTGTCTGTCCGTCTCTCATTTTCTGTCTGTCTGTCTCTTATTTTCTGTCTCTTTCAATCGGTTAGTCTGTTTTTTGTCTGTCTGTTCTGTCTTTCCCTTTCTGTCTGTCTTTGTCGATCTCTCATTTTCTGTCTGTTTTTATTTCTGTGTCTCTTTTTTCTGTCTTTCTGTTCTCTGTTTGTTTGTCTGTCTGTTTCTCTCTCTCTTTTTCTGTCTGTCAGTCTCTTTCTGTCTGTATGTCTTTTTGTCTGTCTCTTTCTATCGGTCCATCAGTTTTTTTTATGTCTGTCTTTCTCATTCTGTCTGTCTGTCTCATTCTGTCTATTTGTCTGTCTCATTCTGTCTATTTGTCGGTCTGTCCGTCCCTTTCTTTCTGTTTGTCTCCTTTTATCTGTCTGTCTCATCTGTCAGTCTTTTTGTCTCTCTTTTTGTCTGTACAACTGTCTCTTCTGTCCGTCTGTCCATCCCTAAGCGCGCCCGCCCGTCCATCCCTTTTTATCTGTCTGTTTTTTTGTCTGTCCTTTTTTCATTTTTTGACTGTCCATCTCTTTCTTTTGTCTGTCTGTCTGTTCTTTCTTTCTTTCTTTCTTTCTTTCTTTCTTTCTTTCTTTCTTTCTTGATCTTTCTTTCTTGATCTTTCTTTCTTTCTTGATCTTTCTTTCTTTCTTTCTTTCTTTCTTTCTTTCTTTCTTGATCTTTCTTTCTTTCTTTCTTTCTTTCTTTCTTTCTTTCTTTCTTTCTTTCTTTCTTTCTTTCTTTCTTTCTTTCTTTCTTTCTTTCTTTCTTTCTTTCTTTCTTTCTTCAACTGTTCTTAATCTATTAATTAGAAACCAGTACTTTTTAACATCTCTACAAGCTGTGTTTGATCCACCTTTACATTTGAATAAGATTCTTTAAACATGGCTTTCGTCACATGCACAGAATAGATCAGATCAGAGGTGTTGGTCTTGCTGCTGGAGATCCACTTTCCAGCAGACCTGAGCTGTGGTCGTAATTAAACACACACCTGAAAGAGCTAATCAGGGTCTTATAAATTACTTCTAAATTAAAGTCAGGTGTTCGGATCTCTATTGGAAGAAACATCTGCAGGTGCGAGACTGGCTCCTTCTGACTGATAAATGGACTAATTACATGAAGTCACTTAGCAGTTCATGAGCATGCCATGTTTATGGTGGCCCTGTTTCTGTACATCAACTCTGCATCTGTCCTCTAGTGTGAAGCCTTATCATAACCAGCTATCATCAGGAATCCTGTTATTTTCACATTAGTCTTGAGTTTGCATTGAGTTTAAGTTTTGCATAAGAGAGTGAAAAACAGTCAAGCTATACATTTTAGAAAGCAATTAAACTAAAATGACATTTATTGTAGTGTTTTATTCTGAAGTTCATCTACTGCAATACAAAATAATGTCATTTAATTAAGTGTTGCTTCATTTTAGCACTTGGTACTGTATTTCAGTGGTCCCCAACCTTTTTCCCACTTTAAATTGGTCAATGCTTAACCATTTTTTCACAGCCTGGGGAGGGGGGAGAGCCGGTGTATGTAGATTGCTAGGCTACGATCAGCCATTTTCTCAGAGGATGACAAGCTGACAAAACATTGCTGCAACTCTGATACAAGTTTTATTTATGGAGAAAATTAAAAACCACTTTAGTGTTTAGGTGTTCTGTGTTTGTCTGAAATGTGTATATTTCATACAAAGTATGAAGCTGATCGGTCAGTTATTGGCACGTGACTCGTGGTAACATTCTAAAAAGCTGAGATGTTTTCAACTACTGTATGTGTGCCTGTAATATGCGAGTGTGTCACTCCAATATGTGTGCGCAAGCCGCACGACCCCATTGGAAATATAAAAATTGTGTTCGGGTTTAAATTGTAATGAAATCTTTGTTTTGGAACCTAATGAAGACAGCAGAAGTCAATTATTCATTTGAATTATTTAGCCTGACATAATTACTGTTACAAAATATTTTGAAGGTTTCTCAAAATAAAATATGTTGTGTTCAAAGGGGAAAAGTTTTTGTTTTTTACCCAGACATTTAAAAAGAATATATATTAGAGCAGTAAACACAATACCACGAAACCGGTACAGTAATACCACAAACAACCGCCCCTATAAACTAACTTTTATTAATGTAGCATATACAGTTGAAGTCAGAATTATTAGCCCCCCCTGTTTATTTTTTTCCCCAATTTCTGTTTAGCAGAGAGAAGATTTTTTTCAACACATTTCTAAACATAATAGTTTTAATAACTCATTTCTAATAACTGATTTATTTTATCTTTGCCATGATGACAGTAAATAATATTTACTATATATTTTTTAAGACACTTCTATACAGCTTAAAGTAACATTTAAAGGCTTAACTAGGTTAATTAGGTTAACTAGGCAGGAGAGGGTAATTAGCCAAGTTATTGTATAACGATGGTTTGTTCTGTAGACTATCGAAAAAAATATAGCTTAAAGGGGCTAATAATATTGGCTTTAAAATGGTTCTTAAAATAAAACTGCTTTTATTCTAGCCAAAATAAGACCTTATTCAGAGGAAAAAATATTTTCAGAAATACTGTGAAAATTTCCTTGCTCTGTTAAACATCATTTGGGAAATATTTAAAAAAGAAAAAAATTCTAAGGGGGGCTAATAATTCTGACTTCAACTGTGTGTGTATATTTATTTATTTATATTTATTTAGTTATTTATATTTATTTATTTTTTTTCAGATTGTTTTTGTTTATTTTTGTAGTTTTTAAGTGTTTAGTTATTCGAATGCTTTAGCAGATGTTAATTTCATTTAGCTACCAAGGCAACACTTTTATATTAAGTATTAAAAAAAAAAATATGTGCGTGTGTGTATACAGCTGACGTGTGCATACAGTGGAGGGCAAATCTATTCACTCTTTTGTAAAATTGTACTAACTTTTCAAATATTTCCCAAGTGATGTTTAATAGAGCAAGGGAATGTACAGTCACAGTATTTCCTATCATTTCTTTCTGCTGGAGAAAGTCTTTTTTTTTTGTCTGGAGTAAAAGTATTTTTCAAAAAGTATTGTTCAATGACCTGCCTATTTAACCTAACTTGTCTAGTTAAACAATTTAACCTAGTTAAGTCTTTAAATTGCACTTTAAACTGAGTACTAGTATCATTAAAAAATAACTAGAAAATATTATCAACTCTTTGTCAACGGAAAAATAGTTTAGTGAATTTAGTTAAAAATGAGTTTATTAAAACTTTTACATTTCAAACTGTAAAAAAGCTCAGTTAAACAGCATTTGGGAATATTTAAATTTCACAGGAGGGCTAAGCTAACACTTTAAAACCAGTTACATGCCTTTTTTTCTCTCTCCTTAGCATATTACACATCAAACTGTTTATTGTTTGTGTAATTTTTTCTATTTCTTTTTTGCACATTTGTGTAGCCAGTATTTATACAACTCAAGCACAGTTCAATGTGATATTTTGAGAAATGTCTGTACATTGAAACATAACTGTATCTGGAGTCTGGTGTTTGCAGCATCCGAGGTCATGAGTTTCATTCGTGCAGCACAATGTATAGGTTGAATTCACTGCTATGCTTTTGTATGAAAGCGTCTGCCAGAAGAATGAACGCCTGGATGGCTAGTCAGTCTGCGACAGCACTGCAGCTAGTCGATAATCTACAATTGACTGGCCGATCTGCTTGTTTGTGTCTTTGTCACCACAGGCAGTTGGCCAAAAACGGACGGTCAGTGTAGATTTATTTCCTATTGATCACTTGTACGCTCTTAATGGTATTTGCATGTGTCTAGCCTTTTTATAAGGAATGAAAACATTTCTCCATAACCGTCCAACTCGCTTCAGATTGATGGATTTTATGTCGACTGTTTGTTCTGGCTGCCATATCCAGCAATAAATTATACTGGCTGTCTCTTTAGCCGTCGTTATTATATTAACAGAAGCTACATCTAATACCAATGTCATGTGCCGTCTGTGTTGGCAAAGACGAGGATTTGGATGCAGAAAACCACAGCTAGCCTTAAACGACTATTTATTTATTTATTTATTTACACCCAAAGGCAATGGCTTTCAAGGTTATAGCAGCTCTTTTTGTCTGTTTGAGGAAAAATCTGAGAAATCCTTTTCACCACGATGCTGCACGCGAGTGTGTTTGGGCCCACATGTCTCCTACACGCATAACAGTCTCTTTATGATTTATAAGTGGGAGTATACAGCCCTTGAGCCATGCAAAATGGAAATGGAGTTAAGGAAGCTTTGCTTTAACTGAATAAGGGTGGCAGGACCTCTGCCGTAAACAGCCCATTACACAGTTCATATAGTCATTTAAGCCTTACGGCTCTGTGGCGTCCAGCTTTACTGTCTGTCTGTGTGTGTGTGTGTGTGTGTGTGTGTGTGTGTGTGTGTGTGTGTGT
>CAIGQZ010032813.1:17671722-17682855 GCA_903798205.1 Danio tinwini
TGTGTGTGTGTGTGTGTGTGTGTGTGTGTGTGTGTGTGTGTGTGTGTTATGCACCTCCTGCTATTTCTCTATTTGCCTGTTTGTGTTCCTGATGATGCCCTGTAGCCGTACCGATGGCCAGATGCATCCCGAGTGCCTTTCTGTGTAGCCTTGATACTGCTGTGCTGGTTTGGAGGTAATGGATCGTAGAAATATACAGTGAAAAGACTTGATCTGCTTGTGTAGCACTGAGCAATACAGATGGAGCATGCTTGCTGCTAAATCTTTTCACTCCGTCTCTGTTTACATATTACATTTATGCATTTTAGTTTGGTTAATGACAATGTAAAACCAATAATGCTTGCTGTAGCATTAACGGGATTGAAAGATAGGATCTAAGTGAATAACTAAGTTTGAATTAGGGCTGCGCTATATATTGAGTCTTCATCGATATGGCAATGCGCACATCTGCAATAGTCACAGGATTTGCAGGAAATGCAATGTCGAGTCTGAATTGAAGTTGATCAGGTGCTAAAGAACACGTGACTTGTTGCGTAACGGCTAAGTTTAACCACACTGTAAAAGTGATTGACTTTATAACAAGATGTGAGTAAAATTTGGAGAATTATTCAAATTAAATCAACTTAACAGTTCCAAGTTATAGCGAGTTTACTTGTTTAATTTTTAAGTCAACTTGTTGCTTTTAAGTCAATGATTTTTCTCACATCTCAACTAATGACTAGGGCCAGACAGAATCAGCAGACATTTTTTGCTATTTCTGAGAATTTAGTAAAAAATCTGCAGAATGATTATAGGAGTATCGTAACTAAAAACTTAATATATGACAAAAATAATAAAACATTTAATGTTTACAATGCAAATCCAATTAGATCCACTTATTTGGTAAACAAAGCAAGTCTCGTATAATATATCTAGTAAAAGACAGAAAATATTACTTTACAAACTGTATTGTACATAAATCATATGAACATTTTAATATTACTATTGTTATCATATTAATATTAGTGAAATGAATTTAAAAGCTGAATAAATATATATTTTTACACATTTACACAAGTAAATATATAGACTCAACGATAAGCTAAAAATCTGTAGAAATCTTCGGGTTTCTGCGTGCGCAGATTCCGTGTGGGCCTACTAATGACTTTTTACAGCGCATAATAGGGTGAAGGTTTGTCATTTGCATTGTGGCCTTTGACTGAGCATTTCAAAAGAGTTTAAAAAATTTGGGCACAAAAAGTATAATGTTGGCAAGTGTAACAAAGATTTAATTGAAATTCATTGTTCATATGGAATTTACCTAAAATCAGACTGAAAACGAGATTAATTTGCTTACACCATTGGCAGACAGTTTTGCTTGTTTTTAAGGACAAACTCTTCATTTTTACCACTTACTCATGAAAACAAAACAATATTTTTACTTGATGTAAGAACTTTTTAGATATTTGGATTAGAAATGAGACCAACAACAACAACAACAACAACAACAACAACAACAAAAAACATTTTAGCATTGTGACTATTCAATTTCTGTACTTATTCAAGTACAGACTTAATAGACTTATTCAAACCAACTTATGAAAACTGTATTTGTATTGCAATATATATCACAGAAAAAAAGTCCCAATATCAGATTTTTCCAACATCATGCAGCCCTAGTATGAATACTGGAATTTAGATACATTTAATAGGCTTGTTGCTTTTAGTTAGCATTATTTATATGATTATACTTTTAATTGACTTTCTTTTTTTATCTTGATCTTTCTTTCTTTCTTTCTTTCTTGATCTTTCTTTCTTTCTTTCTTTCTTTCTTTCTTTCTTTCTTGATCTTTCTTTCTTTCTTGATCTATCTTTCTTTCTTTCTTTCTTGATCTTTCTTTCTTTCTTTCTTTCTTTCTTTCTTTCTTTCTTTCTTTCTTTCTTTCTGAATATTTGAGATGTGTACTAATAATAATTGCTAGGGAAATATGTAGGTCAGTATTTAAACATTGTTAATGAAATATTTACATTATATAATTCGTTTTAATTACTAATTTCTTAAATATTGAATTGTTCATATACATGTCAGCTTTTAAAAGTATTTTATAGTTTCTCTATCTCTTTCCTTCTTTTAATGCTTTGGATTGATATTTGGTGCATGTAACAGTAATAAATGGGAAATAAATAATTCAGACCTTTAGCTTTATTTACGTGAATTAACACATTTGTTTTCTTATTTCATCAGTATTCTATTATACTAAATGTGTAATGTTATAGTTTTTTCTTTGGCCGCATTGTTGAAGCAGTGTTTTTCACATTATTTGTGTGTGTTCAGAGTATTTTCTTCAGTTGTTGAGATTTCTCCTGTCTCATTCTATTAGATTAATGCAGTTTATGCATTTATTCCAGATTTAACTGCATATCTCATTGCATTGCCCCCCCTTTTTAACCTCTTACCTCTGTCTTATTTCCACTTACTCAAGGCTGAACAGGAAGTATAAGAGCATTCTAGAATGTTTGCCTATTTCTGAGAAGGAAGTGGAAAAATCTGAGCTTGTATGAACAACATGCATACACTTCCCAAATGTTTAAGACTTCCTCCAGGTTTCTCTAATGCTTCATGCGCTTTTGATATCAACATTTACCTCACTGTAAGTAATATCTCAACATTTTGGAAAAATAAGCATATTTTTGTTATATAACATTATTAAAATAAATAATAATTTATTATAATTAATAATAATAATAATAATAATTTTGTGTTATCTTCAAAATCTGAAATGTGTAAACTTTTTCTAAACTACATTTGTGGTAGTTTTTTTTGTTGTTGCCAGTTTCAGTCATTTTTTTTCTCTTTAAACTCTATAGAAATGGAGTTAAACTATGTGCGTAAGTATCCGACTCTACTATGCATTCTAAGTCTTCCTCCAGATTGGTTGGTGCGTGTTTTTTTTGAGGCTGTTGTAGATTCAGGGCCCATCGGTCGCGGTTGCCTTGGCAACTGTTTTGGTGGGTGTGCGTGCATGAAGAGAAATGTCTGTGGCGGCCGGGCTGGCGAAGGCTCGACGGCCATGCTGAATGCCATTAGAGCACAGCACACCGGCCTCTCACACTGCAAACTCTGAAATTTGAGAATGTCAGAATGCAAGTGTGGCTTCAGGAGGAGAGTGGGGCCATGCAAGGAAACCATGCTTTAAATGACCAAAAAAAAATGAAATGGCTGCCTTATAGGACGTGTTCATTTCTCGTTTTTTTGTTTTATTGGGATACTTAACAGAGCGCTGTGCTGTGCTAGTATGTTTTTAGTTTTTTCATTTTGAAAGCACACATTAATACTTTAATTCAACAAGGATGCATTGAATGGATTTAAAACAGACACAAATATAATAATTTATTTAAATTAAGCATGTTTCGTACTTTACATTCATCAAATAACTTTGAAAATAAAGTTTCAGCTTAAGGTTTTTGAGCAATTTAATGCAAATGTCAACCTTGCCATGAAAAAAAAAAGTTTTTACCAAAACAGCTAAATCTTTCTAGGTTTTTGTGTAGGCTTGTCTTTTACAGTACTGTAAAAATACTTAAGTATCTCTGTCAATGTTTTTAAACAACTATATCTGTATTACCAAAGTCACACAATTGGCAATTTCACAATTGTCACGTCCATAATGGAGGGGTGTCACATCCATAGCCAAATTTTTTTTCTCATGAATGCAAACATTTTAAATGAAATAAAATCAATCATTTTTGTTCTATCCATATCCATTTTCATAATCCGTAATGCATGTTTATTTTCCTCATTTAAATTATAAAAATGGCCATGTTTAAGGATGGACATTTTTTTTTTCTGATCCCATAATTCTGTGTTTAGTTGTTTTGGGCAATTTAAACAGATGTTTCATGTACTATTTTATATATTGTTCTTTCTCTGTGAATTTATGTTTCACATTTTTACTGCAAATGTCACATCCATAACGCTGGAATTGCTCTTTTTCCCTTGAGTAAAAAAGCTTTATGTTTAGATGACAATGTTTTCGAAATGATCGACATACACACTAGGGATGCAAGATTGTAGATTATGGTTGTACAAAACAACTAAAAAAGTTGGCTTGCCATCTCCAGGTTAGAGGAAAGTCCTTACCCCAGGTGGAGGAGTTCAGGTATATTTGGGTTTTGTTTATGAGTGAGGGAAGGATAGAAAGTGAGATTGACAGGCAGATTGGTGCAGCGGCAGTAGTAATGTGGTTGATGTATCGGTCTGTACTGGTAAAGAAGGAGCTGAGCCGAAAGTCAAAGCTCTCGATTTATCGGTCAATCTACGTTTCTACTCACCTATAGTCATGAGCGTTGGGTCATGACCGAAAGGACAAGATCTCAGATACAAGCGGCCAAAATTAGTTTCCTTCGCAGGGTGGCAGGGCACACACTTATAGATAGGGTGAGGAGCTCTGTAACCTGGAAGGAGCTCGAGTAGAGCCACTGCTCCTCCACATCAAGAGTCAGTTGAGGTGGCTCGGGCATCTGTTTCAGACGCCTCCTGGACGCCTACCTAGGGAGGTATTCCTGACATGTCCCACCAAGAGGAGGACGGGGAAAACCAGGACATACTGGAGGGACTATGTCTCTCGGCTGGCCTGGGAACACCTCGGGATCCGTGTCTGGGGAGAGGGAAATTATGAATCTGATTGGTCAGTTCTTGTCACATGACTCGTGGTGTGCTCTCGCCATTCTTTCAACTAGATGCGCCTGGAACGTGTGTGCCAATCACTCCACTCGCATTAAAAGTAACAAACTTTTGCATGCAAAAGATAGGATATGTGAACATCCCTTAGTTAATAGCCCCAACCATAGTTCAAATCGCTTTGTAATCTAGTGTGTGTGTGTGTGTGCGTATTAGCCTTGGTGTACTCTAACCTTTAAACTACCGTACAGTTGGCATAACTTTTAGTTGCAGCAAGTGTTGAGAAGCCCTTACAAATAATTAACGGTGACGAATCAGTCTATATGAGCATAATATGCGGTTATCAGGTAATCTGTAATAGAATAAATACAAACAACTCGCACCACAGGCACGCTTGTGTCTGGATCCACAAGTATCGCTTTAACAGCAGAGAGGAGAGGAAAATTTACTTCACGAACATGCCAACGACGGGTCAAATGCCCACAGTGTGTGTGTGTGTGTGGGAGAGAGAGAGAGAAAGAGAGGGAGGGGTGAGGGGGGCAGAAATGGAGTTTTACAGCGTTTCTCCCTAGTAGTGAAATAGCGGCTCGTGCTTTACCATTCCTCATTGTCAGTGAAAGATCTGCTTTTTAAGTAGTAGGAGTGTTTTATTTACTCTCCTCGCCTCCTTCGCCATAGTATTCTACCGCAACATCGCGCATAGGGGATAAATGATGTCAGTGCGTAATAACCGGTTATGATCTATTACTAAACCAATATCGAATTGTCCACATCTGCATCACGGTGCACCGAAGAAACGATTAATTTTGACACCCCTAATTTTTGTACCCCTTCCCCTGGGAACGAGTGTGAAGGGGAAGGGCTTCAAAAATTACCCCTAAGAATTGGAACAGCACTACAGCACCTGCACACGTCATCATTTGTCATCGCAATCTCTTGCTTCATTTGAGATCAGATGATCGCGACTGCTGTAGTTATTCCAGTTGTGTTGTTTTTTGGTATATATCTTCAGGAAATCACTGAAGGCATATGTCATGTTATCATAACGATCTAAACGAACCAAAAACAACATTAACATTATAGCAGACACTGTGAATAGTTCATGCTTAGCCACTAGACCTTTCTGACAGGGTATTCGAGTGTCAGAATGTTGTGGGACTGCTGTACAGGAGTCATTATTAGGGATTATAGATAGCGAAATTTAGCTTTTTTTATTTTAGCGTTTTTTTTTTTTTTTTTTTATAAAGCATCACGGTAAAAACGCGGTTATGAATATATTAAAACATGTGTTTGTTGTAAAAAATCATAATAATGACAAATTTTCTGAGTTTTTATTCTGGGATGTCACAATGAGCCAACCGGTTGAAAGTCGATTCAAATATGACAATTCAACTCAGTTGAGATGCCAAACAAATTGCTATACAATTGGGAGTAGATGTTTACATGAACTCATCTGTGAGGGGAACTGACTGTCTATAGAAACTGAGAAATTAGTTAGTGTTTAGTTAAATTAATTTAAGTGTTAAATTGTGAAATCAAAATCGCGAAACAAATTCAAAAGGGTTGAGCGAGTAGTTACAACCCTACTCTCAAGGCCTCCTAGGCGTATGTGACACTTTTTTTTTAGTCAAATCTAATCTGACTTATTAAAAAAACAAAAACGGATGAGTGTTTCTCTTCAACAAGTCCAATAAAGCACACCCATTCATAATAAAAAGTGTCTCACATGGAATATAAATGTAAAATATCCATATTTAAAACTTGATTAATCATTGCGCATACAAATATCGCTCAACCATGTTTTCATCTTGTAAGCGTGTCTCTTGTTAACACCCATATGACAGCAGAAGTAACACACAACTGTTTTCTAAAGTTTCTTGCGGATCATATGATCTTTCGCAAGTTTGTTGTACAGTTACATTAAATTCCCAAAATGGAGTCTTCGGGTTGAGTTAGTGCTGTCTTTCAGAGCTCACTATTAGGCCAGGAGGGAATATGCAAGATGCTTACATCATCTGAGTGTTTTGGAAGCTGTCCTGAATATTTTCTGGATGACAAGGCAGCCTGACACTGCAGCTTTTAGAGAGGGTTCTCGTATCTTATGAAAGCATGGCGTTTGCTCTACATGTTAGCGCCGTCTCATTGACACACTGAAGCACAAGTACTCACTGAAAAATAAATGTAGTCATTCTCAGTCTTTTGTGTGTTGTTGCAGATTTCTGCTAGTTGAGTGTTTGTCAAGTTGTCAAGATTCAACCAGATCCAACTGTTTCTTACTGTTGTCTCTTTTGGTGTTTGCACTTGTGCTTTGTGAAAATAAACAAACTTTTATTATTACAAAAAATGGCAATTTATTTTTTTATTTAATTAAAATAGATTTTATAATTGACGGAATTTGGAGTTTCTGCATCATTACTCAAGCCTTCATCATCACATGATCCTTTAGAAACCATTCAGATTTGCTGTTGTGCTTGTAACACACACTTGAGCAGCATCTGAAATTGCATATTAAAATAGTTTAAACTACATGATCATTAGAAAAGTATGTTCTACACTACCTGACAAAAGTCTTGTCGCCTATCCATGTTTTAGGAACAACAAATAATTACTTCTAGTTCATTTGGTAGTGTAGGTAATGCAGAAGTGGCTTATATAAAAGGCGAAGGCCTCTAGATTACGCTTATTTTACCAAAATAAAAATATGATCATGCCTTGATTTTTAATTATTTATCTAGGACAGTAAAGTCTGACTTTTCCTAGACAAAAGTCTTGTCACTTAACAGAAATAATGTCCAGTATAGAATATAAAGACATGATGCAGTGGAAACATAATTAATATTTTGTATGACTCCCATGAGCTTGGACGACTGCATCCATACATTCTTGCAGGACTCCCAGAGTTCATCAAGATTGTTTGGATTCATCTTCAATGCCTCCTCCTTCATCTTACCCCAGACATGCTAAATGTTCATGTCTGGTGACTGGACTGGCCAGTTCTGGAGCACCTTGACCTTCTTTGCTTTCAGGAACTTTGATGTGGAGGCTGAAGTATGAGAATGAGCACTATCCTGCTGAAGAATTTGCCCTCTCCTGTGGATTGTAATGCAATAAGCAGCACAAATGTCTCGATACCTCAGGGTGTTGAAGTCACCATTCACTTTACAAATCTCTCACATGCCCCCATACTGAATGTAACTCCAAACCATGATTTTTTTTTTACCAAACTGTGAAAACCTTGAGTCTATGCTGGTCCCAGTAGGTCATCTGCGGTGTTTATGATGATTGGGATGCAGTTCAACAGATGATTTATCTGAAAAATCTGCATTCTGCCACTTTTTTCAAATGATCAACTAGAGGTTAAATTATTATTTGTTGCTCTTACAACTGGGATCGACAAGACTTTTTGTCAGGTAGTCTATATAGTCTGATTGCCAGGTGTAAGAATGGAATTTCTATCTGACATTACCTACCTGCATCAGTTGTGTCGAGAAGGGTATAAAAGGAGGCTGAAGTCAGCTACACGTGAGTGGAATTAGAGCTTCAAGTGGGCTGTACAAAAAATTAAATAAATAAATAATTTTATTTATTTATTTAATGTCTTGTACATGACACAGAGTCTGACCTATAGTGTTTTATGAATGTCCACACCTACCCCAACTAGGCATGGGCCGGTTTAAGATTCTGATTGTATGATAACCTTGGATAAAAATATCACGGTTTCACGGTATCAGGGTATTGTTTACAGGGTAACTTTTTTCCCCTTTGAACAATATATTCCATTTTTTGAAAGATTTATGATATTTTGGAGCAGTAAACACGTCCGGCTTAATAATTCAAATGAATCATTGACTTCTGCTGTCTTCATTTGTTTTAAAAAAACACAGATTTCTTTACAATTTGAAACGGCATCTTTGGATATCTTTTCTGCTGGAGATACTGTTGTCCTAAAAAGCAACAAAAATCTTACAAATAACTTGGGAACGGTATAGCAGAAAATTTTGGCGGTTTTAAAACCTTGACTTTTCCAAACTGCGGTATACCTTGAAAACGGTTATCGCCCCATGCCTAACCTCAACCCTAAACCAAACCTCACAGTAACCTGTTGTGTTTTATTAAAGCCTACTACACCTACACCATCCTGAAACCTAGCCTACTTATGGCGTAAGTCCCTCCCACTTGGAGGTCTCCGGGCTGTAGCGATACCTACTTGGTTGTCTCTTCACTCCCATTCATTAGTGCGATTAGATGAAATCATGGGGTAATAAAGTGTCTATTGGATGGCCACTTCAAAATTTCTCCAGAAGTAGTTCGTCCAGGTACTCCTTGCCTACTGGTTTTTGAATACTATGAATTTGGACATGCTATTCTGTTCACATGCTATTTTCACACACTGTATAGTCGAGAATTATGATATTTCAGATGCAGCTCTGTTCTTAAAATTGTTTAACCTAGTGGTTAAATTAGGCATTGCTGTCTAAATTAAAAATATTGGAGTGCTTTTTTTCTCTCTCTCTACGATGATGACTTCACAAACTGCTGGATTGAAACCAACAGGCAAGTGTGCCAGACAATCGAGCCTTAAATTGTAAGCTGCTCAGCTGATGTCTAATTTCGGATGAGACGTTAAACCGAGGTCCTGACTCTCTGTGGTCATTTAAAAATCTCATAGAACTTCTCATAAAGAATAGGGGTGTAACCCTGGTGTCCTGGCCAAATTCCCTCCATCATGGCCTCCCAATCATCCCCATCCACCGAACTGGCTCTATCACTGTCTCTCCACTCCATCAATAGTGTAGTGAGCGCACTGGCGCCGTTGTCCTGTGGCTGCCATCCAAGTGGATGCTGCACACTGGTGGTAGTGTGGAGAGACCCCCCCCTCATGATTGTGAAGCTTGTTGGGTGTATGGCCATACACAATAAATGTGCTATAGAAATACACATTACATTAATTTGTAATATTTTGATTAAATGCTAATTAAAAACCACCTATCATGGATTTTTCGAACACTAAATCAGTGTTGCAATTCGGAGGCTGCTACTGTCCTCTGGAGGTCATGTTTTTGCCGCAGCCACATACACTGAGGCAGCTTTTATGACTCAATGTTGTTATTCACCAAGGCAACCTAGGGTGTCGAAATGTAATTGGATAAACTGGCACTGGGCAGAGTTACTGAAATGGACCAAAACAAAAACATACATTTCCGACAGGGAACACACATTTTTAAAAGGAAAATAACTGACTTTAGCAGTGTTTATTTAGATAAATATGTTTACTTGCATGTTTCTTAAATATCTGCAAACATATTATAGCATTTCCATGCTTTAGAAGAGTCAGAAACTTGCGTACAGCACTTTTAAATCCCGATGGTTCTCAACTGTAGGTGTGTTTTTAGTCTGTCATATTCACCAACAAACTGTTTTCAGTCTATCACACGCCTCTATCTGAGATGTTACACCACTTCTTGTTTTCAAGGAATGATTCTTTTGGTGGCCTCAGTCTGACACTTCAGTCAGTTTTGGATGGTGGCCACTGGCTGGCAGATTCACAGTTTCACATTCTCTCACCTTTTGAACTGTTTTGGTTATATTATTTTATATATGTTTTAAAATGTTCTTGGCATTCATTTTTAATGTGTTTGGAACAGGCTTTTTTTGTGTGGATGTTCGTAGACACTTGAGGTTATTCAGTGCTCATGGAACATGTCTGCACAGGTGGACAAACAAGTAAACGTGACTAAAAGTTGGTTTCTTCAGAACCAATGTAGGTGTGGCGGTGTAAAGGGAAAAGTAGACTTAAAACAAGCATCGCTGTTTGAGGTCAGTAAGATCAAAATGACGTTTAAAAATACTATTATGATGATCAGTTTTAAATAAAGCTGTTCTTTGAAAATGTATATTTATCAAAAATATTGAGTTTCTCAAATCAGCCTGATTTCTGAAGGAGCACATGACTTTGAAACTGGAATAATTATGCAGAGAATTCAGCTTTGTCATCACAATTAAATTATAAAAAAAATAAAAGATTTTTTTCAATTGTAATGTCCAAATATGAAAGTTTTGGCTGCGTGTTTGATCAAATAAATGCACCATTTAGTGAGAATATACTTTGCCCTAAATTTGAAAGTTAGTGTGTATTATCATATAGTGTTTATTTGATTGATGTATGGACATACATTTAGGCTCTCTTTAATGGAAAAGTAAACACGTGCAACACTAGTTGTCATGCTCTAAACTAGTAAACCATTACAAAGTTCTTTCTACTTGCTGTGCCCTAAAATAAGTGTTGATTTCTTGTTAATGTAGATCACTTTCATTCTTGCTTTCTTGCTTGCTTGCTTTTTCTTTCTTTCTTTCTTTCTTTCTTTCTTTCTTTCTTTCTTTCTTTCTTTCTTTCTTTCTTTCTTTCTTTCTTTCTTTCTTTCTTTCTTTCTTTCTTTGTTTCTTTCTTTGTTTCTTTCTTTGTTTCTTTCTTT
>CAIGQZ010032813.1:17682865-17694666 GCA_903798205.1 Danio tinwini
TTTCTTTCTTTGTTTCTTTCTTTGTTTCTTTCTTTGTTTCTTTCTTTCTTTCTTTCTTTCTTTCTTTCTTTCTTTCTTTCTTTCTTGTTTCTTTCTTTCTTGTTTCTTTCTTTCTTGTTTCTTTCTTTCTTTCTTGTTCTTTCCTTTTTCCTTCTTTCTCCCTCCTTTTTCCTCTTCATCCTTTCTTTTTTTCTTTCTTCCTTTTTCTTCTTTCTTTCTTTTCTTTGTCTTTCTTGTTTTTGCCTATATTCTTCCTTTCTGCCTTCTATCTTCTTTTTCTTTCTTCCTCTTTTCTTTCTTCTTCTTCCTTCCTTCATTCCTGCCTTATTCATTTTCCTTCTACTTCTTCTTTCCTCTTTTTTCTTATTTCTTCCTTTTTCCTTTTTCTTCTTTCTTGTTTTTTCTTCGTCCTTTCTTTTTCTTCTTGTGCTCTAAAATAAGTGTTGATTTCTTGTTGTTAATGTAGATAATTAAGTTTTTTTTTATGTTTCATATTTTTGATGTTACATTTAGGATATTTTTCCTTCTAGAACTAAAATTATTTCTTCACATGTAAATTTTTATCTCGAAAGCTGGATTTTGTTAATATTGACTTCTTCTAATATTCGTCCTTTATTTTCCTCTTCTTTTTTTTCTTCTTTCACATTTAGATCTTGAAATAACGCTTTGATTGAAGTCCACGAAAGCAAAGTATCTTCTTGCATTGCTGGTCTAAAGGAAGCATTCTGTGCTTGTTTGTTTGTGTCTAGTGTGGCCAGGGGCTGTGAGGGCTCCTCGGGGAGACTCCAGACAAGCCCACACAGAGAATGCTGGAGGTGCAGGAGGAGAGACCAGCAGCAGCAGCAGCAGCGACGGCCACGGCAAACACCACAGCTACCGGAACCACAGGAAACGCTTCAGGCAGGAAGGAGAGGGCCAAAGAACGGCAAGAGGAGGTCCAGGACTGCAGCAGCCCTGTCGCAACCCCCAATACCGGGCCCCGGAGCACCCGGGCCAAAGCTACGCCCACCGCTACACACACACACTCCCACGCGCACACACACACCCCCAGTCCCCACCAGCACTCTACTGCTCCTGCCTCTGTCGCACTGGGACTGACGTCAATGCATTCCAGCAACCCCAAAGTGAGGAACTCTCCATCGGCTAACACTCAGAGGTGAGAGAGAGGTTCATGCGTTTCATTTGCTTTCCTTTTTTAAATGAATGGAGGCATTATCTGAGTATATGTATATGTGTATACATACATGCATACATATATATATATATATACATACATACATACATACATACATACATACATACATATATTAGACTCAGAAAACGATAAAACGCTGTTTGTTTCAATTGTAACTTTGTCTTTCTCATTTTTATCTATGCTTTTGATTTGTTTGTTAGATTTTCTGCAGATACCCTCCATTACAGAATTATCCCAATCAATCTAAAATAATAATTTATTCATTTTCTTGTCAGCTTAGTCCCTTTATTAATCTGACGTCACCACAGCAGAATGAACCGCCAACATATCCAGCATATGTTTTATGCAGCGGATGCCCTTCCGGCTGCAACCCATCACTGGAAAACACCATACACACTCATTCACACACATACAGTACAGACAATTTTTAGCTTACCCAATTGACCTATACCACATGTCTTTGGACTTGTGGGGGAAACCAGAGCACCCGGAGGAAACCCACGCAAACACAGGGAGAAAATGCAAATTCCACACAGAAATGCCAACTGACCCGGCCAGGGGTCGAACCAGTGACCTTCTTGCTGTGAGGCGAATGTGCTAACCACTGCGCCACCGTGCAGCCCCAATAAAATGATAAAAACATTTTTTAAATAGAGCTATTCAAGTCACCTGGTGAAATTGTATAAATCACAATATACATCACAGAATAACAAAATATCGCAGTGCTATATTTTTTTATATCGTGCAGCCCTAATAAAGACCCTGTTTTAGTTTAGAAATGGTGGTGCTCTGCTTCAGTATAGATGTACTGAAATACGAACTTTTGAAAACGGGTACGACTATCCATGATCACTCTCTGATTGGTCTTCTGAATGTTCCCTGATTCATCAAGCCCCTCTTATTTGACCATTACACAAGCGGTACACAATGTGTTTTAAACTGTTCAGTGTGGAAGGAGATCATTTTTCTGAATTGCTATAAAAACACCAATCCTGGATGAGGAGCATTTTCATTTTGAAGAAATGAAAACTTAAAACAATAGTGCAAATTGAATCTGAATTTACTTGTCAGATTAATGTAGGTGAATAATGTCAACCCCCAGATCTCTGAATGGTAGTCTAGATTAACAAATAATGAAATCCCTGAAAGTTATTATAATATGCACTGTGGCATACAAAAATTAATGGAAATGTTACTTCAGTTGGAAATGTTACAATATCAGAGTCTTAAGTATTTGGTTTATGCAGACTTTAATGGTGTTACAGTGATCCACTAAATGGCAATAGTTGTTCCTTTGCAATGTTGAAAAGTTTCGGGTACCAATTTCTATGTTTTTAAAGGGTTTTTGTAGTTTACATGAAGATGATACTGATATAGTTTTCAAAGCTTGCATGTTTTGGCCCCCAAAATGCCATTGGACATCGAAAACCATGGATAAAATACATAAAACATCTCTGTTTTTAGTTGAAAATGGTGTTTAGTACTCTAAACAACATTAGTTATAGGATGTTAGGTCTCCAAGTTCAGAACTAACCATCTTTGTTCTTGTGGATTATTTTTGAAAACATCAACCAGTTGATATTGACCCTCCTTAATGAAGTTTCATTTGTAGTCCTAGAGCTTTACCCAGGTAAATGCGTTAATAAAGAGTTCTAATGTAGTAGGACAAATGTGGATACAATTAAATAAGCACTTTCTTATATTAAACCATCCTTAAGTGTATGAGTTGTTGTTTTAATTTCTCTTTAATGGAGATGCACCACCCAGCAAATGACTTGCTGCCCATTTACTTGCAATTCCCACTCTCCCTCTGGCCATTGAACTGTCTCTTGTGGACAGGAAACCAGAGCAAGCTGAAGTAACTGCGGCAGAAGTGCAGGGTAAGCTGTGCCCTAAAGGCAGAGCTGGAACTGGAAAGCCTCCAGAACCTCATTGAGCATATGAGAAACTGACCCACTTCAGCTCAGCCAGAGCTTATACATCCCGCCCTGCTGGACGTTAGATCCAAAATGGCTGCTCTTGCTGATTCACAGATCTGGAGTTGGTTAAGTAGTCAGCAGCGAGGCTCATGGGAGTCCTTCAGTGAACACTGTGGCACATAGCCTAATCACAGCTCATTTTGTATGTTTGGAGTTGCCATCCAAAGCGTTTGGGTTTTCTCTGAATGTTGGAAAATGTTTTGCATTATAGTGTGCCATGTTTAACTGGTACCTCGCTTTTGGAAAAGCAGTTTGTAGGGCTGCGCAATTTGACAATATACACTCACTGGCCACTTTATTAGGTACACTTTACTAGTACAGGGTTGCACCCCCTTTTGCCTTCAGAACTGCCTTAATCCTTCATGGCATAGATTCAACAAATTACTGGAAATATTCCTCTGAGATTTTGGTCCATATTGACATGATAGCATTACGCAGTTGCTGCAGATCTGTCTGCTGCATATCCCTGTTCCACCACATCCCTAAGGTGCTCTATTGGATTGAGATCTGGTGACTGTGGAGGCCATTTGAGTACAGTGAACTCATTGTCATGTTCAAGAAACCAGATGATTCACGCTT
This sequence comes from Danio tinwini, assembly GCA_903798205.1. Lineage (NCBI taxonomy): Eukaryota > Metazoa > Chordata > Actinopteri > Cypriniformes > Danionidae > Danio > Danio tinwini. The sequence goes on from CAIGQZ010032813.1 coordinate 17,686,619, forward strand.
TTTCACATAACGCATTATCCTGCTGGAAGTAGCCATCAGAAGATGGGTACACTGTGGTAATAAAGGGAAGGACATGGTCAGCAACAATACTCAGGTAGGCTGTGGCATTGACACAATGCTCAATTGACACTAATGGGCCCAAAGTGTGGCAAGAAAATATTCCCCACACCATTACACCACCATCACCAACCTGGACCGTTGATACAAGGCAGGATGGATCCATGCTTTCATGTTGTTGACACCAAATTCTGACCCTACCATCCGAATGTCGCAGCAGAAATCAAGACTCATCAGACCAGGCAACGTTTTTCCAATCTTCTATTGTTTAATTTTGGTGAGCCTGTGCGAATTGTAGCCCCAGTTTCCTGTTCTTAGCTGACAGGAGTGGCACCCTGTGGTGTGGTCTTTTGCTGCTGTAGCCCATCCACTTTACGGTTTGACGTGTTGTGCATTCAGAGATGCTCTTCTGCATACCTAGTGTATTGACTTTGAAATGTAAAAAAGAAATAATCATTCACATTTGGCATGTTAATATATACTGATGTTTATGTTTATCAGAATATGAGTCTTGCATTGTGATTTTATTTTTATTTATTTTTTGTTATACCCTAGCAGTTTGCATATTCAGGCTTATTTTTGAGTCCAATATGGTGGCAATGAGCAAAAAATCAGATTTTTATTACCAGACTAGAAAGTGTTTAAAAATGACCAGCTCTTACCATTGGTCTGCATTTAGTTTCCCCAGTTATCAGGTGCTCTGGACCCATTGCTTTTGGCTGTAGATGGAGGCTGGTGTGCGGGAGATCTGGTTTGACGAGTTTTGATTAAATATTAACCTGGCTCTCTGTCAACAAAGAACAGGGCTAGGACAGAAGGTCGCTGAGAGTACTGTAATTGCGTCATTGGTACATGTCAAGATTTTACTCCTAGCATTGAAAGGCATGTTTTCAGGGTGTGGTGGATACAGTCGGCTGGTCAGATGTAAGATAGGTCTCATTTGTCATGTTTTGGTGGTATCTTTAAGAAAGTAATGTGGTTGTGACTTTGCTGCTATTCTTTTTATTTAAAGTTCTGTTTTGTATTCATGGTACTGCAGAATACAGAATTATTGTGTATTGTGTAAGATATTATTTTGGCTTGTTGAATGGTTATTTGTACACAATTCATAACTCGGCCTGCTATAAGTGTTTATGCGTGTGTGTGTGTGTGTCTGTGTGTGTGTGATGTAATTAAATGTTATATCACAGGAATCAGTTGCATTTTCAATTTGATTACATTTAAAAACTGTCATTTTTACCTCGATATTATTAACTATTTGTGATTATATGCATTCTTGGTAAGCTAAATTATATTTACAGAAATATTTTTAAACAATGAAGCAACCCCTTTCAATTTTGTGTATATAATTATTTAATAAACAGTTCATAAATGTAAAGTCACAGGCACAGTTGGCCAAATTATTGCTCAGAGTAAAGCACGTAAGTGAAAAAGTACGTAAGTGCTTGTATTACATTACAAATAAATGTAAGTAACAACAACTAGCACAATCAGTTAAATGTCCTGATTAAAATGACATTATGTAGCCCTGGTACCAATGTTTTATTAGTGCTGAAATCAGAGGTCTTGACTAAAGGTGGGAATATTTTAAAACGCATAACTTTTGCTACAGTTACGCCTTTCGTCCACACTACCCCAGAGTTTTCAAGCCCTAAAAACAGAAACATCTGAGAACAGAGTCATGGCTACAGACATTCTGATTGGGGCTTTATCCTCAATATTTATACACAAAGTTCAGTCTTGAATCCTTTCCTTGCAAGTTTGCACGTTTGATATGGAAAACAAACTCCTGAGGACACGTCAGGTAAATCTTCAAAGGGAACAGTGTACTTTATAACGTCATTCACATCATCCTGGCTATGTTGTTTCACTATCCTAACATTAAAATGAAAACATGACATAAGGAACTGCCTATTTCATTTTGATAACAACTTAACAGACACCAAAAATATTAAGACATCGTGTAGCTACATATTTATATAACCGTCATCTTTACTGTATGCATATTTATTACAAAACAGAGCCTATAACATAACTGCCTCCTTTTATTTTCGTTGAAAAATATGAAACATACCCTGTCTCTTTTACTGAATATTAGTTTTAATCATCGATGATGGCAGTTATAAAAGTATAATGTACAATAAGTTAATACAATATAGGAAATAAAGGCAAGCAATCAGTTTATTGTGCAGAATCAGTGCACATGGTTGCATAAATTAATAGGTTATATTAACTTATCTTTGCACTCAGCCAAAACACGTTACCTGAGAACAAGTAATAGATTCAAAAGACCAAAGTCGGGGAGTATGTTGTTAGATATAGACTATATCAGGAGTGCCCAAACATTTTCTTATGAAGGGCAAAAAATCAACCTTGATTGAGGCTAGTAAGAGAAAAATATAGTTGCCATCGGAAATTTCCTAATTTATTTAATAATATTTAAAATAACTAGCAAACATTGCATTATATGAACTAATACAGCATAATTCTTTAGCATTTAATAATGAGCCTATTACAGTAAAAACAAAAACAATCTCATTTACAACAGAATGGAGTTTCACTAGTTTTTGCCTTAATTAGCTCACCAATGTCTTTTGCATAGTTCTCTATCCGTCGAGTGACAGTTTATTTAAAAAAAATATTTATTTACAACTTTTAATTGAAACATTTTGCTTTAGCTAGCAATTTTTTTGTACCTCAGCAATAAAAAGAACAAAATAGGTTACATTAAATTAGAAATGACAATCTCTTTTAAAAGCATTTGCCCCAACCCTCTCCATCTTTCTCACTGTCTTCTCAGATGGGATGGTGGGCCAAATCAAAGCCTACAATGGGCCAACTTTGACCCGCAGGCCCTATTTTGGGCTTCTCTGGACTAGATGAATTAAATATCACGATAACAACTATAGTGATAAGATATCCAGCGGTAGATCCTTGATGAACTCTCTGACGTGTGCTGCACTCTGCACATACCAGAGTGTGTGTGGTCACGTGCCGTGCGTTTCAGTGGTGTAGTGTAGGCAGAGAGCTTTACAGAAGCGCTAGATGACACGCTAGTGTGGATCATTTTCATTTTAAGACGCTGTTTTAAAACTAAAAGACATCAGTGTAAATTGGGCTCCTTGAAGATCCTATTCTGATTCTGGGGGTCACAATCGGGTCACTTGCACCTATGCAGGTCTGTACCATCACAACCTAATTTAAATAGAGAAATGATTCTGAACTTTTGAGAATTGTTTGATAAAAAAAAAATAGTGATTCATCTGAGTGTGCTCGAATAAATCATGAACCGATTTGTTGTTGTTATTATTATTATTATTGTTATTATTCATTCATTCATTTTCGGCTTAGTCCCTTTATTAATCAGGGGTTGTCACAGCGGAATGAACCGCCAACTTATCTAGCAGATGTTTTACGCAGCGGGTGCCCTTCCAGCTGCAACCCATCACTGCCCAACCATCAACCCAATTCACCTGTACCGCATGTCTTTGGGCTGTGGGGGAAACCGGAGCTCATGGAGGAAACACACGCGAACTTGTAACATGCAAACTTCACACAGAAATGACAACTGACCCAGCCAGGAACCAGCGACCTTCTTGCTGTGAGGCAACAGCGATACCCACTGTGCCACCACGCTGCCCTATTATTATTATTATTATTATTATTATTATTATTATTATGATAATCATCATTATTATTATTATTATTTAACCTCCCACCCCTAGTCTCGACCATTCATGCTGTTCGTCCTAAGCTGTTCTCACAATCTTTTTCCTTTCTCTGTTCCTCAGCAGTCCGAAATCCAAGCAGGAGGCCATGGTGAGGTCGCCACCCGTAATGTCCCCCTCCAGCGCCGCACAGATGGACTCCAAACTGCCCAACCAGGGAAAACAAGGGGGCGCTGGCAGCCAATCACAGCCGTCTCCCTGTGACCCCAAGTCATTGAGTGGAAGCCACACACCCAAAGGTCCCCAAGTCCCTATAGGAAGCATGGGACTCAAAAATGGACAAGGCCTGAGTTCAGGCAATGGGGCGAAAGGCAAGATTAAGAGAGAGAGAAGCACTTCAGTGGAGTCATTCGAACAAAGAGATACAGGAACGCCGAGTAATGAAGGGGACCAGAAAGGTAAAAGAAGAATTATTTAGCCAATATAAGTTTCTTTTTCATATATTTCCCAAATGATGTTTAACAGAGCAATATATTTTTACAGTATTTCCTGTAATATTTTTTCTTCTGGAGAAAATCTTATTTGTTTGATTTCGACTAGAATAAAAGCAGTTTTTTTTATTTAAATTTGTATTAAAGCCATTTTAAGGTCAATATTATTAGCCCTCTTGAGCAATATTTTTTTCAATAGTCTACAGAACAAACCATCATTATATAATGATTTGCCTAATCACCCTAACTTGCCTAATTAACCTAGTTAGGCCTTTAAATAGCACAAGTTGAATACTTTTATCTTGAAAATATCTAGTAAAATATTATTTACAGTCATCATGGCAAAGATAAAATAAATCAGATATTAGAAATGAGTTATTAAAACTATTATGTTTAGAAATGTGTTGAAAAAATCTTCTCTCCGTTAAACAGAAATTGGGGGAAAAATATAGAGGGGGGCTAATAATTCAGGGGGCTAAGAATTCTGACTTCAACTGAATATATTTGTTTGTTTTTTCACCTTCAGGTTAAATTATGAATCTGCTGTAGAACTCTTGCCATCATATTATATTATTCATTAAAGGAATCATTTTACCGCTGTGGGTTTTAGATGGCCTGTATTGTGGTTTTAAGCATCTCCAATATCTTGCCTTACTATCTTGGTCAGGTAATTATATTGAGCGGTGTCCTGATGTGCAGTTATTTTTGTTCCTCTGAATATTATGATCTTCCTGTGGCACAGAATGATACTGTTACCACCTTGCTGTGACATTGAGTGGGCATTTGCGTTTTTTTTTGGAGTAGGCATTGTGTACATTCATTCATTCATTTTCCTTCGGCTAAAGAATGATTTATACTTCTGTGTCAAGCATACATGTATGGTCCGGCGCAGCCTTTGCATGGTCGCAGACCCCTTACTGTGGCTGACACCAACGTTGACGCACCTCTTAAAGAATATAACCACACGTTGCAACGACACGTAGTGCAAGGTGACAACCTGGGCGGTGCTGAAGCCGCAAGCCCGATGGAGCGATCATTTTCAAGTGTTGAGTCCCTTGAAGGAGCTCCACATGAAAACTGTTGTTTTGTCTTTATCTTATAATTAAAGTTGTTGCATGTCCGCTGGTTTCCACTTCTAAATGAGCAAGTTTTAGCTACTTGTACATTAAGGTAGCGTTCAGAATAAACAAAACAGCAGTGAAGAAACACGACACAGAGGAACATAACCTACTGCTAGTTAGCGTTTTGGAAGTGTTATTGCAGAGCAACACAAATAGCACACAGAAGTATAAATGCTACGTGCAAGGCAGGTGCCGTGGATCACGCCGATCACTCCATGCAGAAGTATAAATCAGCCTTTAGTCCCTTATTTATCAGGTGTCAGCTCAGGGGAAAGAACCACTAACTATTCCAGCATATATTTTACACAGCGGATGCCCTTCCAGCTGCAACCCAGTACTGGGAAAGCATTAGGTACAATTTCTTGCAAAAAAGGAAGAACTTAAAGCTTCCGACTTCCAAACTAATTTAAATAAATCCATAACATTTCCCATCTCAGGCTCATGTATGAACACTGCATCCCCCAAAGCAAACAATGTCCCCAAGTGCTGAAATCGACCAAAAATGTTTTTATAAAAAAAAAATAATAATAATTTGGCTTTTTTTAATTGCCATCTCCAAACTTAAATTTGCCATTACAGCCTTCCAAAGTGCCAGTAGTTATTTATCGCTGTTAACCCTTAAGCACAGATTTATTCAGCTCCAGCACAGTAAGTACAACTTTTAAATTGATAACTGAGGAATTTTGGTAGTATCTGAATGTTTTGTGGCAGCTTTGTAATAAAACACACATTATTTTGATAATACATCACATAGAGGAAAAATTAATAAACAATGATATTTATTACATTTTTTTGCTTGGCTACTAAATGTGATGTGATGCTGTTTTGTCATTTTAAAGCTTAGATAAAGAATGAACATTCAATGAAGTGCAAAACGTGTGTTTTGCAAATATAACGTTTTAAATAAAGCAGTGTGTCTGTGGGGCCTTAAAGTATTAAAAGTTGATAAATCAATGTAGTGAAATTCAAAGCCCTTAAAATATTAAAAAGTATTAAATGCTATTAAATATTTTTATCATTTTTGATTATGCAATGTATGGTTGTATGCTAAAGTTTGCCTGAATTAAATCTGCGAATATCAGGATGCTGTGCAGTTTGTGAAATCAATAAAATCCTGCTAGATTTGACATCATGCTGCTTTGTTTACTGCAGTAACCAAGGCAACACCATTATTTCTGTAGGCGCCAACCTGCCGAATCAGCTAGATTTAATAGATTTTTATTTAGTAAATGAATAATGTTTTAGTTTTGGATTAGTTTCTTACATTGATATTTAGCAAATAAACTGTAAGTTAAAATCTCGCCAGTGTTTCCAGTTGAAACCTAAAGCGGCTATAAGGTCTTAATGTATGGAAAAAGTTTTTTAAAAAAGTCTTAAAAGGTATTGAATTTCACTCTCTGATTCCTGTATATACTCTGTAAAGGCAAAGTTGAGGTGAAAGAGGACTTAACTTCTGGAGTATCTAATAAATCATACATTATGACCTGATAAAATTCTATCAAATATAGGATAAATTAATAATAAACTATGATTTTATTATTTTTTTATGTATTGAGGGTGGCCCGGTGGCTTAGCACTTTGCCTCACAGCTAGAAGGTTGCTGGTTCAAGTCCTGGTTGGCCAGTGTATGTTGTTAGTATGTCCAATTTAAAGTCAATGGCAGTTTTTTTTTACAATGGAAGTCTATGGGGCAGTTGAAAGGTGATCAGTGATTAGAAGTCTGAGTTAAATGAGCCTAACCTTGAGTCTGTATGACAGTCTAGCGCAAAGTTATGAGGTCGCAAAGTTTGGTCCAATGTTAAGTCAGTGGGACTTTTTAGAATTTTCCGGTCAGTTTTCGAAAAAACATAAGTCGAATCAGTTCGAAAAGATAAAGCAACTTAATTCAGAATAGTTTGGTGGTTGTAGTATAAGCGGTCTAGGAGGAGATGCATTTTTAAAATAGTCGAAGAAGAAGAAGACTGAAGAATAATACGTTTATGTACTATAACAGTATGTTGGCTTTCTCAAGCGACCATAATAAAAATAATAATTATTATTGTTATTAGGAGTAGTAGTAGTAGTAGTATTGCATACAAAATAGTAGTTAGTTTAATTTAGTTAATTAGTTTTTTTCAAGCTGTCGAGATATTTATTGTGATTAATTCAATAATGTATAATATAAACATTTTTGCATTTCACACTAATCTTTAACCTGCAGCTATGTTAGAGTCATTCATAGCACTGTATCCTGAGAATAACTCATTAATGCTCAGAGGTTTTTTTGTTTGATTTGTTTGATAAGGCTCTTTCTAGGCTTTTATTTAATCCTTTTGTTTAGTGCTCATCATTTTCATGTGGCCCCACAATCTGTCTGCTTGCGTCCTGATATAGAACGTGGCAAAGCTTCATTGCGAATGACCTTTTAATGACCCAGAATTTAATGCACACATTTTCCCAAGGGTCACATTTGCACTGGTTTTCTTGATGCATTTATGTCCTTATGCATGTTTGACCGCCTCCTCAGGGTTACACTGATAGCTGTAGTGGTGCATGAAGACATCCACACCCCTTCGTGTTTCCTAGTGGCACCATCACACGATAGGCCTGCTTTGAGAACGCCAGGGATTGTACCATTTTGGTTTGCTGAATGGGGGGGGGGGATTCTTTCTTTCTTTCTTTCTTTCTTTCTTTCTTTCTTTCTTTCTTTCTTTCTTTCTTTCTTTCTTTCT
>CAIGQZ010032813.1:17695066-17707801 GCA_903798205.1 Danio tinwini
TCTTTCTTTCTTTCTTTCTTTCTTTCTTTCTTTAAAACTGTGAATTCTTGACAGTCTGAAGGACCCCTGCTGGTTGTTAATGCCTTTGCATAAACATAATTAATAAGTTTTTTTCACATTTTTCTTTCATGGTCATATTGTACCACAAAGAGGTATACATTTTAAATGCTCAGAAATGGCTTGTCTGGAAGCAACTGGTTTGGTTTTCTTTTTGTACCGAATGCTCTTGTATGCTCACAGAGAGACTGCTTGTAAGGCTGTTTGGTGTGCATGTTTGTGTTTGTTCAAGCTGTCGAGAGTTTGCTTTTGCCGTTTTTGTTTGAGCAGTGTGTGTTGTCTGTACACAGGAAGTCTTATATCTCTCCTTTTGACCTGACCATGTCCCAGTTTTAGTGAAATGTTGTTGGTCTGGGAACTAACCAGCAGTATAGACACTAAAAATAGTGCTACTTGTCCTCACCCTTGTTTAGTAGGGGTTGAACGACTTTAGATTTTTGGAAGTCGACTTTTTATGTTATCAACGTTGACTAGTCGCTGGTGATGTCATCAATAAAACACAAGATAAAATGTTTAGCAACGTGCCACAATTTGTGATTTACCTGCAGGAAATATATACACATGCTGCTTGACATGCACCAATGACTAATTTTAGTGCAAAACAAATGCATTGACATATTTTAGTGCAGAAGTTATGCATATGTCGTCTGCAAGCAGATTCATGTAAAGTTATTTTATAACAGAACGCACAAAAGGCAAAGGCTTTAACATTATAAGCCATATTACACTGTCAGAGACCTGCTCAGAGGTATATTTTACCCCTATGATGGTGTGCGCTAGAAATCTGCTCAAAATCCTGCTGAAGTCTGGCATTTTTCAGTTACTGGCTCATTTTGGTTATCAGAAATCTTCTCGATGCACATCTTCATAGTGTTCACCGGGAATGATATTAGGTATATGAGGTTATTTTGGAAATTTAATAATTCCAGATTACAAATTACCCTATTTAAAATGTATTAAGTAGTGTACCTTTTCAATTACTTTATAAAAGTAAAGTAACTGATTACATCTGATTACTTTTTGATTACGTTTAAGTTTCTAATGGATATTTTCAACTAAAGCATTTTCAAGCATTTATACCAAGCAGGTGTGACCTTAAAGTAGCTCTGTTTACTGTGAGAATCTCAAAATCTTTCATTACTTGAATTAGGTTTCAAAATTATTTAATTAACACAAAACCAGACCTTATAATAAAAACTGTTTGCTGTTGTTACAAAATGAAAATTTTATTTAGTTGTGCAGAGTAATTTTTGTGGCATTTGCAATAAAAAAAACTACATCTAAGCTATTTTTGCAATTTTCGTTTTTACATCGAAACAGCTTAAATCCAAATCAATCATATCTTAGTGATCAATAAAACTGTTAATAAAACATATGAGGCAGAATTGTTCAGTTATTTACTGCAAATAATATGCTTTACTAAACAGAAGCAAACTATAGTATATAACAGCAAAAACAAACAAAAAACAATAAAACTAGGTGTTTTGAAATACTACCCATTTAAAATACTATAGTCATTTATATTAAAGGGAAATATTTAGCAATGAGCATTATATTGTATATATATATATATATTTATAACTCTTCATTAATAAATTACACTATATAATTAGCAACCATCATGAACTAATAGAAATTACACACAGTTGAAGTCAGAATTATTACCCCCCTGAAATATTAGCCCCCCTGTTTATTTTTTCCCCAATTTTTGTTTAAAGGAGAGTTGATGTTTTCAACACATTTCTAAAGCATAATAGTTTCAATATCTCCTTTCTAATAACTGATTTGTTTTATCTTTGTCATTATGACAGTACATAATATTTGACTAGATATTTATCAAGACACTTTCCTATACAGCTTAAAGTGACATTTAAAGGCTTAACTAGGTTAATTAGGTTGACTAGGCAGATTAGGGTAATTAGGCAAGTTATTGTATAACAGTGGTTTGTTCTGTAGACAGTCGGAAAAAAATGCTTTTTAAGGGGCTCATAATTTTGACCTTAAAATTGTTCATAAAAAATGTAAAACTGCTTTTATTCTAGTTAAAATAAAACAAATAAGACTTTATCCAGAAGGAAAAAAATATTATCAGACATACTGTGAAAATTTCCTTGCTCTGTTAAACATATTTTGGGAAATATTTAAAAAAGAAAAAAAATCAAACGGGGGCTAATAATTCTGACTTCAACTGTATATGTATATATGCAGCTTCATGATTGAAGCCTCAAAACTTCATGATTATCTGAGTCATCACTTATTGATCTGCGATCAGTAAATGTAGCTTGTGTGGACGCTACTGCCTACTTGACTAATAAAATAGCTTTGCTACTGTGAAAAGCTATTTGATTTATAAAGTATCAACGCTACCGCCATGCTACTGAGAAATGTAGTTAAGCTAGCTACTGCCCAACACTGTTAATGTGATAAAATTGCTTCAAACCATTTGCTTTTCTAAAACAAAGAAAGGCTAGGTTACATACCTGCAGATGCTTCCTCATGCTTTTCAGCTGCAAAGAGGATTAGACGAGGTGCACCTCAAATTAAAAGCATCGGAAAAGCACCGCTTTAATAAATAGCCTTAGCAGAAGGCATCGTGTATATCAAAAACAGGCAAAGCAACAGATTATTATTATTCAACATATACCAGATGTTTAAAGAAAACTATTAGATGTAACCCGATTTGTAATCTTAAATTTTTCATAATTAACTAATTTAATTACACTTTTTTTTCAGTAACTGTAACAAATTACTGTTACATTAATTTTGTAACTAAATTACGTAATGCCGTTCCATGTAACAAGTTACTCCGCAACACTGGATATTACACATGCTATAAGTTTGCCACACCTCCGACAGATGTGTGCTTCACAAAATATGTCATATCGTCTACGCTTCACTAAGGACAACAGTCAATCACATTACTTTTCCAGGGTTGCGTAAACGTGATTGGCTAGCATCTGCTCTAGGGTATTTGCTTGGAGCAACCTAACTGGCATCTCTTTAGGGATTTAAAGTTCACTCAAAGTTCACGTGAATCTTTGACGCTGACAATAGAAAAAAACATTTAAAAAAACTATTTTAAATTTAACCAGAGGGCATTTTCATTCAGTGAACCACCTTTGTGTGTAAAGTTGCCATGTAGCTCAGGTTAAACCACATGATCTGTACAGCGTGACTAGTCCACCTCAATCAAAAAGCGTCAGGGCAGAGCATTAAAGTCAATTAGTCGACTACTCAGTGCAACCCCTAGTTCATACAAACAGTAAGTTTGTCAAGTTGTTTTCCTCAAAGTTGTTGGTGTTTATTTTAGCTGCAGGATGCCATAATGTTAATTCGTGGGGTGTATTTTATGAATTTGCATAGTCGAAAGGTCATGATTTGCCCTCGTTAAGTAATTGCATTACATATTTTTCTTTGAAAAAACAAACACACAAGCAGTTTGGTTCAACATTTTTCTCTACCATCTTTTTAACTGTCAATCACATTATGTCATTAAGTAGGCTAAATACTCAATCATCATAACATTCAATTGAATTTTTTGTATGACAATTACCCTCATAAGGATTGTCACATTCATCTACAAAAACATTTTCTCCAATTTGTTCCTCAAATCATAAATCATCGTCGCTTACTCTCATATATTCACCAAATGATACAACAAGGAAATCCCAACCAGCTGACACATTATTAATTCTCAATTTCATTAGGCATTTTTAATGCATTCAGGTTTTTAAAGTCCACTTGAACTAAAAGTTGATCAGACTTTTATTTCATTATGTTCATGTACTTCCTACTAAAACAGAATATTGTGTAGGGTCAGAGCTTTTTCCTTGTGCATCATTCATTCTTAGTGAAATAATGGGCATAGTTAAAAGAGAATATTGTGGCTATGGCTGCACAATATATCGTTTTAACATTGATATCGTAATATGTGCATACGCAATAGTCACATCGCAGGATCTGCAGTGTTGAGTTGATATTATAGTTTTCCAGGACCCACAATTGTGTATTAACAATAACCATATCACTTGCATGTGTTTTTAAGGCTAATGATTGTGTGAGCATTTCAGGAGTTTAAAGCATTCAGGCACACCAAATTTTTGAGTTTGTAACTTTAATGAAGGTTAAGTTTATAGAATTATGAATATGATAAAGACTATAGAGTGCTATTTTATATTTTATTATTCAATTTCTGTAGCTGAATACTAATAAGACTCTTGAGAAAATTGTAAAGCACTGTTTTTCACTTGTATCTGTTATCTGTTGTTTATCGATGCTTGGAATAAGTTCAATAAATGTTATGCCGATTTAATCCCTTCCCGAATCATCCCAATCAAACTAAATTAATGAATTATTTCCGAATAGAGCTATTAAAGTCATTTATCACAATATATATTGCAGAAAAAAAAACAAAATATTGCAATGTCATATTATTTTCCAAATTCGTGCAGCCCTAATTGTGGCTGAAGCCATCAAACTTGCGTCAGCAGAGAGGGACCGCCACTTCAAATGTGGAAGCAAACGATCCAATTTTACAGATTACCAATATTAATTAATTAATTTTTCCCCAATGGATTGTTTACCTATAGAATAACAATGTGCGATAGCAAAATAAACATTGTACATTTTGATTTCACACATAATTTAAAGGGTGTTCTGTCCATTAAAAAGTGATTTTGAAGTGGGAAAACTATAATTGTATTGGACTTAAAAGTGTGTGCAAATTCAAAAACTATTTTAATTGAATTTATTTGTGCGTTACAATGTAAATACAAAATGATCACTCTATATTTGTATCTTAAATTTAAAATGTGCCGTCTGTGTTCTTGATTTTAATGCACCTGTTAAATGCTGGTACATTACTAAAAAGTTTACACAAATTCTGAATTGGTGGAATGCAAGTATCAGGGTTGTGCAAGTTATTCTGCTCTCTGTTGTACTCAAAACTAAGAGGCCTGTGGATTCACTACACTTTAATGGTGACTAAGAACTGTTTAAAGTTGTATTATTTTTCTGGAAAGATTAATGCGACGTTGGCTTCAAGTTATCCAGCCATTCTATGCTTTGCTAAAAGTTTCAGTACTGTCTGGATTACTCTACATGGCATAAGAAGAAGATAACTCTAGGGTATTGCATAGCACTTTTCTGACAAATATGGAATTCATAATGTATAGAGGTGTACAATGTATTCATGCAGGTGTAAATGCATCCCTGCTGTGCTGCTCAGAAAAACTAGGCCTAGTTCTGTTTAAGAAACTACCTTACTATTTACATAAATACATTTTATCACAGTAAAACTCTGACTATTTCTTAAAGCTCCTTGTAATCCCTTGCTTTTCTTTCTGTGTCTGAAGAAATAGGCAGTAGAGCGAAAAGGTTATGTGTTGGAGAGCGACGGTTGCCCTACAGTGGTGCAGATTGGTGTTCAGGTGGAGAAAGTGATGAAGATGACCCAGGATTCTTCAGTATGTAGTTTCAATATTTCTTTGTATTTAAATAGAAATTCATCTGAATCGTGAAGCATATGATTTGATAAGTCAATGTCTTGCTGTAGCTTAGGTTATATAACATTACCTATCACCTTTATTATGTTTTCACAGACTGTAACTCTGCTGACATAAAGCCAGATCCAGGTGCTCTTTCTGCCTCTACACCAACCCACAATGCAGTCGGAGGGCAGAGCACAGAACTGGGGAGTGGGCAGAAACCAGGGTCAAAAGTTGTTTATGTCTTCACTACAGAGATGGCCAACAAGTAAATATTTTCTGTTCTTCATCCATTGTGCTTGTTTTTTCAGTCGTGATGTGCGTTTTTAAACTGGATGTGCACTGCTAAGAAGCATTTCTTTGTCGCTCTAGATGAGAATGAGCACAATGTCAAATTATATTGTGACTATTTGACCATCCTTTACTTGCATTGTCATGAATATGGATGTTTTCGTCTGCATGGACCATCACAATACCATTACATGTTTAATTGGTGGGATAAAATACATGGTTTAAATAAAGCTCTGCGTAAGTCATATTGCCATGCCTGGCTGAAATTACATTTCTCTCTCTCTCTCTCTCTCTCTCTCTCTCTCTCTCTCTCTCTCTCTCTCTCTCTCTCTCTACACTTATTAAACTGTGATTGGTTTAACTGTTTTACATGAAGGTTCTTTATAGAAGAGTGTTTTTAATTAGTGCAGTTACGGAAACTTTAACTGTGATTATTTTCTTCTCCTCTCAGGGCAGCAGATGCCGTCATAACGGGGCATGTAGACAACATCATCACATACCACATGAATAATATCTCTAACGGCAAGGGTGGAAAGCCCCAGCTCCCCCTGGTAAGAAAAAAAGACATCACCAAAACATGTTTTTTCTAACTGTCAAATATGTTTGCTAAATATCAAGGTTTTTACTGACACAGTATTTTTTTGTGTCTGTTTTAGAACAATCAGATTGGCTCCCTCAGAAGTGACCCCAAACAACAAGGAGTTCCGTCCCAGCAACAGCCCTCATCTCACTCCAGTGATCAGAACCACCAAGCAGCCTCTAAAGTAGCGCAGTCAGGCCAGCAGCAACAACCTCAAGCGCAACCCACCCAACCTCAGCAGCCAACACAGGGGGCAAAACCCAATAGCCTCCCTCCAGACAATGCACCTTCAGCTGGTATGGACTCTAAAAGCCTCCCCAGCAGTAGCCCACAGGATGGTGCTGGATCCCATGACAGTAGCAACTCTGCAGGAACACCTGGTAGCCAGGCCTCTAACCAGCCCCCCAATGCAGGCCCTCCACAAAACTTCCCATCTCTTGATCTACCTAAAGGGGCAGATGCTAAGCTCACAGCTCAACACCACCAGCAGTTGGCACACGAAATCATGTCTAGCATGGGGGACAACCCTGAGGGCCTTTCCCAAGAGCAACTTGAACACCGGGAACGTTCTTTACAGACATTACGTGATATACAGCGTATGCTCTTTCCAGATGACAAAGACATGGCTGCAATGGGTCAAGGAAACATGGGTGGACCTCCACCGGGTGCTGTAATGATGGAAGGAGGACCGAAGAAACCAGAACAGGGGCCTCTTCAAGCCATGATGGCCCAGTCTCAAAGCCTTGGGAAGCCAGGTGGTCCAGGAGGACCACGTCCAGATGGGCCTCCCTTTGGTCCACCTGGTCCTAGAGACATGCCATTTTCTCCAGATGATCTTGGACCCCCTCCACCAGGTCCTATGAACTCACATCCAGGTGGAGAGCACGGAGACCATATGACTCCAGAGCAAATGGCCTGGCTAAAATTGCAGCAAGAGTTTTATGAGGAGAAGAAGCGCAAGCAGGAACAAATGCAACACAGACCAATGGGAGACATGATGCTTCATCAGGGTGGACCTAGAGGAATGATGCGAGGTCCACCACCACCCTACCAACTGAACCCTGGAGAGGTGTGGGGCCCTGGAGGCCCTGAACCTTTCCCTGACCAAATGAACATGGGCCCCAGAGGGATGCATCCCCACATGCAGAGAATGCCTGGCTTCCCTGGTATGATGAACCCTGATATGGAGGGAGGTCCCAATGCTATGCCCAGACCTGGAATGAACTGGCCTGATGATATGCCCAAAATGGGTGATGGGAGAGGATTCCCTCCTGGGCAAGGCATGTTTGGAGGTCCTGGTGGAAGGGTGGAGAGGTTTCCCAATCCTCAGTCCGTACAAGAAGCAATGTTCCATCAAGGTATGGGTGATAAACAAGGCATGGGCATGCCACCTGGCATGATGATGGAGATGAATCGAATGATGGGTAATCAAAGACCCATGGACCCTGGAAATGGAGGTGGCATGATGTTTCCCAGAATGCCAGGTGATGGTCCCATGAGCCCCACTTCGAGAATGGAGTTTGTAAAAGGTCTTGGCCAAAGCAGGGGTGAATTTGGAATGGGACCTGGAAATCTCAATGTAAACATGGGCCCTAGCCCTCAGATGATGCCGCCTAAAATGAGAGAATCACAAATGAGTCTTAGCCCAGAAGAAATTATGAAGATGAGGCAAGGTGGAGGTCCAATGCCTGATAGTGTGGTTTCTTCACAGAGAATGATGCAGGGGCCTCCTTTCCCTGACCAGCCTCATCCAGGAGACCTCAACATGGGACCCAACCGACAATTCCCTGGCATGGGTCCCCAAGGCCCTGGAAATTTAAGAGGTCCCCGAGGCGAACCACCCTTTGGACCTGATCAAAGAGGAGGTAATGGTCGTCTTAGCCACATGCCTCCTTTACCACCAAACCAGGCTCCCAATAGCTCTGGGCCTCCACCAGGTCAGAGAAATGTAAGTCGTAAGCCCTCAGACCTGAATGTCCAGTCTGGCCCCGCTAACTCGCCCAATGTTAACCCTCTAAAGTCACCAACACTACGCCAGGTCCAGTCACCAATGCTGGGCTCACCATCAGGTAACCTCAAGTCTCCACAGACACCGTCCCAGCTGGCTGGTATGCTTAGTGGGCCATCAGCTGCAGCAGTAGCAGCAGCGGCAGCCATTAAATCTCCTCCCATGATGGGCTCAGCAGGGGCATCTCCCGTCCATATGAAGTCTCCCTCGCTTCCTGCCCCCTCCCCGGGCTGGACATCATCACCCAAGCCACCCATGCAAAGTCCAGGAATTCCCCAGAACAACAAGCCTCCCCTTAGCATGACATCCCCAAATATGATGGGCAGTGTAGAGCAAGGTAAAATTGAAAATTCTGCTTCTAAAAATGTGTTTATCATAAGAAGAAATTTTAAATATGGCATGTTTTTATATGGTGCTTTCTCCACTGGAGTTATGCAAATATGGTGGATCAGGGCCTTAAAGTAGCTGTTTCTATTTTCATGTAGTAACATATATTTCTGCTTAAAACGTTGCATCAAGAGATTTTAGTCATGTTCTGTTGACCTTAGAGATGTCAAATAAAATACCATTAGTAAAATACCGTCATACTTCCTGTTCTTTCCTTTCCTATCTTGTATCTTGTCTTCTCATTCTCAGGTGGTAATGTTCCTCCCTCAGCTCCTCCTTCCAGTGGTTCCTCCAGCCAGCCAGGTGGCATGAATGTGCCAGGAAGTCTTCCATCCAGCAGTCCTTACACCATGCCCCCGGAGCCAACGCTATCCCAAAATCCTCTTTCCATCATGATGTCCCGAATGTCCAAGTTTGCCATGCCTAGTTCTACACCCCTCTACCATGACGCAATCAAAACAGTAGCCAGCTCTGATGATGACTCGCCTCCTGCTCGATCGCCAAACCTGCCATCTATGAACAACAGCATGCCTGGTAATATTTATGAGTCAATAATAAAGGAGTAGGAATAGATAATGGTGGCTTTTCCTGGTGCACTAAAAACAATATTTTTGTTCTCTTTATAGGTATGGGTGTAAACCATCACCCAGGTCATCCTCGAATGATGACGCCCAATTCTTCTGGTCCCATGCCTTCCCTTAGCCCGATGGGGATGAGCGCTATGGGCTCTCAGCCTCTTTCCCATGGTATGCCAAACCAGCTTCCCTCGCCCAATCCCATGGGCCCAAATATGCCTCCTCACTCTGGGCCTATGGGTCCAGGCATGATGCCTCATGGTATGATGATGAATCCAGTCTCCCAAGATCCTGTTATGGGTAACAACCAGATGATGTCACAGGGGCGTATGGGTCTTTCTCATCGAGGACAGGGCTTCCCTCCTGGTCAGTCACCTCCACAGCAGGTCCCCTTCCCTCATAATGGTCCTGGCCATCCGGGCGGCTTTCCTCATGGAATGGGTTTCCAGGGAGAAGGGGGCCCACTGGGCAGGATGGGCAATATGCCTCACGGGCCTGGTGGTGAGCCAGGCATGTGTAAACCTAACACTCCAGGCAGCCAGGAGTTCAATAACATGCCGGGTGTCTTCGGTGATTCAGATCTACATGAGGTCATGCGACCAGGAGCTTCGGGTATCCCAGAGTTTGACCTCTCTCGAATTATCCCTTCTGAAAAGCCTAGCCAGACTTTGTCCTACTTCCCTCGTGGTGGGGATGCCCCTGGTGGGAAGCCACCACACCCGTCTGGGCCTCCTGGTTTTGTCCAAATGCAGGGGATGATGGGTGAGGGCAATCCAAGGATGGGCCTACCCATGCAGGGAATGGGTGGTCCTCCTGGCCCTGGACATATGGGACCACAGGACATGCCCATGGGTAATCCAGGCCACAATCCCATGAGACCACCTGGTTTCATGGGTCAGGCTATGATGGGGCCACAGCACAGGATGTTGTCTCCTGGCCAGCAACCAGGAATGATGGGAGGCCCTGGAATGATGCAGGGAAAGGAAAGGCCGATGTACAACCACCCTGGCCCAGTTGGCTCTCCTAACATGATGATGTCACTACAAGGGATGAGCGGTCCTCAGCAGACTATGATGATGCCCTCTCAGATGAGGCCTCGAGGAATGGCAGCAGATATGGGCATGGGATTTAACCCTGGCCCAGGGAACCCGGGGAATTTAATGTTTTGAGCCTCCACTACAGTTATGAACAGTAAGGAAACTGTGTAACCTGTGAAATAAAAACCTTCGTAATGAAATACAAAAAGAAACCTGTGCTCTTACGCAGATATTTGTGGAAACTGGGACATTTTCTGTGCACATTCATCCCACCCTGACACCTGGTTAGAACAAGGTTTATAGCTCACAGTGATGGGTAACCATTGCATACACATGTATGTGTTCACAGGGATTCCTCTCCAATGGTAATGTCATTTTACAGGTGGTAGTGTGAGAAGCTAATTGTGCTTTACTCAAAGTTGGGCTCAGGTCCGGCACAGTTTTGAAGAGACTTTTTTTTTTTCTTTCGGTAACTTGGGAATGTATATGGAATTTACAAGACTGACTCATGTCGAGGATATTTGCTTGACATAGTGGATGTGACGCCACATAGAAAGTCTGCAGCAAACCAAGTCTGAACGTTGAGGGGCTTCATTGTACTTTTATACATGGGTGGAAACTAAGATTGTTGAGAATAAAAAAGTCCAAGAACTGAAAGAACAGTCTAAAAGTCAAGGAACATTTTGTCACAAGGTGCACCGTCTTGGCTATATGTTTACATCTCATCGCATCACTTCCCTCCAAACAGGAAATGCTCTTTGTATGTGTGTACTGTACTTGTGTTGTTAAAGGGATTCTACCAGTGATTTCTATAGTTTTTTTTCATCTTCATTTGTAAAGGGGGGATTGAGGTGCTTGTTTGTGGACAGTAGGTGACACAACAGCACTACAAAATACTGTGTACTGTGGGGCGTACAGAATATTTTAAATTTAATTTTCTTTGCTACTCCAGTGTATGATAAAACCAAACTAAGACCTCATACAGATCATAGTATTATTAAAAAAAGCACAAACAAGAATTAACTGTAAAGAATAAAGTGTTTTCTTTTCTCTTTTTTAATTGTAGAGAAAAACACTTTGACAGTCATTAGGAGCAGTAATCAGATGTATGCAGTGTGGTTTCCCGTTCCTGTTTTAGAATCTTCTGTAAGCTGGTCTGGGTACAGGTGAGGGTGACTGTGGAGGGGCATTTTTGAACCCCGTAAACCAGCACTCAGTTCTGCAGTGACGCTCAGGCTACTGTCTGCACATCCATGTCTGCCCGACAAGGACTGCAGTCAGGCTGTCGCTGTTTGCCACCACTGCGGAATACATTGAAAAGATGGTTTTGTTTTGTTTTTTAATTGCTTGGCTGTGTACTGCTATACAGTGCAGCGCTGACAACATCTGAGCTACTGGAGGGTGGCCTTTTTTTCTTTACTTTTTTTTTTTTTTTTTTTTTTGTAGAAAACAAATGATTATTAAAACAAAAACAGAAAAAAAGCTAATAGGTTGTCCTCTTGTCCCTGCCCCTCCTGTGTTGATGCTCGTCATGTGTAACTCCATTGAATTTGGTACTGAACCACTTCCTAAGGCTGGGCTGTGGTGTTGGACGACAAATAAAATATATTGTTTGGTATAAAGAGTCTCATGCCTTTGTGTGTATCTTAATGGTCTTCTTCTGCCCCCTAGTGGGAGTCTAGGCTACTTTTTTCTGTTCAACTACTAGTTGCTCAAAACTGACACTGCTTTTTCAGAAATGTATTGCTGTTTCCATTAGAATTGTAGTAGTTTTGTGAATTTGTGATTGCTTTAAAAGTACTATGAATCTTTTGGAAAATATGTGGAATCCCAAAGGAATTGTTTGAATTTGTGACCTATAGGACTGAACTAATACTGACCATTTAAAGCATAATTAAGGCAATCGATTATTTTTGCTAAAGTAAAGCACAGTTACAGGTTCTGTACTTTGTGGATATTGTAAAATGACAGGGTTTATATTGATCTTTTGTATTGCAGCAAAAAATGGGTAAGTTGGGTAATCAAGTCATTCAGATCAGTAAAAGCAGTAAGCCCTTGTTTCATTCGTCTTTAACCGCTTGTAAATATTTTGCCTATTATCCACATATGTAATCCAATATTTATGTGTATATATGTATATGTGTGTGTGTGTGTATATGTATATATATATATATATATATATGTATGTATATATATATATGTGTATATATATATATATGTGTATATATATATATATGTGTATATATATATATATATATATATATATATATATATATATATATATATATATATATATGTGTATATATATATATAT
>CAIGQZ010032813.1:17708201-17725971 GCA_903798205.1 Danio tinwini
TATATATATATATATATATATATATACACATACATACATACTGGAAACTGTCACTGTTGATCTGTAATGATTATTCACAGACTCATAGCGATCTTTGCTGCGAGACATTTTATCTGAAGCTAGCAGAGATTGTCAAGCAGCTGCTGTAAGGAGACATTTTTAGTCCCCATATATCTACATAGACAATGCATAGCACTTCAGTGGCAGAATGACGACACATGACCTGTTGGCTTACACAGAGCATTCTGATGAGTGCTGATCTACAGTGACTAGCATGGTGTTGTAGTGAAGGCTGATTCTGCCATCTAGTGGTATTGTTACCTTTTCTTTTTTTAATGGATTGTTCACACATAATGAGAATTTAGTATTTATTAGTGTTTACCCTCAAGTGATGCTAAACAATCATGAGTTTACTTTTTCTGTTAAACACAAACTATTTTTAAGAATGTTGGAAACTGCTAGCCATTGAAATATATGGGTAATGTTAGAAATAAATAATGGAACAGTAAGAAAAAATATGGACCTTACTGGTTGCTTTTACCAGCATTGTTCAATACGTTGTCTTTTGTGTTTAACAGAAGGAAATTCATTATGGCTTGGAACTATTAGAGGGTTAGATTATTATTTTATTTTTTTTGCTGTATTTTCCCTTTAAATGAATGAACCATGTTTGCTTCACCCAAGTTGAGCTCAAACAGGACTCAAAGGTCTTTTTTTTAACCCAATTTCACTATTAAAGTCACACAAATACATGCAAATTACATGAGCTGCCCTGCTATGAATGACAGTCTGGATTTACAGCAGTTTCTTATTTTTGCAATAATATTGCATCACATTTGTGTCCGTTGTCTTTTTCACCCAATCTAAATGGGCTGGTGCAGTCCTCGAAATGAAAATCGTCCATCTCAAATGATTGATTCAATGTTTTCTATTTGAGATCTGCAAAATTGTAATGTCCACTTTTCAGAAGTCCTGAATATTTTTATGCTGCTCCCATCGGCAAATAAAATATAACATGTTATTTTAAAGTGAAAAAACACAATATGAAAACAGTGCAATATAGGTTAACTTAAAGGTGAATGAAAAGTGATAAACCAACATGAAACAGTGACAAAAAATTCAATGACATGTTTTAAAATGCAAATAATTCAAGAACTAATTAGGAAAAAGGCAGGATTTTACACAATCCTATCCATTGACTGTTAGTTGAAGAAAAAGTTTCCACATTTTGTTGAAGATAATGAAGATGAACATTACATAATGTTCATACTGTACAGTAACATGCACTACCCAATAGTTTGTAATAAGACCAGGCATGCTTCAAAAGTGAAAAAAAAATAGTTCACCCAATTCTGTTATTGTTTACTTATGTTAAGTTCAGACTGCATGATTTTAGCCCCTATTTTGACTCGCCGGCAGGTTTTCAGAAATTGCCGTCAAATGCCTGAATCCACAGGCAAGTCAGTGCTCGTTCACATGAGTAACAATCACACAGCGTGAACTATCAAAGACGCGATCTGAGAGAATCGTCGATGAGTCGCGGACACCTGTGAGATGTTTGACATGCTAACTGCCTGGAGCTGTCTGCGATTCAAAACCACGCCGTGTGAAATGTGTTCTGATTAAAAATAACATCAGCGATTACCTACAGCCAACGAGATAGCAGCATTGACTAGGTTGGGTATCTCCAGACAAAAAACCCAGGTGAGCAAATTACATTTTCTACCCCACTAAGGTTTCTTTCTCATTATGTAGTTAATAAGAAAATATATACTATGTGACCTCACATTGTATTCATGTCACTTCTCATGTGTGTTTGGTTGTGAGACGTAGTGGACCGAGACAATTTATTCAAATTTTTTTTCTATTGTAAATTCATGCAGTGTGAAATCCAATGTTGCCAACCATTCTACAGTGTAAACGCAGCACCAACTGAATGCTACCCCAGATAGTCATGCAGTGTGAATACATCTGTGACTACTTTGAAAATTGTGCAGTCTGAACTGGGCATAAGCCTCTATTCTTGAGTTTTTCTGTTGTTGAACGTAAAAGGTAACCGCTAACCATTGACATCCATAGGAGGGGGAAAATACTATGGAAGTCATTGGCTACTGGTTTCCAACATTCCTCAATATCATCTTTTGGAAACTCAAGGAACTCATAATGTCTTGGAACCACTTGAGAGTGAAGTTATTTATTTAAAAATAAAATTGGGATGAACTATTCCTTTAAGGCAAGGGGACTCAAACTCGGTCCTGGAGGGCTGGTGTCTTGCAAAGTTTAGATCCAACCCAATTAGACACACCTGAACCAGCTAATCAAGCTCTTTCTAGGTATACTAGAAACTTCCAGGCAGGTGTATTGAAGGAAGTTGGAGCTAACTATACAGGACATAAGCCCTCCAGGACCGAGTTTGGGCATCCCGGCTTTAAGGAGATTGCATTTTGATTTCATGTTGACTTCTCTTAATGCATCACTCACTCACAATTGTGCAAATGTATGAACTGATTTCTCTTAGGCTCAGTCTGTTTGACAAGGTCAAGGTCAAATCAGGTCAAGTGCAAATATTATGTTTGAGGCTTAAGGCTGGTTTATACTTCTGCGTCGAGTGATTGGCGTGAACAACACGGCGCCTGCATTGTGCGTAGTCGTGCATTTATATTTCTGCATGCTGTGTGTTTGTGTTCCTCTGCAATAACAATTCTGAAACACTAGCTGGCAGTACGTTGTTATGTTCCTCTGTGTCGAGTTTCTTCGCAGGGGTTTAAAACATGTAGCTAAAACTCACTCATTCAGAGGCGGGAACCTGCGGACATGCACCAACATTAATCATAAGGTAAGCACAACAAAAGTTTCCATCTGGAGCTCCTTCATGGGACTCGACACCTGTAAACAATCGCTCTATCAGGCTCGCGGCTCTCAGCACCACCCATGCTTGTCAGCACTACCAAGCCAACTAATCACGGAGCTTGCGCTATGCATCAGTGCGACATGTAGTAAAATTTTTTAAAAGGCGTCAGCCATGGTGAGGGCTATTCGACAGCATGAAGGTTGCACCGGAGCATACGCATGCGCTTGACCAAGAAGTATAAATCAGCCTTTAGTCACACTAGACAACCCAATTTCCACATATGATTGGCCAGTGCTATACCGCAAGGTCGTCCGGTCTCATGCGGCTGCTGGTCCCGCTGCTCTTGCTAAACCTTCGCTTGTCCTCAAAATCGCTGCTAAGGAATGAGGGCGAGGCGCAGGAGTTGGGGGCCTCTGTAGGAGTCTGTGAGAAGCTCAAGAAGTTGACCCCTAAGTAGTCTTGTCCTCTGTGCCGTTCGGTGACCATGTTCGCAGAGTTCTGCTGGTGCGCCAGTCGGTCGTGAAACGGAGGGCAGGTCGGATGTAAAAGCGAGTGTGTCTGCAGAGTAGGAGAAGATGGTGGCGAGGTCAAGCATTGGTTGAAGTCTGGAGGTGGGGTGCAGGCTCTGTTTGGGGTGGACGGATTTGGTGAAGCTGCAGGCATGGTGGACGGCGTGTTTGGTCGTTGTTTGGAAGCCTTGTATCCGTGCACATACTTCCTCAACTGCTTCCATGCCAAATGATACAGTTCCACGA
This sequence comes from Danio tinwini, assembly GCA_903798205.1. NCBI lineage: Eukaryota > Metazoa > Chordata > Actinopteri > Cypriniformes > Danionidae > Danio > Danio tinwini. The sequence continues at coordinate 17,711,808 of CAIGQZ010032813.1, forward strand.
TACTAAGCAACAGTGACACTGCTGCTACTGCTAGCATGAAGACAATGAACACGTTCTTCTCTGTAGGTCTGGAGATGTAGCAGTTGACCGGATGTGGACACGGAGGGGCTTTGCACACGTAGAGTGCACTGAGGAAGACTCCATAGATCAGGTACTGGATTATGATGAAGATCACTTCCATTACAGTGCGGATGAGGATGCTGAGGACATATGTTTGGAGCAATGCACCCTTTAATCGCACCTTCCCACCACCTCCTCCCTCGTCCTCCTTGTTCTTATCATCGTCTGGGTACTTCTCTCCATCTCTCTGCGCTCCTTCATCATCCTGCTCTTTCCTCCTCTTTTCCTCTCGGCGGACGCTGTGCATTGCGTGCCCCATGTAGATTAGAGAAGGCGTCGACACGAACACGATCTGGAGCACCCAGAAGCGTATGTGTGCAATAGGAAAGGCTCGGTCGTAACAAACGTTCTCACAGCCAGGCTGCTCCGTGTCGCAGGTGAAGTCTTCCTGCTCGTCGCCCCACGAGGATTCAGCAGCCGTGCCCAGAACCAAGATCCGGAAGATGAAAAGAATAGTGAGCCACACCTTTCCCACTGAGGTTGAATGTTCCTGGACTTCTTCTAGAAAGTTCCCCAACAGACTCCAGTCGGCCATGCCTAGTCAGAGAAGCCTGAGGTGGGAAAAAAAGAGGTGAAAGTAACAGTGTTAGGTAAAGTGACTTTTAAAAGTAATACAGTTGAAGTCAAAATTATTAGCCCTCTTGTGGAGTTTTACATTTTTTAAAAACATTTTAAGGCAAACCTTATTAGCCTGCTTAAGCAGTATTTTTTCCAACTGTCTACAGAACAAACCAACTGTAAAGTTTGTAAAGTTTTATCTCAAAACACCCATCAGATTTTTTTATTATTTCTATCTTAAGTTTCTTTTTTGTAGCATTTAGCATCAGCTAACGGTTTTTGTGTGCTGCGCCTTTAAGGCTAATCCTTCACGTCCACTGTTTCCACGTGCCTGGCAGTGGCTCCCTCGGCTGCGTCAGACAACAGACAAACACGAAGGAATAAGATCTCAGGTAACGTTTGTGAGGAAAAGCTATAGTAAGAACTTTACCAATGAGTATTTGATGCATGTTGTGGAGTAGTGCGGAGAGACAGCACGCGTTAAGATTTGCTGTGTTTTTGCACGCAAATGTGACAGGATACAGGTTAATCTCCACTGCTGTATGAATAACTGTTATGTTAATGTACAAAATAAACTTGATTTAATGTCCACAAACCGGGATTGAATCGTCTTTTATAATTGTTCTGGCTGAGTTGATGAAGTAAGTCTGAAGTAAATCGCTGTAATTTATTACAAACATGCACTGTTTTAAAACATTTTAAACTTGTAAAACTCACTCTTGATCACATTTGATGATGATTGATGATCCTAAACTGAACAGAATTTTATTTACGGTTGCTTAGTGTGCGCACGTCCTGGTCCTGTGTCTGGTTGATATGATTATACACGTTACTACGGAGACATGTTAATACGCAGCTGTCAATCAATTCGGTGGGCGGGGGGACTGCACTCCTACGTCAAGTTGCGGTCGGTCTCAAAACCGCTCCAATTGGTCCACTGTTTTTATGTTGTTAAATTGAAAAAAAGGACTGGGTGTGTTTATATCACCCCAATATGACAGTATATACACTATACCTACACATATGTCTGTCCAAACAGCTTGAAAAGTAGATTTTTCACTATAGGTGCCCTTTAAACAGAGGTGGGTAGTAACACTTTGTGATTTCAGCCATGATGTGACAAATTTGGGAAATCCTAAAAGATTCCTGTAATGCTAGGCTAAAATCTGCACTCTTCAATTGTTGGTTTGATATGTTCACTGACAGCTGATCAATGGTGGATTTTCCTGCGATGAGGTTCTGGCAGTTTCAGATGATTTCAGGCACTTTTCTGCAGTGTGATTCAGCAGAGATGAGCATCAAACCAACATCCAATAGCAGCGCCAAATCTGATGGCGCAATCAGAACGAAAACTTCAAACCAGCCCAGGGGAAATGTCCCGGTTTTATTATTGAGACACACTGTGAGCAATATTACTATTACAGATTGTCAATGATTGCTTGGAAATAACATGTCAGAAACAGGATAGTGAAAGTGTCAGGGATGGATGATGTCAAACTTCAGGTGAGTTTTCTTGCTTATCCGTCTTTGGTGCGTCTTTATTGTTGAGTCTGACATTGTAACAACTGAGATCTTACACTGTTACATGGGAGTTATGGTCATGCAGTCTGGCAAGCTACAATCATGTAGGAGTATATAAAAATTGCACAGTTTAAGCCTTTGTTATTTTTGTGTATGTTTTTAGATTAAAATAGACCAACGATGAGTGTGCATGAATGTTTCTGGTTCAGCTGGTTCGAATGTTCATTCCGCTGTGGCGACCCCGGATTAAAAAAAGGGACTAAGCCGAAAAGAAAATGAATGAATGATTAACATCCATACGGCCAATTTATTTATTCAGTTCACCCGTACTGCATATCTTTGGACTGTGGAAAGTCACACCAACTAGGGAAGAACATACAAACTCCACACAGAAATGCCAACTAACCCAGCCAGGACTCGAACCAGTCCCCATCTGGCTGTAAGGCGACAGTTCTAACCACCGAGCCACCATGTCGCCCTTACTTTATTATACTTAACTACAACTTTACACAACACAAAAGTCTAACACCTCATGTCTTTTGTTTTGAAACCTTGGTATTAAGTGGGCAAATGTGTTGCTCAGTAGGGTTCAATCAGGCACTCAAGGGCTGTATCTGGAATTGCCCCCTTATACCATCATTCAATCTTCCCTACATTAGTCCAAAAAGTACTCTACTTGTATAGCCGTGCTGCTTCTAAACGGTAACATGTGCACTTCATTATTTTGTAAATATTCATTTGCAACACTATCATAATCAAAATATTTTGCTTACCAAAGTCTTTTGTGTTCCACACAAGAATTCATACCACACAAATCTAGGACGAAATGAGAATGAATAAATAACCTATTTTTATCACTATGACCCATTTTGACCAGGAATGTAAAAGTTGCTATAAAAGTATTGTATGTTTAAGGTCACATATCACGCAAAATCAAGATTTATCAAGGGATAGTGTGTAAAAAAAGCCACATTAGAGTGGTTAAAATGCATTCCAAAACCTGCTGGGTATCTTTACAAAGGGGACATGCCTGAACAGTGGGCAGGGATAACCAGATAATTTGCATTTAAAGGCATAGAAAGGTAACAGAATTATTACTTATTGGGCCTAAATCCTGTACACAGCAGTTCTCACAACTCGACCTGCAATTAGAGGGATACAAAGTTAGCGTTAGCTCTACTATAAAAGATCTGGGTGTCATATTAGACAGCAATTTAACCTTTAAAAATCATATATCCCATGTCACAAAAACTGCCTTCTTTCATCTAAGAAATATTGCTAAATTGCGAAATATGCTATCCATCTCAGATGCAGAAAAGCTAGTTCATGCTTTCATGACTTCTAGGCTGGATTACTGTAATGCTCTGTTTGCTGGTTGCCCAGCATCCTCTATTAACAAACTTCAGCTAGTACAAAATGCAGCTGCCAGAGTTCTTACCAGGTCTAGAAAATATGATCATATCACCCCAATTTTATCCTCCTTACACTGGCTGCCTGTTAAGTTTCGTATTGAATTTAAAATATTGCTTCTTACCTATAAAGCCTTAAATAATCTAGCTCCTGTTTATTTAACCAACCTCTTGTCTCGCTACAATCCAACCCGCTCTTTAAGATCTCAAAACTCAGGGCTTCTTGTAGTACCTAGAATAGCTAAATCGAGTAAAGGAGGTCGAGCCTTCTCATTTATGGCCCCTAAACTCTGGAATAGCCTTCCTGATAATGTCCGAGGCTCAGACACACTCTCACTCTTCAAAACTAGATTAAAGACCTATCTTTTTAGCAAAGCATACACTTAGTGCATCACATAGCGGTATGACGCATGATGTGCCCCACACACGATTTTGCTTCTTGTTTATATACACTATGAACAGCAGCTACGCTAATTATTCTCCTTATTCTGTATTTCCACCTGGGGGTACTCATCTCGAGGCCCTCAGACTATGCAGTGCCACTGATGCGATCCAAGACCAGCGACGAGACGATCCCAAGGCTCCCGGACCAGGCCGTATCCTGAGCTGCTGCTGTGGTGGTCATGATGGAGAGCATGAGACTGATTCCTGTGATGCTCCAAGGACAGACGTGTCTTCGCGGAGGTCCAGCTACTGCGCCTAGACTGCAGCTCTGCACAAGACATTTGGCCATAGGAGAAAGTTGTCGCCACTGGCTTGCATGGTTCGGGATCTGTAGAGCTGCGCATCGATGGAATTGTTCCTCAGTGTTTGGACTCTCAGTAGTGATTATTAAACCACACTGAACTGAGCTAAACTAAACTGAACTTAAACACTGAAAACTGAACTGACACTTTTCAATTCACTATAAACTTCCATGTGAAGCTGCTTTGACACAATCTACATTGTATAAGCACTATACAAATAAAGATGAATTGAATTGAATTGAATTGAATAGATGCAAATCAGCTAAAATTTCCTCTGAACTAAAAGTTTCCAACGGGACATAAGAAATGGTCTAATAGGTATTTTAAGCTGAAACTTCACAGACACACTGTGGAGACAAAAACTACTTATTTTACATCTTGTTAAAAGTCATATGAAGTACTTTGAAATATGCATTTTTATTTAATGTTTGTCATGATCTTAAGGGAAACACGATGAGAGGGCGGGAAATGGAGTTGCTCCTTCCCTTTAAAAAAAAAAGCCAGATATTGTTTTGTTTTTATCAAAGCTCTGCCAGTGAGAAGGACTGAGCTCAAGTGCATCAAATGAAAAGCAAATGAGATGCGTCTTGAAGGGGGAGGGGCATGTCAGATACTAGAGAGCATTTGATTGGTTATGATGTGATGAGAAACTGTAGTGTGAGAGGTAACATGAATAAAACTGTTGATCTATTTGGGCGGAAGTGACAAACTGCAAGATTTACATGTTTATATCAGTTTCATATCTTCTAAATGTGAATTGTCAATATATTGGAGCACACTACCTCATAGATATCCTAAAAACTAACAATACTGACAATAACATCTAGAATACTTTGTTTGTATTTCATGGGACCTTTAAAAGGACATAATTGGAGCCCTTAAACACCAAACAAAGCAATGACATTTGCACTATTTTCAAAGCAATGTGTGAAATCAAACATCCTCTAAATGCATAATTGTTGTGTGACAACAAGGCACTAAAGGGGGCAAAGTATCTTACATGTCTTACTATACTGCATATATATTTGATAATTTTTTAAGTTGGTGTCTTTTGTCCATACAATGTACAGCGTGGTCATTGGTAATCAAAATGTTTTATGGTTTCCAACAATCATCCAAATAATTAAGTTTTTATGGTTAAATAAATGATCATGGACACATTTAGGGTTACAATTTGTTCATTTATAACAAATCGACAATATTTATATGGAGCAAGATCAGTCTCAATACTAATAGTGAAAAATGTTTTATTCATTTATTATCTAAAAGTGAATTAGATAATAAATGCATTTACATAACAACTAAAGTGGTAAAATTTCATGGGATTCAGTTCAAACAGAACATTCTGATCACAGAGGTGATTGTCAAAATGATATTCTGAAAATGCCGGCCGGTGACAGCAAGTGATTGTATTACTAAACGAGTCATTTATTTAACCGATTCATTTAAATCAGTGATTCGTTCAGTAAGATTTGCTACTGAATGCATTGAATCCAGCTATTCACGAATGATAGAAAGATCATCGTACTCAATATTACTAATATATAACATTACTCAGCTTTTTTATTTCTTTGACAAATGTCTAATAATACAGCTAAAACAAATCATTTTATTTTATATAACATAATAATATCGACACAGTGGCGCAGTAGGTAGTGCTGTCGCCTCACAGCAAGAAAGTCGCTGGTTCGAGCCTCGGCTGGGTCAGTTGGCATTTCTGTGTGGAGTTTACATGTTCTCCCTGCAATCGCGTGGGTTTCCTCCGGGTGCTTTGGTTTCCCCCACAGTCCAATGACATGTGGTACAGGTTAATTGGATAGGTTAAATTGTCTGTAGTGTATATGTGTGTGTAAATGAGAATGTGTGGGTGTTTCCCAGTCATGGGTTGCTGCTGGAAGGGCAAAAAGAAAAAAAAGAATCATGTCCTGCTAGGAAGGTCTCCAAAATACCCCACACAAATTCAAAGGACTCCATGCTTGTGTGAGCATTTTCAAATGCACATTCACTGGTTCATAAATACATCTAACATAATTCATAAATGCATGAGGAAAGTAATCCAAGAACTTTATATATGCATAATTATGTAAATATTTTAAATGCATTTATGTAAGATGCATATGTGTGAGCGTTTGTGAAATATGTTTGCTTTTTACTTTTGAATTTATGAATTGGAGTTGTGGATTTATGATTAGAATTTTGGAACTGTGCTGTGCATTTGTAAAATTTATGAATGCAAATGTATTATTTTTAAGTCTATCATTTCTTATCATGTGTTTAAAAAGACGCATTTAACCACTAAAGGAAAGTGAAAACTTTTACACAAAGAAGTGAATTGTACCTTTGATGAAGTCAAATTGGAGTCAAATGAGTTGCTTGCAAAAGCTGGTTATGTAACCCTGCCGGTCCTACACCACCCAACCCGCTCCGAGCTGGGATCAAACCGGCAACTTTCCACATGGAGTCGGTTGCTCTACCAAGGAGGCTAAAGACTTTTTTTATGTGCGTTATGCTTCACCTACACCAGCAGGTGTCAGAATGAAGTCTTACTGACAAAAGTTTCACAAATGTGTCATTAAATCACATCTTTGTATGCAATAGGGCAGGGGTGTCCTGCAGATTTGATCTCCAACTTGCCTCAACACACCTGCAAGGATGATTCTACAAAGCTTAGTAAGAGCTTGATTAGCTAGCCCAGGTGTGTCTGATTGGAGTTGGAACTAAACTTTGCAGGAGTTTGCACCCCTGCTAGTGTTTATTCCCATACTGATAAACCTTTGGTCAACGGTTAAATGCTTTTTTCCCCTATTTTATACCGTTCCTTTTACAGCATCAATGTTCTAATGTAATTAAATTACAATCAGTTAAATAGACCTTGGCATTAATTTAGTTGCTCAAGCGTAAAACAAGACAAAAAGCCATTTACTCACACAAGGCCGTCAGAATCGGCAGGCTAGCGCAGAAACTCCATTGAATATACTGGGGTAAAATAAATGTTCATATTTTAAAGACATGGCGGGGAAATTTAATGCAGTGCTTCTTGTACAATCTGAGACCCACCTTATATCTGATATCACTCAGCCAGTGGAGATCGCTGATTTTTAAAGAAAAGACCTTAAACGTGCAGATTTTGCAATGGCATACAGTTCACCGAAAGAGCTAAACCCAAACTGACAAATTAAAAGTGCTTTACCATACTTCAGCACATACCCTATATAATTTAGTAAAATTTTGAAACAAAATCAAACTATATTTAAAACTTAACTATCTTGTCCTCTGACACCTTGTTGCAATTCAAAGTTCATTATTTGTCATATTACCACACAATTTCTACATTAAATGCAGAAAAGGATATTAAATAAAATAAGAAACATTGTACTATGAATATATCAAATCCAGCCTAATATATCTTATTTCTCATGCAATTATAAAACAAAGATATTTGGAAATTTGAAACAAAAACTATAAAAAAAACAAAACAAAACAAAAAAAAAAAAAACCAGGGTCAGGGATGTCAGCTATTCAGAGATTGTATATTTAGATTTGTGTTTCTTTTCTTCAATGCAAATGTTTCCCACACACTCGAGCGCTGAGAGTCTGGGAAAAGCCAAAGAAAGAATTTAAGGAACCTACAGCTAAAAATATGCAGATGCTGATATTAACTGGCATTTTCTGAGTATTCAGTAGCGGAGGGTTTCCTGTTAGACCAAAGCCAATGGGAATAGCGTTGCGGTCAGTGAAGTTATATTTTTGGATCATTAAAAGACTATAAATCTGTTTACATTACTATAATTATATTACTATGAACTTGTTAAAAGCACACATTTTTAGCTAAACAACAGAATTAAGACCCAACTGAAGTGCTAAAGCTTATGAAATGTTAGTGTCGTGGGAAATGTTTGATTCAGACGTTTCCTTGAGGGCAGATTGATGTTACACAAACATCATGTGTATCATTTTTGATTTAGTAGTTCTGTTCCGTCTTTGTGCAGCAATTAGCAGTGACAAAGTGTGAGATTGTTCTTTACTGCTCTCTGGATTAATGCAAGTTTAGTGTCAGAGTCTCAGTCCTCTAGGGGCTTTTTATGGGAAGAGGGAGCCCAGAATACCAATATCATGAGAACTTGAGTAAGACGTCTCTGTGTTTGTATTTGTGTGTGTGTGTGTGCGTGTGTTTAAGTGGCAGTTTGTCTGTGGGAAGCATTGGCATGTAAATTTAATAGTTTAAACAGACCTTATTTGGATCCACCGCTTATCGAGTCGGACCCCGATGCCCCACCAGCATTATTTTAAGAGCGTGTTTCAGCAGGAAGGGTCATTTTCAGTGTTTTTTCTTTTCCCACAACAAGGGACAGTGTACATTATTCAACATTTCTCAAGAACGTAAATGTACCCAAATTAGCCCAAAGACTAGTTTTCACTGGTGGTCCCTTTGTCAGATGCAATAAGAATACAATTTAAACTATAAACAATACTCAAATGATCGATGAATAAAAACAACAATATCAAAAAGCCTAGTGTTCACTATGTTGAATATTAAGAAGCTATTTCTTTAAATTGTACTTAAATGATTTACAGTTTTTCTCAGTGGCTTTGGTGCATTTCTCACAACACTGTTTACATTTGCACAAAAGTTAATGCATTTCTCAAAACAATTAGTCATTTGTGCACATCATAGTAGCAGTTTCTCATTCCTCCCAACAAATTGCAAATGCGTTTGGACATGCATCAATTGCTTTCATACAACTCTCTGCTGTTTTATAACATTATCCTTTGCTTATGTCATGTCAGTCAAATTAACTAAACTTGTGAATGCTGAATAGTCATTCCTAATAAAACTAATAGTCCTCATTTCATTACTTCAATCATTACATAGACAAATGTTGAACTAGTTGTCAAAATAGGTATTTCACATGAAAAATATTTTCATAGGACTTTAATAATATCTGGCTATCTATCTATTTATCCTTCTATCCTTCTATCTATTTGTCTGTCTGTCTGTCTGTCTGTCTGTCTGTCTGTCTTTTTGTCTTTCTGTCTGTTTATCTATCTATCTATTGTTATTGTTATAGACGGACGGACGGACGGACGGACGGACGGACGGACGGACGGACGGACAGACAGACAGACAGACAGATAGACAGATAGATAGATAGATAGATAGAAATTAACTAACCAGGGAGCAGAACTTGAGCGTATATAAATAAGAAAATATCGAAGCAAAAATCCCACTTTAACTACATTCCTAACTACAAGTGAGTTACAGTGATTTCTGCTGTTCACCTCTTTGGCCTCAGTGACTTGAACCCGGCCAGTTTCCTTTCAAGTGTCTTGTAAGAGGGAAATGATATTGTTCAGAATTGTTTCCTAACAGGGGAGGAGAGCAGGACACACTTATAGAGAGACTCCAGCACATTCAGTCTGCCCTTTAAAAACCTGGTTCCCACATCTGATGCCAAACAACCCTTCCCAGTTATGTGCTGACACAATTATTGTGCACACAGGAAATGGGAAATGATTACCTCAATGTTTAATGAATAACAAAGAACCTGAACAGATAGATAAATAGACAGATAGATAGTATATCTATCTATCTATCTATCTATCTATCTATCTATCTATCTATCTATCTATCTATCTATCTATCTATCTATCTATCTATCTATCTATCTATCTATCTATCTATCTATCTATCTATCTATCTACCTACCTACCTACCTACCTACCTACCTACCTACCTACCTACCTGTCTACCTGTCTACCTGTCTACCTGTCTGTCTGTCTGTCTGTCTGTCTGTCTGTCTGTCTGTCTGTCCTTCTTGTCGGGGTCTCTCAAGAACAGCATCTTCTTTGATCCAGTGGTACTTTTGGGGGACACAATTGTCTGACAATATGCTTTTGCATTATTTTAATATGGCTATTTTGTTTTTCTGCTATCTATTCTGTACACAATAAAAACTGATTTGACAAAAAGTCATGACAGCAAATGTTTTTAAGTTACTTTAACTTATTTTAATAAGTGAATCATGTTTCAACTAAAATATTTTACTTATATAAACCTTAATTTAATATTTTTATTACATTACATCACATATCCACCTCACATTCAACCTGACTTCAGTGGACTTGTTTAGCCCAACACAGGCTAGAATTCTCTCACTGAACAATAAAAAGTAATGAATAAATAAAAATATAAGGTTAAGCAATCAAACAGAGCGTCATGGTGGCGCAGTGGGTAGCACAATTGCCTCACAGCAATAAGGTTGCTGGTTTGAGCCCTGGCAGGGTCAGTTGGCATTTCTGTGTGGAGTTTGCATGTTTTCCCCGTGTTGGTGTGTGTTTCCTCTGGGTGCTCTGGTTTCCCCCCATAAGTCCAAAGACATGCGGTATAGGTTAATTAAACAAGCTAAATTGGCCATTGTGTGTGTGTGTGAATGCAAGAGTGTATGGGTGTTTCCCACTGTTCAGCGAATGTTTTGAAATTAACTGTATTGGTCTGGCCCTCTTAAACCACTCCAGAGTCTAATTTGGCCCCAAATTAATTGCCCACCCCTGATCTAAGGCACAAAGATTTGTTATTTATTTATTTATTTTTTGCAGTGTTCTTGTTAGCATGAAATTCATGACAACTTTTTTTATGTTAGTTTAACATATTTTAAGTTTTTAGGTAATCAGGTTTCAACTAAAATAATAAAATGCACGCAATAGAGGGAATATTTACCATATTAAAAGAAGTTTTTGTCCTCAAATGGATATATTAGAAACATTTCTTACAGGTGAACAACAGAAAACTATGATCACCTCAGGTAAACCTCATGTGCTTTATTCAGTGTTAAATGCTAACAATGTGAGTTTGAATGCCATTTTACATGCCATTTATTGCCCTATATTGAAAGCAGCAGATAGTTCACTTCAGATCTTGAAAATAAGATAAACCTTTTGAAATTGAACTTTAGAACTAAACACATGTCAGTGAATCAGCATGTAGCATGCATTTTATAATGTTAAAGAGGGTTAATAATATGTAAAAGGATTATAACCTCTACCATTTTGTAAGTGAGTGCATATTCTGTGCTTCTGAATGGCTGTTTTTAAATGTCTGTCGTGTTTTGTCTGGTGCAAACAGCCAAATTGCTCATAACTGCGTATCTCGTCTTGAAGCGTGTTGTTAGGACACGCGGGTACAATGTAACCTGCTCACCTAATGATTACGTCCGTAATATTTATAGTATTTGTGAATTTATATCCTCATGTGAAACTAAATCTGCGTCTCATTTCGGAGTCTACTACTGTCCACCGGAGTTAGCATTTCGGTCACGGACAAACGCTTTCAGAGCCTTTCTGAATGGCTGAATGAAATAAGCTGTTTTCCACCAAGGCAACCCGGAGTGCTGAAATATAATTGGCTAAACTGGCATTGTGCAGGTTAAATTTATCGAAACAAAGACATCGTTCTGGCACGGAAAAAACTTTTTTAAAGCAGAATATCTGACTTCAACATGTTTTTTCAGATAAACATGTTCAATTAGCATGTTTCTTAAATATCTGCAAACATATTATGGTATTTGTATGCTTTAGAAGAGTCAAAAACTTACATAGCACCTTTAAATCTTAGCTGTGCTTTTGGCAAATTATATTAATGAACCTTAGCGTTTGGCTTACAACATATATATATATACACTAACATTGTGTTCGTTCATTCATTCATTCATTTATTCGTTTTCCTTCAGCTTAGTCACTTATTTATCAGAGGTCACCACAGCGGAATGAACCACCAACTCAGTATCTGCAGGTTATTATAAAGTCTTAAATAGTCTTAAATCCACTGAAATATTGTGTTGTAGGTCTTAAATGATTTTAAACAGGTCTTAATTTTCCTATGTTCATGTAAAGCTATATCCAATTGGGCCAGCACTCATCCAATCACTAACAATATATTTCAATAAAAGTTTTAAGAAGCCTTTATTCATTAACTCTGTTTACTTATCAATATGGTTTAGTTACCTTCCTTACAATAACATTTGTTTTTAAGGTTTTTTAAGGTTTAAACTTGGCCATTAAAAAATCTTTAGTGTTTAGCCTTGTGTAAGTCAGAAATTTCAGTCATTATGGTCTTAAAATGGTCTTAAAAAGGTCCTAAATGACCTTTTGAAACCTGTAGAAACCCTGCAATTATTCCAGTATGATTTACGCAGCGGATGCCCTTCCAGTCCCGATCCAGTACTGGGAAACTAACATTGAGTTATTATTATATTTTTACATTTGTTTTTTAGATCGGGGGTCTTTTCTGTGATTTAAAAAGTGGGTCATGGGTCAGCAGACTGTACATCAACAGTCTACTGAATGCGAACGTTTCTCTACGCTATTTCTGTGTCGATGAAACATTGAGGAGGAAGGTGGTGAGTCCTACTCCCTTCTCCACTTGTTTACCCGAGGAAAGGAGAACAATGTGGGAGTTTTCAGCGGCAGGGGCATCTGGAGATATGAGCTGCTAAACAGCCATGGAGAGGAGAGCCATGCTCTTCCGGTCTCTGTTTGTCCTGTCTGTGTTTGAGTCAGCAATGTGGCAGACGGCACAATGAAGAACACCTGAGCCATACACATATCAACAATTCATGCACATGGAGATCCTACATGATCAAATGCTTTTCTAAATACATATTTTATTTTTTATGTTTGGGTCTTTTTAAATGTGGGTATGTATGGAGTGCACTCCAAAAATGATATATTCAAACAGTCCTGACAGCTTATGTTTTAAGTATTGTAACTTATTAAACTTAGTTAATCATGTTCTAACTTAATTCTATAAGTTACGCAAGCTGTTTTAAGTCAGTTTAACATCATATAAGTTTAATGGACCCATAAGGTTAATTTGATTCAGCTTACAAATTTAAGGCATCCAGGATTTTGTTTCAGTGTACTTGTTTAAACTACATATTTAAAATGAGTTGAAACAACACAATTATTAAACTAGTTACAATTACAATGAGTTTTTTATGGGGGATAAATTATGTTCAATCTACCTAAATTTGTAAAAACAATTACGTTAACTTAATCGATTTGTGTTAAAACCCTGCATTTTTTTTTTAATGTACAGTTTGGTGTCTAAGAATAGATCAACACTGTGACCAAAAAAAGTTCATTTTGGAAATTAAAGTGAATAAATAAGCTTTCTATTGATTTGTTATGATAAAACAACATTTAGTTAATAAAATCTGGAATATGTGAGCTCTAAAAAAATCTAATCTTTGAGAAAAGCATCTTCAAATGTGTCTAAATTAACATCTAAACCAGAGATGCCCAAACTTTGGTCTGTGGGCCAAAGATGGCTCTTGGTAACCTTTAATTTGGCCCGCTTTCCAGTCTTAAAAGAGGTGTATTTGTTTGTGGTAGTTTTATTGTTGAGCTACAAAAAGCAAACTGAAAATAATGTTTCAGTTAAACATTGCAAATGAATCCGATAAAAAAAAAAATACATTGTCACTGATCGATAGAAGACAAGACAACACAGAAGAGTCAGGTGCAGCTTTTCTAGTGTATTCGGCATTAATCTCCATTGTGTTAAAAATAGAAATTATGTTGTTATTGTAATAAGTTCAATTAAAATCCTGTTGCATTCTTTATTATGATTAAATTTATTTATTTATTATTAATATAAAATAAATTAAGAAATTAAGCATGGTAACTTTGATTTATTTAACACTCCAAAAAATATTGTGCTGCTTGTTCAACCTACTTATGTAAAATGAGCTCATACCACACAATTCTTGAGAATTTGTTGGGACAACTTAATTGTTTTATGTTTAATCCACT
>CAIGQZ010032813.1:17732324-17765643 GCA_903798205.1 Danio tinwini
TGTGTGTGTGTGTGTGTGTGTGTGTGTGTGTGTGTGTGTGTGTGTGTGTGTGTGTGTGTTTTCAGAAAAACCTCCTGGGAACCATCATAAACGGTTATTCATCAGGCTTTTCCAATTAGTTCCCAGTATGTTCATTTAATGGAGAGACCTAATGTTGGTCCGCAGCCGAAAAGTCTGTAAGGTTAGATTAAATTAGATCAGCGCAGCACCTATTGAATTTCTTATTCAGAATTTAAATAAGGCCCAAAGATATTCGGAGACTTTGAATTGAATAATCCAAAGAAGTCATTCATAGTAGGTTATATTAAGATTCAGTATGCTCTGATCATTCTTTGTATGATAGATATTGAACTATGATTCTGAAATTCAACTTTGTCACTTGGTTTCATTTCTAAACAATTGAAAACAAGTGGTGTTATATTGATGTAGGTTCATATGTACATTCAATATATATATATATATATATATATATATATATATATATGTTTCCCAGTGTTGGGTTGCGGCTGGAAGGGCATCCGCTGTGTAAAAATATGTGTGCTGAATAAGTTGGCGATTCATTCCGCTGTGGCGACCCCTGATTATTAAAGGGACTAAGGCGAAATTAAAATGAATGTATATATATATATATATATATATATATATATATATTTGCTCCTTGTTAAAACTACTTATTTAAAATTAGCTGAAGCTTAATTGATTTTTGTTCAATCTACTTAAATTAGTTAAGCTAACTTAATGGATTTGTTTTGGGACAGCATGAATGAATTATGTGGAAACTGCATTTTTTAGGCACTGTAGAGCACTGTATGCTGGGTTCCACACAATTCTTTCATGTCCCAACATGAAAGAATCCCAACACAAATCGATTAATTACTTTATTATTTTTACACATTTAAGCGTGTTAATCATAAAACAATTAGGCTGTCCCACAAAAAGACAAAAAATTGTGTTAATTCAGCTCATTTTAAATACAACGAAACAAATTTTTTGAGTGTGCAATTCTGTGGTAACAAAGGAAAGATGCTTGTACAAAAAAAATAAAAATAAAAACGTGAGGCCTTAAGTGAAAGATTTTTCCACTGTTATTGAAAGATCAGCTATGCTAAATATTATTTCAAATATTCTACATTAAATGTATACTGCATGTCCTCATTTACTCAATCTGCCACAGTTTGACACTTTACTTGGTATATATTTTTATAATATGTGCAGTAAGCTATAACTATAGCTATAACATCAGAAAAGTGATTTTCAAGCATCAATGTGCAAAATGCCTTTTAAAGATTATTAATCAAGATAATTCATAATAGATAAAGATAATTTTGTGTAGAATCCAAAACAGATTTCTATAATGATTATAATCATAATAATGATTATACTATGTAAGTTACTTTATTAATAATAAACTTTACTCCTTGTTCAAAATATTACAGAATAATAAAACAAGCTATATATATATATGTCCCCCAGTGAAGGGTTGCAGGTGGAAGGGCATCCGCTGCGTAAAACATATGCTGGATAAGTTGGTGGTTTATTCCGTTGTAGCAACCCCAGATTAATAAAGGGACTAAGCCGAAAAGAAACTGAATAATTAAACATAATAATTAAGTTCTGTACATCTTAAAATATTGCTAAAATATAATGCTTCTGTTAGGAAATGCTTTTAATATTTATATAATATATATACAGTTGAAGTCAGAATTATTAGCCACCATATGAATTTGTTTTCCTTTTTAAAGTGTTTCCCAAATTATGTTTAACAAAGCAAGGAAATTTTCACAGTATGTCTGATAATATATATTTTTTATTTGTTTTATTTCGTCTAGAATAAAAGCTATTTGAATTTTTTTTTAAAACCATTTTATTATCAAAATTATGAGCCCCTTTATGCTATATTTTTTGATAGTCTATAGAACAAACCATCATTGTACAATAACTTGCCTATACACAGCAAAAATTCCAGTGTTAAATATACAGTGTTTTTTTAGTGTTGTTCATTGTTAAAACCGGAGTACATTTTAGTCCATGAGTGTGAAAGAGCGTATATTTAAGACTTTTCAGTGTCAATATGCAGTGTATTTCCCACTAGTGATGGGAAGTCCAGTTTTTTTTAATCGAACCGGTTCTTTCAGAAGAACCGGTTCGAGTAAAAACATGTCTTGTTGCATTAAACATGTCTTGTTGCATTTTAAAATGTTGAATGTATTGAAATTATTTCTGAAAAGATTAATGAACATTTAATAAATTAAAACTATTTTCCACATATTTGATCACTGTTATCTGTCACACACACCAATTGATAATATAGGAAAAAAGGTAATATATTAACACTTTGAAGAGTAACACACTCCAGTTTGATGTAAGAATAAACTCTTACTGTGTTAAAATGAACTCTGAGTGTACAAATTTCTCACTTTAGAAAGGGTTATTTTAACTTAAAAAATGGAGGGAGTCATATGTACACCCAAGGAGTGTTAAGTTAAACTCAAATTAAGTTAAATGTATACAGAATTTTTACCCTATCCTGCCTAGTTAGCCTAATTAACATAGTTAAGTTAAGCCTTTAAATGTCAATTTATGCTGAAAAACATCTAGTAAAATATTCTGTATTGTTATCATGGCAAAAATAAAATGAATCAGTTATTAAAAATTAGTGATTAAAATTTTTTTGTTTGGAAATGTATGGAAAAAATCTTTCCGTTAAACAGAAATTGGGGAAAAAATAAACATGGGGGCTTTTAATTAAAAATGTAAGAAATTTTTTATTGAATTAATTTAGCCTTGCTGGGCTGAAGCGACTTCTTTCCAAACATAAAAAAAACCTTTTCTAAGCCTTAAAACGTTTTTCAGAATCAGAATCAGAATCAGTATTATTGCCAAGTGTGCTTCACACACACAAGGAATTTGTTTTGGCAACAGAAGCTTTCAGTGTACATAAAGTGACGAGTGACAACACAAAATTAAATACAAGACAGAAAAGGCAATAAACATTAAGCATTAAACAGAGATGCAGTTAGTCAAAAAGATCTGAATGTTGAGTTGTATGTACAGATATGCTGTAAATATACAGGTTATAAGGTGCTGTGTACAAGTGGTTATGAGAAAGTATTGCACGTTTATTGCACAGTAGGGGATTATTTAACTGTTCATGAGGTATAAAACAGGACAGACTAACAGAATGCAAGTGCAAACACTGGAGAGCTCCACACCAAGGCAGCCATCCACGGCGCCATCCTGAGAGTGAAATGAATCATTTTTTAAACCTTTGGTTGTGTGCGTATGTATACTCATTTTTATATCTGCACAGTTTTGCTCCAACCCTAATCAAACACAGTTGATCTGAATAATCAAGGTGTTCAAAAGAGTCTTAAACACCTTGATTAGTTGCATCAGCTGTGTTTGATAAGGGTTGGAGCAGAACTGTGCAGAGCTGCGGTTCTTCAGGAATTGACTTTGACACCTATGGGTTTAGGGTTAGGGTTGGGGTATGGGGAGAGAATATACAGTTTGTAGTAGAAACATCATTATGTCTATGAGAGTCCCCACCATGATATTGGAACAAATGTGTGTTTGTGTGCGGGACACTTTCTACATACCTGATTGAAACCAATTAGCGTAGCAGCAGATGTCTGAGATCTGACAGGTATGTGTTTGTATCTCTGTCGACCGATGAATTAAAGCCTCTGCTATTTAGTGATGAAACTTGACAGACTCTTGTTTACCCGAAAGCCCTTCTTCTCTGCTCTGCTTTTGGAATGTGGGATTAGTTGTCAGAACCACTTGGCGGTCTGACAGTCATAGAGCCTCCGAGACCTCAGAACTCCAGCTGAAGCTTCCCTTTGACGAACGCTTGTGCGATTAATGCCCGAGGTTACACATCCTGAATGGACAGAGTCAGACTGTTGATGCTTTACTGTTAATGAAGAGACCAAGCAGGTTTGTTGACACCTCAGCAGGATGAAAGATATTTTTCTTAAAGCATTTGAATTTTTGTAGACGGATCACTCGTTGTCAATATAATCCTCAGATTAATGCCAAAAATTGACTTTTTATTACTCCGCTTGACAAAATGAAAGGTCTCCTTCAACGATAAAGCCGTACTTGATGGATGAACTGCTGATTGTTATTGTTTTTCTAGATGGTGACCTCAAAAAATCAATTCAATCTTCCTTCAGACGAATCCTGTTCAGTGTCTCTTCTGTGGGACGAAAGATTACAGACACGCTGATGATCATAAGCAGCTGCCAGCAGGCCGAACGGCGTCACGAACGATCTGGAAGTGCCCTCATATTCAAAGGGCATGCTAAGAAATACCAGCAGAGCCGTACCACCTCCTTTCCCTCCCTTTCCCTCCTTCTACTCCTCCTCGTTCCCCTCTCCTCTCACAATGCTCGACTGCCACTCTATTTTAGTTTGGAGGAATATCTCCTCATCAGGAAGGAAAGTGAGATTGTATTGAGAAACAATGGGGGAATCGGCTTGGGCTTGTGGTCGTGATTATTTAGAGCTCCAGAAGGTTCATTAGCTTTTTGTTTCTACAAACATGATTCAGTCAAAACAGCATTTATGGGCAGTGGTGGAAAGAGTACTGAAAAATCATACTCAAGTAAAAGTACCATTACTTGCCTAAAAATGTAATGCAAGTAGAGTAAAAGGATCTGTTGTAAATATGACTCAAAGCATGAGTAAAAAGCCCTTTTAAAAGTACTCAAGAGTAGTGAGTAGTGAGTTTTATGCTGTCAAAAGCTGTGCGTTTACATGTCATTTGTGCATGTGTGTGTAAACGTAACATCCTGTAGTGCATTTAGTTATTGTCCAGAAGGCACACAACATCATGAGACATTAATATTAGGTTAGATTTAGGTTGTGATGTCAGGTGACCAAAATTAATTGTCAAGCCAGCAGCTAAGCACAATGTTATTTTGTTGTCCAATAATGACGTCAAATAACGTTGGTATTTGGTTGATTTTAGGTTGTTAGAATGTGACCAAAATCCATCATCGAGCCAACATCACAAAACCAACGTCATATATGACGTCAAATACTGACATTTATTCGTCAGATATGGCAACCAAAATCCAACGTCTGATAGATGTCAGGGGTAACGTTCACACAATGTCAAGCTGTAACATCATTAGATGTTGATATTTGGTTGGTTTTAGGTTGGACATTGGATATTGATGTTGGCCTGACGTTGAGTTCTGATGTCAACCCGATTTTCATTTCCAAACAAAATGCAAAGTCCCCATGATGTTAGGATTTAACGTCAATCAAACGTCATGTTGACGTCCTGTGCCTGCTGGGTGTTTAAGGCCATTTTGGTCATCATACAGTAAACATCCGGCATCTTCTCATCAGTGACATGCATCTAAACAGTCTCTGGGTTAATGTGCGTGAAGATTTTGAACATCTTCAAACTTCCAGTTTTCTGCCATTATAAAGTGCACACGTCTTGAGGTAGTTCATTATGATGCGATTTATCTTTTAAGTTTTGGACAGGAATCTCAGGACTGATTTTTCTAATCCCCATGAACAAGAAAAAACAAAGTAGTTACTGCAGGTTGAAAGAAAGTAGTGGAGTAAAAGTACAGTTACAGCACAAAAAAAATTACTCAAGAAAAAATAAAAGTACACATTTATAAAACTACTTAGTAAATTACAATTCCTGAGAATTTAAATTACATTAAGGTATTTGTAATTAGTTACTTTACACCACTGTTTACGGGTATTCCTGAAACATTATTCATCTGTTTTAATACACTTTAGACTAAATTGCACTTAAAAATGAAGACAACAGCTAAGATTGGTTGAATATCTGCTCTGTACAGGCCACTTCTTTCAGCTCTGGTATGTGGCTAGATATTTACTGAAGGAATCTTATTAAATACTTTATATCCCCCACATTAACATGCATGCAAACATGTGAGAAGGATAGGGGATAGTGCTAGAGGAAATGTGGGGAAGACTTAGCAAACTATTTTCACATATTTTAGAGTTGCCCAGCCATTGTCATACTGAGGTGCGTTTCTGAAAACCATTGTTAGCCAGCTAAGGTTGCAAGTTTCGTTGTTACAAACTTGTTGATTTGCCGTTTCCCAAATCCATCGTTCCAATAAACATTTGCAAACTGCGTTGCAAACTTGTACGTTTCCAACTACACCTCTAGAGCTGTAGTCAGAAGCATAGTTCCTGGCTGTGTTCTATTCCCAGTTATCCCCCCTTTGTCCTATTTATTTAGAACGTTCCAACATTTAAACTTGGAATGATAAAAAAAAAAACATTAAGGTCATCTCTCTTAGGTGTAATTTGCTTTCAAAGTATTTTTTACAGTTCAGTTTCAGTGACCTTCATATTGACAATTGTGCTCCCTTCTCAGTTCACTTTTAAAACATTTATACCATTTTGAACGCAGCCGTGTCCCATAACAAAAGCTACATTATAGCTGACCTATTATTTAAAAGCAGAATTTATGTTGCCAAAGCTTGTGAAAACTAAAATATATAGCATACGTTAATGCTTTTAATTTATTTTGTAGTTACTTATTTATTAAGAAATGTATCTGTACTGTAGGCCTATATGATATGGGCCTGTTGGTTAGAACATTTCTGCAGTGGTTTGAATGTGTCAAATTGTAAAAGTAGACTTTTAAAAAATAAATAATCAATACCTACTTAATAATAATAACAATAATAATAATTAATAATAATAATAATAATAATAATAATAATAATAATAATAGTAATAATAATAATAATAATAATAATTATTATTATTATTATTATTATTATTATGAAGTAGGATTTTTTCTTTTCTTAATAAATTGTCTTTAGAGTGTCATTATGGGTGTTTTACGTTATAACTCGTCACTACATCGTTCTTTTCCGAAATGATGCATCGTACTATGATAGTTCAGCCACAAGTTATGTTTTTGTTTGGGAAACGCACCCCTGGCAAGATGTAATGCAAGTAATACAAAATAATTTTGGTGATTTACTGGACTTTTACAACAATTTACATGAAAAATATTGCAGCCAACTTAATGGTAAAAGACAAGCATTTATTAGAAATACTTGTTACTGATCTAATGTTCAAAATATGCAGAGGATGACAGATTCTTTAAAACTACAAATGGAAAAATACCTGTAATATTGGGAGAAATAGATTGCTCTTATGCCTTCACACAGCGTAAATGGAACGTTATATGTATTTGTTAAGGTGGCCTGTAGGGAAATATGTAACATTGGCTCATTTTTAAAATGTAGCCCTATATATGTTTCTGGAGATTGCAAATTATGTAGCCAGAGCTATGTATGGTTGCATTTCGTCTTTAAAATGAACGATGCGGAGTAGTATGACGCCGTTCCTTTTCTCGCTAACCAGCTAACTGCTTACCTGCATATACCAGTTACCAATTTGTCCGGTAGTTCATTGCGTAAGTCAGCGGACTTGAAATGCAGAGCGGAGTTGACCGTGAGCATGGGTCTGGTGAAGAATGGTTTAGGTAAGATAAAACCAAAAGCTAAAAAATAAAGAAACAAGTAAATAACAGGGTGAGGATGTGGTAAAATTTGAAAACGTGGTAAAAATCAGTTGGCTTTTCTTTTTCTGGATTGCGTTTTAAAACACTGCGGTTTGGTTTGGGGAAAGGGTAGGTGCTTTTCAAAATAATATTGGTTGGGTTTAGGGAAGGAGAAGGGTGGGGTTATTGATTGGTTGGTCAGTCAGTCAGTGAGTTAGACAATAGCAGCCTCTGGTAGATTTATGTGAGAACAGAGGCGCGAATGGCACTCGCAAGAGATATTTGAGATCTCAAAAAGCATACACAGTGGCCTCTGGCAGATTCTCAAAAACAAAAATGTAGCTCCTAAGATGTATTTGGCACTCTCCAGAAATGTATATAGGGGTACGTCATTGGAATGAGCCTGGATTGGAAATATGTGACCAGTCAACTGTTTAATTAAGTTCTGATGTATTATTGTATTTTTTCCTTGTTCTTCCTTAAAAAAAAAAATAAATAAAATTTAAAAAGACAACAAAAAATGGGGATTTCAAGTAACGTCTCCGTTTCTTTGATTCCTCCAAGAACCTTTTTAAAATTACATTTTTTATAATCTAATGAAAATTTGTTCACTGTAAAGAACTTTATTTGTGAGATAAGAATGTCCAGCCCAGTGTCACGAGGAAACGTAAATATTTTATGTATTGTCAGAATTCATATGAATTCATACAATTTAATTCATATGTAAACATAAGATTTTTAAAAGGAGGCATCAAAACACCACCTTTAAATGTACCCCTCATTGAAGGATGATCAAATCATACTAAAATGTATGAATCAAATTATATGAATTGATATGAATTAGCCACTAAATCAAAAAGTTACAAATTGCCACAAGATTGCGTTGAATTTTTTTCACTGTACTATCAATGCCAATAAAGCCCCTTGTATTTTTCAGCATTAGTACAGAATACACATTTTTTACGAATGTCAGTGCAAGAAGTACTTTGCGTGGGAACCATTGGAATCTGTTTTTTAATAATCAGCGGATCATCAGTATAATCAAAAGCCAACATAAAACATGAAAGTGTCTTAAGGCCTTTTCCAAAACATGGGGGATTTACTCAACGATTAAAGCCTATTATGTAACAGTGTTTCTTCTCACAACCATTGAAACACAACCAAGTAAGATGCCACACTCTCAACCCAACAACAAATATCTCTTTTATAAATCCATTTTTATTGGAGTGATGCAGGCACATGATTATTGCTCAGATGTGAAATTGCAACGGGACATTTAGGAGAGCCACCATGTGACTGGGCTAGCTTCGGGCCATTGTTCGGATATATCAGTCTGGAGTTTGCCTTATTTATCTCTTCATTTCTGATACTCACAGTCAAATTAAATCTTTGACACCAATCTCAAAGACACAAAAACTATACATTTCAAGAGTTCACACTCAGCTATTGGCTGAAACAATTGGCAAATTTTGCATGCTGTCCTGAGAGAACCCTGAGCTCGGAGATATTTGAGCCCAGGGCTCCCACCTTGTCATGTAGCATGACAGGGGGGTCTGAGATCAGATAGGTCTCAAGAGCTCCCCCTGGTAAAGGAGGAAAGGGGGAGATGGTGTGGATGGGGGGATTCTTCAAAACGAAGATAAGGAAGGTAGAATAAATGGGTTTATTTATTTAAGGCTAGAATTCATCTGATTGGTCTAGCAATGATATCTGATTGGACTAGCAATGATTATTGATGCCAGACCAGCCGTAATCAATCATATCATGTGCTTCTCTCGAAATTAGCTTATAAAACTTTATTCAATAATTACACTATTGTTTGCTCTGATGCTATTGCACTCTTGAGAGGCTGTTGGAGTATTGTTGTGTGGTTACTAGAGTTTTCTGGGTGGTTGCTATGCAGCTGCTACAAGAACTTCAGCAAAAGATTGTTTGAGAAATCGATTCTGAGACTTTCGAAATGCATGTCTAATCTTTCTTTAATCAATTCTGAGCTCAGTTATTAACAGAAGATGGTGCTGTATGCTTTACGAAAAGCCAAAGTCTGCTTGCATCAAGCTGAGACTGCATGCATGCTTTTTAATGGCCCGTTTCCACTGAGTGGTACGGTACGGTACGGTACTCTTTTATGGCCGTTTCCACTGTCAAAAGCGTATCGAACCGAACCATACCATACCACTTTTTCGGCACCATTTCAAAATGGTACCAAACACGAGAAAGGGTACCAAAAGGTGGAGCTACAGATGCAGCTGAATGCTGATCGGTTACAGTGATACGTCACGATCTCGTGGAACTAGCCAGAATGAAAACAAAGGAACGTCATGTTTTTTTAAATACACAGCCGAGACATTATGTGGAAATACTATATGCATATAATAACGAGCCATGGATGACCTGAGTTTGAACAAACCTTATCGTTGTCTTGATGAACAGCCACAAAGCCAAGAAAAACAAAATCTGCTGTGTCCTGTTATTGTTTTACGAGACTGTCTATAAGTGTGAGCGGTTTTCGCTTTCTCCAGGGAGCTCGCGATTACGTCTGTATTTGATATAACAAACTTCTTGAGCTGATGATAATAACGTGTGTATGATTATTGAAGTGTCTTCGGCATCTGATCCTTTCAGAAAAGAAAAGGACAAACGTGAGAGTGAATCGCGAACAAAAAGGAGAAGCCCGACAAAACACAGGAGCAAATTGTTTCAGCAACCTGAATCATGGACAAACTGCCATGTTTATCATCACCTTTTGGACTATTATGAACTCGGAATGACGTAATTACTCTCTAACAGAGGCTACATGTGCTGGTGAAGATTACAGACACAGATGAGAGGTTTGCTCTGACTGTGGGCTACTGTATATGTTGCGTGCTGTTTCTGAACTCAGAAAAGGACTAAATGTATGCTGTGTGTAGTTTATCTGTAATTGGTAACTGTAATTGGAAACTGTAAGGGTCTGTATGTGTTCATATGTGTTATATTTATTTATTGATTTTATATAATTGCAGACGTTACAGTAGGCTATTTTTATCATTGATCTGCAGTTATAATCAAATCATGTTTATAGAAAAGTTAGTAATAAACATTTATACCCAAGTATTTATGTGTATAAAGCATCTGTTTTGTGAGAAGTGCTTATCATATGATTTGTGAACGACCTGTAGAGCTTTACTGTAGACATTTATTCGAGCGAGAGTGACGTCGACTGAAACTCTCTGCTGTACACCACGTCCACCAAAAGGGTACCCTTGGTAGTGGAAATGCTAACCTGATAAAAGTGACCCGTACCGTACCATACCACTCAGTGGAAACGAGCCAAAAATGTGTACACCAGGGGTGCCCAGTCCTGTTCCTGCAGATCTACCTTCATGCAGAGTTCAACTCCAACTCTGATCAAAAACAACTAAACCAACCAAGACAGGTGCTTTTGATCAAGGTTGCAGCTGAACTCTGCTGGAAGGTAGATGTCCAGGAACATGATTGGGCACCCCTGGTGTCCACCTAACCTCAGCCCTAACCCTACCCCTCAAAATGACATCACTACACTCTCAGAAATAAAGGTACGGGAGCAGTACATTTTTAAAAGATACATATTTGTACCTATTGTCCACTGTAGTACCTCAAGCTACACATTAGTACCTAAATGCATCTAAAATGTACCTTTGAGGTACCAGTATGGACCCTTCAGCTACAAATATGTACCTTTTAAAAGGGTACTGCCCCAGTGACAGTTCTCGTACCTTTATTTCTGAGAGAGTAACCCTATTGAGTGCATGCGTCTGAGACTGCATGTCTTAAGCCGCCTTTCCACTGAACATGACATTCAGACACGACTGTCGGAATACGCCTCCTTGTGGCAGTCGCACAGAATTGTCAGTTTTGTCGTGCACCATGGGAGAGAAGCTGATTCTTGCAGTGTCCGAAATAAAGGAGTACGAAAGCAAGAGCCTTTATTCTCCGTGAATTCACCATGGTTAAATGAAGGAATGAATGAATACTACAAACTCATAGACCGCTAAAAATGTTTGCAAATAATGTGGAGACAGCAGAAATTTTATATTTTTAATTACTGATTTATGAATAGATTTTTTTTTTATATATATATATTGACTTTTTTCGAAATGAAAAAAACTACTATTTCTCATCTCGTGCGCACGGACCTGCTTGGACAACACTGGAATACATCACATCCGGTCAGCTGGTTGCAGTTCTAGTCGCAGGAGTTCAAATTTTTCAAAGTATCCGCAGCTCAAATCAGATCTGAATCTTTCACATACGAAGATGATCGGAACTCACCGCAGCTCTCGGACTACCCTCCATTGGAAATGAATGACACCCGGTTTGTCGCTTGTCATTTGTTGTGTGCAGTGGAAAGGCGGCTTGAGACTCAGCTCAGCTTGTATGTGAAAGTCTGCAGCCAGATACTGTAGATCAAAGCAGATATCATCATTTTTAACATTACCCAAAACTACTGAATCTAAAATTGTAATAATAAGTACTATGTCTAACATGAGTCTAATGTTTATAAAAAAGAACGCTTTAAAGGTGACCTATTATGCAAAAATCAATTGGTTTCAAGTGGTTCAATCACAGTTGTGTGGCAACAGTGTGAATATAACCAGCCTCTAATGGTTAAAATCGATTAATTCTATTTTTTTATAATCACACATGATTAAAAACAGTTTGCAGAAACAATCTGATTTAAAGATTAAAATCCCCTTTGTACATGTCATCAGAGAGGGAAAGCCCTGCCCATTAGTGACGATAATCAGCCCTGAGTAAGAAGCAGCCTTTCGCCATTAGAGTTTTTACGCTGTACCTGTTGAAGATATTACCATTATAAATGTAGAGTTTTACGATGCACAAATAAACACTGGAAACTATATAGACTACCTTCTTCTGATTCACTTCTGACATTTTTAGTTTTTCACAGAGATAACAAAAAAAAACACCTCACATGAGTGTTAAATAGTTTTTTGTGTCATTTAACGCAAATTTGATATTATTGGAAGTACAGCTTTATAAATGTACATACGTTTAATAAAAAAATACAACATTTTTGAACATTTAAGATGCTGATGAGTTTTTTGAATATAAAATGATTCATTATTCTGAGACTTTTGAACTTTTATGAATGAGCAGTTGGACACCTCATAAAGTGGCCGGCGAGTGTGTGTGTGTGTATATATATATATATATATATATATATATATATATATATATCAACAGTTTAGGCTGGTGGTGGTGGTGTAATGGTGTGGGGGATTTTTTTTTGGTACACTTTGGGGCTATTAGTATCAACTGAGCATCGTGTCAACACCACAGCCTACCAGAGTATTGTTGCTGACCATGTCCACCCCTTTATGACCACAGTGTTTCTAACCACTTCCAGCAGGATAACACACCATGTCATAAAGTGAGAATCATCTCAGACTGGTTTCTTGAACATGACAATGAGTTCACTGTACTCAAATGGCCTCCACAATCACCAGATCTCAATCCAAAAGAGCACCTTTGGGATGTGGTGGAATGGGAGATTTGCATCATGGATGTGCAGCCGACAAATCTGCAGCAACTGCATGATGCTATCATGTCAATATGGACCAAATTCTCAGAGAAGTATTTCCATGTCCTTGTTGAATCTATGCCACGAAGGATTAAAGTAGTTCTGAAGGCAAAAACGGGTCCAAGTTGGTACAAGTTAGCTGTACCTAATAAATTGAGTGTATATTGTAATCAGTGTAAATAAGGTTACCATATATGGCTCTGTGCCTGATAAAAGGTTAACAAACACTTAAATAATAAAAACCCAGGTTGCTTCTGTAGCTTTAACAAGCCTCTGCGGCGGTGGGTGCAGGAACTGCTAGAGGTAAAGTGTGACTGCAACACTCGAAGTTGTCAGCAACACCACTGAGACTCCAGGCACTCTCTCATGGTCATACGGACAGAGATAAAATGCCTCTCTCTTCATTTAGCACTGCCACAGGATTGTGTGAAGAGAATCGGCCATGTGCCCTCAACACACCACACCGCAACTAATTCTGAAACAAGGTCAGTGAAGGTGCAAATGGCAGATTGAATCATCGCTATATATACATTACTCAAACAGTTAAAGGGTAAATGTGCTTGTTTCTCACCTCTGCTCAAACCTTATTTAATTTATGCAAGTTCAGAAGATAATGATGCTTTAAATGTGCAACCACACTGATAAAGCCATACACTCTAAAAATGGCTGGATTCACTGTTGCACCAAAACAATTGATTCATCTTGTCCCAACACAAACTCATTAAGTTAACTTTTTTCTTTCACACATTTAAGTGGATTAAACATTAAAAAAAAGTAGCCCCCCCACCGCAAAAAACCTTAAGAACTGTTGTTTTGGCTCATTTTATACAAGTTTGAAGAAGCAGGAAAAACTATATTCTTGAGTGTCATACTGTGGCCGGGTGCTGCAATTAAAGAAAACACATGCAATTACAAAAAAGCACAAGCAAATTAAGAAAATAGTCCCATTGCTTTGACAGCAAACATGTTGCAAGTCCTCACAACATAAACAAATTTTGAAAAATGCGCTGCATTTACTCATGGAACACAATAGAAAACCCCCCAGCTGGGATTTTTTTATGCTTCATCCCAATTCATGTACTATCCGTCCTAAATAGTATGGAAAAATAGAATTAGTATGTCCCAAATCGTAGTATGTTGAAGAGAGTATGCCAAAGGTTTCCTGGTGTTCTACTATTTGGGGTAAAGATTTGAAGTGTAGAATCGTCCATACTCTAACCACTAGTAATGCCTGCAATACATTGTGCATTGGAGGTAAATTTGATTAAAACAACAGACTCGAGTAAATAAAGTGTAAATAAACTACAAACATGGTGCAAACGCAAGGCCAACCATCAAGTAGAGAGGTTTCTCAAAGTTGTTTGAATGGCATAGATACTGGAAATAATTCTCTGAGATTTTGGTCCATATTGACATACTAGCATCACGCAGTTGCTGCAGATTTGTCGGCTGCACATCCATGATGCGAATCTCCCATTCCACCACATCCCAAAGGTGCACTATTGGATTGAAATCTGGGGACTGTGGAGGCCATTTGAGTACAATGAACTCATTGTCATGTTCAAGAAACCAGTCTGAGATGATTTGTGCTTTATGACATGGCGCTTTATCCTGCTGGAAGTTGCCAACAGTAGATGGGTACACTGTGTTCATAAAGGGATGGACATGGTCAGCAATAATACTCAGGTAGGCCCAAAGTGTGCCAAGAAAATATCCCCCATACAATTACACCACCACCACCAGCCTGAACCGTTGATACAAAGCAGGATGGATCCATGCTTTCATGTTGTTGATGCTAAATTCTGACCCTACCATCCGAATGGCGCAGCAGAAATCAAGACTCGTCAGACCAGGAAACTTTTTCCAATCTTTTATTTTCCAATTTTGGTGAGCCTGTACTAATTGAGGCCTCGGTTTCCTGTTCTTAGCTGACAGGAGTGGCACCCTGTGTGGTCTTCTGCTGCTGTAGCCCATCTGCTTCACGGTTTGATGTGTTGTGCGTTCAGCGATGCTCTTCTACATACCTCTGTTATAACGAGTGGTTATTTGAGTTACTGTTGCCTTTCTATCAGCTCGAACCAGTCTGGCCATTCTCCTCTGACCTCTGGCATCAACAAGGAATTTGCGCCCAAAACTCCCGCTCACTGGATATTTTCTCTTTTTCTGTAAACCTTAGAGATGGTTGTGCATGAAAATCCCAGTAGATCAGCAGTTTCTGAAATACTCAGACCAGCCTGTCTGGCACCAACAACCATGTCACGTTCAAAGTCACTTAAATCGCCTTTCTTCCCCACTCTGATGCCGCAGTCACACTAGAGTTTGTGTGCGCAAAATTCTGCAAAAAGGAACAGGATTAAACAAGATGGTTAGACATTTAAAAAAGCTAGCTTACAATTTCTACCCAGAGAGGTCATCTTTTGATCCTCGATTGGTCTCACACAGTCAAGTGATGCGATTTCGCAGGTCAGAGTTCACTAAGCTTGAACTTTGCAATGCAGCGACCTGCGAAACTTGGCGCACGACCTTGCGTTTCTGGTCTGACGCATTCGCATGCATATGAATGGAAGTCTATGGGGGAAAAGTGCAGTGTGACTGCAGCTTAATGCTCGGTTTGAACTGCAGCAGATCATCTTGACCATGTCTACATGCCTAAATGTATTGAGCTGCTGTCATGTGATTGGCTAATTAGAAATTTGCAATAACGAGCAGTTGGACCTAATAAAGTGGCCAGTGAGTATATGTTTCCTTCACAAAAAGTACATACTTTTAGGGTGTAGTATACGTATGTGAATTAGGACAGTGCATTATTGTGCCATGACTAATGCTCAGTGAAATTGTAGGTGATCTTTGAAAGGTGATTTTTTTTTACATCCTGATTACACCATTCCCTTGTCTTTTGGATATTATTAACCTAAATTTGCTGGCGTTCTTTTTGTAATTGCATGTGTTTTCTTAAATTGCAGCACGTTAAGCTCTCTCTGCCATCATTGCATTTCAGCCGTCCTCCATTTACCCAGAAATCATTGCGAGGATGGTGACCCGCCATGACCTCTCACATTTTAACCACCTAGACAGCGTTAATCCACCTGACGATCATGCCTGAAAAGACAAACTTCTTCTTTTACTTATTGCGTTAACCTTCTGTCACTCATATTGACCTTTATTGTCGTGCAAACAGATGAGCGGATTATTAAGCAAAAGGCTTCTCAAAACACATTCTCAAAAGCCAAACAAAACACTGGCAATGTGGCAAAGTGATATCGCTGGCCTTTTTCCAAATAGACAAAAAAAGCAGAACAACCTCTTGGTGTCTGTCTCGGTCTTGTGTTCTGGTTTCAAAGCTTATTTTCTTGTCCACCGTTCGGAAACAATGGCGAAAATAGATGTGTGCCTTCCACACTCAGCAGAAATCTTTATCGAAATTTCCATTCGCCACAAAGGTTGTGCTGATACCTTCGAGTCTTTTCAGATCTGAGGTTCGCACTCAGCTTTAAGAGTAAAAAAAAGTATGCAGGTGAATAAGAACAAACTTCCAGTCACCCATATAAAAATTACTCGTAGTGGCCTCAAAGAGTATTTTGGTACTTGTGCAGTATTTTAAAAAGCATGTCTTTGCATTAATATTCAAAAAAAAAGAAGAGTCTAGCGGATATCTGTAAACAAATGATGTGTGATCTGTTCTCTGAACTAAGCTATTTTTATTTAATGTGTGAAGAGTTTCTCACACTTCACACAAGCGTCCTAGCAGAAGCAAAAATATTTCGTGTCATTTTCAGCAGTATGTATTTTATTTATTCACCATTCAAATTATACGCTCAGCAGACAGTTTTTTAGGTACACCTTACAACATAGTACCAGGTTAGACCCCATTTTGCCTTCAGAACTGCCCTAATCATGCAGATTCCCTGCTCACACTCCAAAACCACAATGGAATAAAAAAATAACATCTCAATTTCCTGTTTTACTTATAACTTTCACACATTCATTTGTGGTTTCAGGTTTCATTCAACCCACACAGGAACAAATAGACTCAGGTTTGCACACAAGCCTTTTTAATATTGTGGAAACCTGTGTATTAATTCAATTGTTTGAGTTTTTATTTTAATTTTAGAATATGTACATATTTAAATAAGTAAATGAATGTATCAGCTCAAGACACAGGATACAAAACAAGCTATTTGCAATTGGTAAAATTGATACAAGGCAAGATAGATCAATGCTTACATGTTGTTGACGCCAAATTCTGACCCTACCATCCAAATGTTGCAGCAGAAATTGAGACTCATCAGACCAGGCAACGTTTTTCCAATCTTCTATTGTCCAATTTTGGTGAGCCTGTGCAAATTGTAGCTTCAGTTTTCTGTTATTAGCTGACAGGTTGGACATGTTGTGCATTCAGAGATGGTCTTCTGCATACTTTGGTTGTAACGAGTGGTTATTTGAGTTAGTGTTGGCTTTCTATTAGCGCAAACCAGTCTGATCATCTTCTCTGATCTCAACAAGACATTTGCACCCACAGAACTGCTGCTCACTGGATATTTTCTCTTTTTCTGACCATTCTCTGTAAACCCTAGAGAAAGTTGTGCGTGAAAATCCCAGTAGATCAGCAGTTTCTGAAATACTCAGATCAGTCCATCTAGCACCAACAATCATCACGTTCAAGTCACTTAAATCACCTTTCTTCCCAATTCGTATGAGTCTCGATTTCTGCTGCAACATTTGGATGGTAGGGTCAGAATTTGTCGTCAACAACATGTGAGCATGGATCCATCTTGCCTTGTATCAATTTTACCAACTTGCATGACAATGATGGTCAAGAAAACAAACAAACAAAAAAAAAACGGAAACATTTTTAATTATTTATGGTTGTTGTAGAAATAAACCCCATTTACACACATCTATGAATATGATTAAAAACCCTGACATCATAAAATCGCTATTTGTTGTTTACATGGAGATGATAATGGCAACTTGCACTTTGAAACACAAAAGTTTGCATATTCAAGGCCCTATAATGCTGTAGTCATGAAAATGAATGAGCAAAATGCATAAAAACTTTAGGTTTCCACAATATTAGAAGGCGCAAACTTGAGTCTGCTTGTTCCCGTGTGGATTGAATGAGACCTGAAACAACAAATGAAGGTGTGAAAGTTGCAAGTAAGACAGAAAATTGGGATGTGGTTTTGGAGTGTGAACAGGGTATCTGCGGGTTGTTATAAAGTTTTAAAATGTCTTAAATTTCAAAAACCAAATTTTAGGCCCTAAAAAATCTTAAATCCACTGAAATATTGTGTTGTAGGTCTTAAATAATTTTAAATGGCTCTTAATTTTCCTATGTCCATGTAAGGCTATACCTAATTGAGCCAACACCCATCCGATCACTAACAATATATTTCAATAAAAGTTTTAAGAAGCATTTATTCATTAACTCTGTTTACTTATTAATATGGTTTAATTATCTTCCTTACAATAAAATTAGTTTTTAAGGTTTTTTAAGGTTTTAACGTGGCCATAAAAAAAATCATTAGTGTTTAATCATTATGGTCTTAAAATGGTCTTAAAAAGTCTTAAATTTGACTTGATGAGACCTGTAGAAACCCTGGTGAAGCTAATCGTGATGCTGAAATTAGCTCTGTCTATGTTTCCAGAGAGCTGTGAGGCTGCAGAACACCAGCACGTGATTGTGACATCCTGTACATGAAGGTTATCATCAGCTGAGAGAGAGTACTGTTCTGTGACCTGCTGTTAGAGATCCATCTGAAAAAAAAACCCTGACAGAATCCTGGCCAGATGACCGGCCATTCTCAGGCCCTGCTTACTTATGACATTAAATGTTTTTTTGACAGTGTCATCACAAGTGGACGATGCTAGATAAATGTGTTAATGAGGTCGGAAATGTCAGCCACTTTCCTAGGTAGTCAACAATGATTGTTTTAAAAAATGAAGTCTCGAAAACTCAAGCATTATTCACTGCTATTTAAAAGCAGTGGAGAGCCAGGATATTTTAGTGAAATGTTTATTGGGTTGTGGTCAAAGGCCAGGGCCGCAGGGACCTGCTCTTTACACCAGGCCAGGATATTATTCAATATAAATCTGATTGTCTTTGTTTAAAAAGGAGAGGCATACACTCAAAATGGCTTGAGATTGAGTGAATTATGGGATAATTTTCTGTTTTATTATATGAACTGATTCGTCAGTGTATAATTGTATCTACTGCAGTAGCATTAATTCAAAGTAAGCAGTTTTATTAACTTTTGTTTGTTTGTTTTTATTGTAATTTTCTTGTAAAATTTTGGCAATGGTAAAAAAATGATTATTTCTGAGGACATTTTGGGGCATAACAATATGTAAAACATTATGTAAAGAAGGTAGAAGGAAAATACAATTCTAAATAACTTTTTTTAGCACTAATTCACCCACAATGTTTTAGTTTTAGTATATATTTCAATTTAGCTATTCTTAGCAACATTGGCCCCTTTAGCTAAACTAGAATTAAATGAAACAGAATGTCATGCATTGAACATAAAAATAGAAAATTGTATTAATATTATATATATATATATATATTTCCATGTACTGACTTTCTTATGAATGAATGTACACTCACTGGCCACTTTATTAGGTATACCTTACTAGTACCGGGTTGGATCCCCTTTTGGCTTCAGAACTGCCTTAATCCTTCGTGGCATAGATTCAACAAGGTACTGGAAATATTCCTCAGTGATTTTGGTCCATATTGACATGATAGCCACACCCAGTTGCTGCAGATTTGTCGGCTGCACAACCATGATGCGAATCTCTTGTTCAACCACATCCTGCTCTATTGGATTGAGTTCGACCGTGGAGGCCATTTGAGATGTGTTGTGCGGTCAGAGATGCTCTTCTGCATACTTTTGTTGTAACGAGTGGTTATTTGAGTTACTGTTGCCTTTATTTCAGCTCGAACCAGTCTGGCCATTCTACTCTGACCTCTGGCATGAACAAGACATTTGCGACCACAAAACCGCCGCTCACTGGATATTTTCTCTTTTTCAGACCATTCTCTGTAAACCCTAGAGAAGGTTGTGCATGAAAATTCCAGTAGATCAGCAGTTTCTGAAATACTCAGATCAGTCCATCTGGCACCAACAACCGTCACATTCAAAGTCACTTAAATCACCTTTCTTCCCCATTCTGATGCTCGGTTTGAACTGCAGCAGACCATCTTGACCATGTCTACATGCCTAAATGCATTAAGTTGCTGCCATGTGATTGGATGATTAGAAATTTGCGTTACTGAGCAGTTGGACAGGTATACTTAATAAAGTGGGTGAGTGTAAAAGAGTAGGGCAGGACTTTTTATCCATTGACTAAAAGCAAAAAAGTTGACCAAATGGTTAGACAAGTGTTTTTTTCTGAGAAAATCAATTTCATATTTAATTAAGATATATAAATGTAGAAAAGCATGCACTGGCGATTTACATTTATATTTATTACATGCATTTAAAATGATTGAATTCATGATGCTAATTTAGTGACTTGAAGAACAAGGCACTCTGTAACCAAAGAACTTTTCAAGATGATTTCCCTCATTTAACCCCTTTTGACATGACATGTTTTTCACTTTTCAGGGCCATTGGACTTCGAGTCTCCCTTTGTGACTTGTGACCACTGTGCCTTCCGTCTTTCCATTGTATTACCATGGGCCTTTCTTTCCTCCAGCTGTACCCTATCCAATGTGTACACACACAGGAAGTCTCCATATGCCTTTCCTTTGAGTTTGGAAAGAACAATCGATCACCTTTTCTCCACCCTTTCTCCTGCCAATTTGATTTTGTAGGTGATGCATAAAAGGGCACGGAAAGCTTGGACTCATGGTCAGGGTGTGGTTTGATAGCTGTTTGTAAGCATACTTTCAGGAAAAATATCTATTTTAAACCTAATGCTACGTATCAGAATCAGAATGAGCTTGAGTAAATTACACAGTATTTCACTGTAATACAAACTGTATATTACAGTAGGACAATTATGTAGTGTGATACTGTATTTTAAAGTTCTAAGTGAAAATTGCTGTATTTTACAGTAAAGATATACCTGTACATACAATTCTGTAAATACATATACAGACAGATAATTCAATTCAATTCATCTTAATTTCTATAGCGCTGTTACAGTGTAGATTGTGTCAAAGCAGCTTAACTTAGAAGTTCTAGTAAATTAAAACTGTGTCAGTTCAGCTTTCAGAGTTGAAGTTCAGTTTAGTTCAGTTCAGTGTGGTTTAATTTTCACTGCTGAAAGTCCAAACACTGAAGAGCAAATCCCTCGATGTGCAGCTCCACAAGTCCCAAACCAAGCAAGCCAGTGGTGACAGTGGCGAGGAACAAAACTTCACCAACTAATGAAAGTGAAGGGAAAAAAACCTTTAGAGAAACCAGGCTTAGTTGGGCAGGATCATTTCTTCTCTAGACAAACTTCTTGTGCAGAGCTGCAGTCTAGGTGCTGGAGAACGCTGGACGACCATCGTGGAGAAGCTGAAGGTGTGATTAGGTCACCGGCGGGTGTTCAGCTTGCTCCACAGGATCAATAAAAAAAATAAATGGGTCTGTAAATGTGAATTCAGTCATATTGCTGCAGTTAATTTACAGAAAGTTACTGGTAAACTGCTGCCACTAATGCCGAGTTCAGACTGCATGATTTTAGCCCTGATTTTGACTCGCCGACAGGTTTTGAGAAATCGCAAACAAATGCCTGAAATCACAGGCAAATCGATGCTCGTGCACGTGAGTGACAATCCCACAGTATGAACTATCAAGGAGGCGTTATGAGAGAATCGCAGATGAGTTGCAGATGCAAAATCATGCCGTGTGAAATGTGTTCTGACTGAAAATAACATCCGCGATCACCTACAGCCAATGAGAGAGCAGCATTCACTAGCGTGGTTACCTGCAGGCCAGCGGGCTGGGGGTGAAGCTAAAAGCGCTCATTTTCAGTTGATTTGGACCCAAGAAATGGAGGAAAAACGAGTGTAAAATTGGCACGAGCACTGTGTCTGTTTGAGGTGTCATCTGATCAATATCACAATCAGGTCAAAAAGTTAAAAAAGTTGAGGAGAGATTGTTAATTCTCTTCAAAAGCCAGGTGAGCAACACAAGTTTCTAAAGTTAAAGCCTTCTTTTTCCATTATGTAGTTAATAACGAAAGATATATTACTTGATATATTACGTGACCTTGCGTTGTTTCCATGTCAATTCTCGCGTCTGTTTGGCTGTGAGACGTAGTTTGGACAAAGTTGTATGTGATTCTTCCTATTTTAAAATCATGCAGTATGAACTCTCCTGTCGCCGATTGATCCTACATTGTAAGCACAGCGCTGACAGAACACTAGCCCAGATAGTCATGCAGTGTGAAAACATCCGTGACACAACTACTTTGAAAATCATGCAGTCTGAACTCAGCTTAAGTTACTGTAGATACTACTGGAAATTGTTAACAGTGTTTATTTACCAAGTGTGCGCAAAAACACAAGGAATGTTTTGGTGGTTTT
Organism: Danio tinwini; assembly: GCA_903798205.1. Lineage (NCBI taxonomy): Eukaryota > Metazoa > Chordata > Actinopteri > Cypriniformes > Danionidae > Danio > Danio tinwini. The sequence goes on from CAIGQZ010032813.1 coordinate 17,754,933, forward strand.
CAGGATACCAGTGTCTATGTGGTTTATGTGCAATATGTGCAATGTTGACTTTTTAAAAGTGCAGTATGTAAGTTTGACACCCAGTGGTTGAACTAGGTATTGCACTCCTGGATCAAAATAAATGCAAGCGCGGGATGCCAGTTTGAGTACAGGAGCGAGTGATTTAAACTGTGTTCTAAATAAAAGCAACGACATGCAATAGAGGGAATATTTTCCATATTAAAAGAAGTTTTGGTTCTGACCAACACCGGGAATTAATATATTACAAACGGCTTCTATTTCTCACAGTTGAACATGTGAAACCTATGACAGTGATCACCATAGGTAACTCTCATGTGTTTTATTCAGTGCTAAATGCTAACAATGTGAGTTTGAATAGATTCTAAACCTTACCATTTCGTGAGTGAGTGCTTATTCTGTGCTTCTGAAAGGCTGTATTTAAATTTCTGTCATGTTTCGTCTGGTGCAAACAGCCAAATTGCTCATCACTGCATATCTCATCATGAAGCGTGTTGTTAGGACACGGGGTTACAATGTAACCTGCTCACCTAATGTTTGCGTTTGTAATATTTATATCATTTGCTAATTAATAATCTCATGTGGAACTGAATCTGTCTCATTTCGACGTCTGATACTGTCCATTTCGGTCACAGACTCATGCTTTCAGAACCTTTCAGAGTTCATTAAGATTGTTTGGATTCATCTTCATTGCCTCCTCCTTCACCTTACCCCAGACATGCTCAATAATATTCATGTTTGGTGACTGGGCTGGCCAATTCTGGAGCACATTGACCTTCTTTGCTTTCAGGAACTTTGATGTGGAGGCTGAAGTATGAGAAGGAGCACTATCCTGTTGAAGAATTTGCCCTGTGGTTTGTAATGTAATGGGCAGCACACATGTCTTGATTTCTCAGGCTTTTGATGTTGCCATCCACTCTGCAGATCTCTCGCATGCCCCCATACTGATTGTAACCCCAAACCATGATTTTTTCCTCCACCAAACTTGACTGATTTCTGTGAGAATCGTGGGTCCATGCAGGTTCTAATAGGTCTTCTGCAGTATTTGTGATGATTGGGATGCAGTTCAACAGATGAGTCATCGTAAAAACCTACCTTCTGCCACTTTTCCAAATGATCAACTAGAAGTCAAGTTATTATTTGTTGCTCTTACAACTTGAATCAACAACAATACATTTGTCAGGTAGTGTATGTTTATTATTTTAAAAACAGGTAGCAACTGATGTGTTAACTATTTAGGTTGGATATAACCTGAGGGAAAAAAAATATTTGTATGCCTAGCTGTTTTAGTGCATAACGATCTGTAGCGTCTGCCTGAGGGAAGAAGTGTGAACAGTTGGTAGCTTGGGTAAGAGGGGTCCTAAATGATTACCTGCTATTTCCTCATTCTGGAAAAGGACATGTTCTGGAGGTTGGGCAGGTGCACACTAATAAGCCTTTTTAGGCCCCCGTTTTGGCCAGATGTTGCAGGATGTAATGCAGTCTCGTGTTGACTGCATCATCCACTGACCTGTTTGCTTTGTAAGCAAACTGAAGGGGGTCTTTTAAGGGTGCAGTAATGTCCTTCAGGTGGGTCAGCACCAGTCTCTCAAACAACTTCATGACCACAGATGTTAAAGCAACTGGTCTGTAGTCATTTAGACGTGTGGTTTCTTGGGTACAGGGATGATGGAGCTTTTGAAGCAGACTGGGACTTTGCGAAGTATGTGGATACTTTGTCTTCCAGGGCATTCCAGATCTTGGAAGTAATCGTTTAGCCCCACTTTGTGCTAGAAGGACTAAATACAGAAACCAAGAAAGACTAGGTAGTGTCCTAGAGAGCATGTGAGATTGAAGCCCCCAAATAAAGCTTATATTTATTAGGTGGAAGTTTGTTATCAATGGACAAACAAACCCCAGTGGCTAAGATTTCCACAAAATGGTCTCCGCTGTGTATTATTTGGGCTACACTAGAAAGTGGAGTACAAGGATATGTTAAAGACTTTTTAATAATCTCATTCACAGTAACAGTGCTGGAAGTCTGCAACGAGGCTTCATTCACTCTTCAGTCTCCCACGTGGAATGGAAGTGAACTGGATCAGGTAAATCCTCCTTATTGTAGCTGGTATCTCTGGTATGCACAAAGAACAGAGAAGAGAGAGACCAACAATGGATCCCATCAAATGGCTGGCGCTGAAATAGAGATTAATGTGGATTACCACAGAAGAACAAGAGGATGGGCTTCGCTGTTAAACCATGCTGGAGTTCTGTGTTAGCCTGGAGCAATATTTGGCAATCAAATGTTCTGTTGAATTGGAAATATTGGTTTAATATTGCCTGTAGAAGCATGAGAGTTCAATAAAATTGAGTAGTTGGAGCTGGTATATGTTGTGTGTTGGAGATTAGTCTCCAGAGTTGAGTTACTTGTAAACTGTAGTTTATAGTGTCAAAAACGTTCATCAACGCTGTCTTAAAACTATTGAAAAATATCTATTCTTGTTTTAAGAAAATTTTGAAAAACTGTTTTGATCTACTTCAAATGTCAACTGCTTTAGACCAATAATTTACCATGGCAGTTCTTAGATAAAATTACTATTACTGGAAAAGCCACAGTTATTTACAACCTATCAAATTCCATGTGATATTACCTTCAATTTTTTACCCTTGTTAGTTCAGTTCGCTCTATGTGTTTGTTTGGACCAAAACAGAAAAGTAGCTGAAAACTTGTGACAAGCTTATGAAATGTATTAAAGACGTCGATTTAATTCAATTCGTCTTAATTTCTATAGCGCTATATAGTAGAGTGAGTCAAAGCAGCTTAACATAGAAGTTATAGTAAATTGAAACTGTGTCAGTCCAGTTTTCAGAGCTGAAATCCACTTTAGTTCAGTTCAGTGTGGTGTAATTTTCCCTGCTGAAAGTCCAAACACTGAAGAGCAAATCCCTCAATGCGTAACTCGACATGTCCTAAACCAAGCAAGACAGTGGCGACAGTGGTAAGGAACAACTGGCAAAAGTGAAGGGAAAAAAAAAGCTTTTGAGAAACCAGGCTCAGTTGGGCATGACCATTTCTCCTCTGGCCAAACTTCTTGTGCAGAGCTGCAGTCTAGGCAACGGAGGCTGGTCCATCGTGGAGAAGTCAAAAAAGTAGCAGGAATTCCTCCATTACACACACAAAGTAAGATCTGCTGCAGTGAGATCAATTTCCAAAGCCTGTATTGGACTGTAATTGAACATTGCCACAATGACAAGCAAAATAAGCTATGATTGAGATTTCTGTCGTTCTATGGTCACACCTTGTTACATCATTTCCTGTTTTGGTTTCATTTACATGTCTTTGTTTGTATATAAGTTAAACCTCACAAAAGTGTGTTTGTAAGCAGACTGACAACCATCATTTCAGGGTTTTTTGCCTGAGCCTGAGTGAACGAATACTATAGTAATTTATAGTAAATGCTATAGTGTTTAGATCTGTTTAGTAATATAATTGTGGCAATTCTGTAGCTGCTACCATAACACAACAACTACAGTAATAAAAACAAATTACTCAATACTGTAGTTTTCTACTCATACTACTACCGGCAGCTAGCTCTCTGCAACTCTAACATGGTCGCCCACTGAAGCTAAGCACCCGGTCAGTTCATGGATGGGAGACCACATGGAAAAGCTAGGTTGCTGCTGGAAGTGGTGTTAGTGAGGCCAGCAGGGGGCGCTCAACCTGCGGTCTGTGTGGGTCCTAACGCCCAGTATAGTGAAGGGGATACTATACTGCTCAGTGACCACCGTCTATTGGATGAAACGTTAAACCGAGGTCCTGACTCTGTGGTCGTTAAAAATCCCAGGATGTACTTCGAAAGAGTAGTGGTTTAACCCCGGCATCCTGGCCAAATTTGCCCACTGGCTTCTGTCAATCATGGCCTCCTAACCATCCCCATATTATAATTAACTTCATCACTTTGTCTCCTCTCCACCAATCAGCTGGTGTGTGTGGTGTGGTCATCCAGGTGGATGCTGCACAATGGTGGTGGATGAGGAGATTCCCACCATTGTGTAAGTGATTTGAGTGTCTAGAAAAGCGTTATATAAAATGTAAGGAATTATTATTATTATTATTATTATTATTACTAAAGGGTATACAATACTACAATACACTGCTGTTTACTGTAGTAAAAACTAATGTATACTACTTAGTTTATCAGTTTACTACAGTATGCTGAAGAATTCATTATCAAAGTGTTGTAAATACTATACTATATACAGTATAATATTTTGTACTATAGTATGATTCAAAAACATTACAGTGTTTACTATAAATTACTCTAGATTTTTTTTTCATGTGGGAGCCTCAAATCCTGTATGTCATTATAATTGGACAAACCTGTCCTTCCACATAAACCGACACTGTCTAAGTAAACTACTCATCCAACAAACCGAGATTGTACTGAGTTTGAGATTACACACGATTTGTTGCCTCTAGCCCATTGCCCTGCTAATGACTAATGCTACATATAGGCTAACGCTAGCCTTGTGCACTATCCTATGTAGTTTTATAGCTGTCAGCTAATTCATCCCCCAGGAGCAGGAAACGTGGTGCACCAGCATGTAGGCAGATCGGCGTAAGATAACTTTGTTTGAGGGATGGCCCAATGCTTAGCCATAGCCTGGGGCCTGCTTCATTCGCACAATCTGGGATCACGCCTCAGTGCGCACGTTTAATAGACACAGCGGACTTCATCATGACATCATGCCTTTGTTTGAAATCCCAACACCCATTCACCACTCCACTGCTGGCTTAGGCTGCCAGCGCCGGCAATATCAACAAGTAACACCTTTAAATGAAGGCTCCAGGGTCAAGCTATAACATCAGGACTGTTTCATCAAACTTTTAGTTGAGCTAGCTGTTACGCTACTCTGTTTAATCATAAATGTAACTGTTTTTAAGCTAGTGTATGGTTTGTTTATTGATACATCGGGTGAGTAGATGTTTAAAATGAACAGCTTAAATCACTCAATGGTAACCTGTTGGTCTTGACGTTTCTCCCTTCTTTGCTGGTTTTAGAAGGGGGGGAGGCTAGTTGGTTAGCCGTGTGGACTAGCTTAAAATCTTGCCCAGACAGCGGAGAATTTAAGTAGTCACTATTGATCCATTTATTTTCTCCACTTAAAACAATAGTAGATAGGTATCTTTTTTATTATTATTTTATCTGTACTGCCTGCTTGGGTAATTCAGTAAATACAGCTGATCTCTATGGGTTAGGGTTAGCATGGTATATCTGGTATATTAGCTATAAGATACCTACTTGTGATTCACTTTAGTAGTTTTGCATGTATGCAAATTACTTGTCTCCCCCCACCAAGCCACCATATAACTACCCACTGAACATCATTCTTTAGTATCAGCCAATGGGAACTCTTAGTCCATGATGTAATTTCTAGAGCACATTCCAGTTGGATAAAAAGTGGTCCACACAGGCTAAAGCATTGTCTAGAGGGGGATTATTGGTTGTAGTTTTCACCAATAAAAATAATAAAAAGTTAGCTTGAACTATTATATTTAAATGTTATATAATTACATATATATTTAACGTTCAAATGTATGTGACATCTCATGACGTTTATGTAGGAAAAATAAAACTGGTTCCAGTTAACAACACAAATCTATCATCAACTTTATGCAATATTATGTCTTACAAAGATAATATAAACAAGACTAATGTCCCTGCTGAAAAATCCAGCTTAAACCAGCCTAGGCTGGTTGGCTGGTTTTAGCTGGTTGACCAGCCTGGTTTTAGATGGGTTTTGACCATTTTCAGGCTGGTTTCCAGCTATTTCCAGCCTGGTCTTAGCTGATCAGACTGGAAAATGACCAGCTAAATATATCTAAAACCAACTTGGCCAGCCTGGTTTAAGCTGGACATAGCTGGTTTTGGCTGGGCTCCCAGCCTGGCTAGGCTGGTCAAGCTGGTTTTAGCTGGTCATCTCCCAGCTTGACCAGCTAAGATCAGGCTGGAAATGGCTGGAAACCAGCCTGGAAATGGCCAAACCCCCTGTAAAACCAGGCTGGTCGACCAGCTAAAACCAGCCAACCAGCCTAGGCTAGTTTAAGCTGCATTTTTCAGTAGGGGCTTGAGGTGAGATTGATCTAATAGTGTTACCAACAATCTGACAGGGATTGGTGTTTTGAAAAAGGAAAGTTCAAAGGACTATATTAGTATAATAGTAGTTGATATTCAAATTAGCATGATGCAGCTAGCTTTTTTTAAGCTACTTTCCCTACCCTTTACAAAGAACAATGTGACGTAAAAAACAATTTTCTCGATTGCCTTAGCATTTAGAATAGCATTAATCTGTAACATTTTGGAGTAGAAACATACATGTGAACATAATAAGGTTTTCTTTAATATTAAAGCCCCCTTCACTACTTTATTGCTCACATCCTGTGAGTCAAAGATTTTCTGAGAAATGTGACCAGAGTATTCGATCCATTAATTGATAACGCTGCAAATTCAAACTCAGTGGACATTGAAGTGAATCTCAAAAGGTCTTGTTTTCTCATAATAATATTTTAGTTTGCACCATGTGTAAAACCTTTAAAGTTGCCCATTTCCCAGTACCGGTGTCACATACATTCCCGTTTGTGTTTGTGAATCCTATTGTACTACGCGTCACTATGCGTCGCCCTCTGAATAAAGGCTGTCTGGCTCCCAGCTTAAATATTGCAGCAAACTAAAAACCAACCATCAGACTGGATTCAGTCACTTCTGCTCATTCGGGCGACAAGGATTGGAGGCCATAGGTGGGAACCAGAGAGCAAAAAGTTCACTTCACACCACAGTGTGCCAAGAGAAGGGGGAACACAAATACTCTGGAGCTCTTACTGTGGCAAGTTGCCCATTTTATTCTACTTACCTATATTGCTGTTTGATTTATACAGAGCGTCCTTTGACCCTGAGCTATGTTTTCAATTTAGATGTAGACAATTTTGGATAACTTTTCGGGTATTTAAAATTGTTACTAGTTTGGTTGAGAGTGCATTTGATTATCTTTGGAACTCTAGATAATTATCTGATGGAACAAATGCTCCAGACATTTCAAACCAAATAACTTTTTTATCTACATTTTTACAACTGTGTATTTTTGAGACGATTTACATCTTGGAGTTTAACATTAAGTTTTCAATAAAAAACATATCTGCCTGCTTTCAAACATCTCTTTTGTTTGTTCCACAGTGCTGACAGTCAACCATGGGTGACTGGAGTTTCTTGGGAAACATCCTCGAGGAAGTAAATGAGCATTCGACAGTAATCGGTAGGGTGTGGCTCACGGTCCTCTTCATCTTCCGAATCCTCATCTTAGGCACGGCCGCAGAGTTTGTGTGGGGCGACGAGCAATCGGATTATGTGTGCAACACGCAGCAGCCGGGTTGCGAGAACGTTTGCTACGACGAGGCCTTTCCCATCTCGCACATTCGCCTGTGGGTGCTCCAGATCATCTTTGTTTCCACACCCTCATTAGTGTACGTGGGCCATGCCGTGCACCATGTACACATGGAGGAGAAGCGCAAGGAACGGGAGGAGGCTGAGCTCAACCGGCAGCAAGAGAATGAGGAGAGGCTGCCGCTGGCGCCCGATCAGGGAAGCGTCCGTACGGCCAAAGAGACGAGCACAAAGGGCAGCAAGAAGTTTCGTTTGGAGGGCACTCTCTTGAGGACCTATATCTGCCACATTATCTTCAAGACTCTCTTTGAGATCGGCTTTGTGGTGGGTCAGTACTACTTGTACGGCTTCCGAATCCTGCCGCTCTACAAGTGCAGCCGTTGGCCGTGCCCAAACACGGTCGACTGCTTTGTCTCAAGACCTACCGAGAAAACGGTTTTCATCATCTTCATGTTAGCCGTGGCTTGTGTTTCACTGTTCCTTAATTTTGTGGAAATCAGCCATTTAGGCTTAAAAAAGATCCACTTTGTGTTTCGTAAGCCAGTGCGGCCGCAAGTCGAAGGACCAGGAGCAGCCGAAAAGGCATTGCCTTCCATAGCTGCCTCCTCCATCCAGAAAGCCAAAGGTTACAAGTTGTTAGAGGAGGACAAATCCACGTCTCACTTCTTCCCTCTGACTGAGGTTGGGGGGATGGAGGCTGGACGCCTGCCGGCTTCATATGAGCCATTTGAGGAGAAATCTGACGAGGCTATGGCACCTAAGAAAGACATGTCTAAAATGTATGACGAAACGCTGCCCTCTTACGCTCAGACAACCGTGATTGGACCGAGTGCATCGTCAGGAATTCTGCGAAGGGACGAAGATGAGGACGAGTTGGCTGTGGAGGCAGACGTGGAGGCCAGTGAGACGATAGAAGACACAAGACCGCTCAGCAGCCTGAGCAAGGCCAGCAGTCGCGCAAGGTCAGATGACTTGACGGTATAGTGGTCCATTGGAACTGGATTAGAAGTGCAGCAGAAGTGCAGTTGTAGTTTTGGGGAAAGTGAGAAAACCTGAGAGAGAGTTAGAAAGAAACGATGGGGTGCCTTTCGGGCAACTGCGGCGACACTTATAATACCAGCTTCTTTTGTTTGAGGAAGGAAATGATTTAAAAAAATAATGCTGTGAAATTTTCATGAGGAAACTTGAGAGCTTGATTCATTTTTTTATACAGCAGTATTTTTCCTACTGTTTTTATCAAACAGTTAACAAACCAGAGCTAGTGATCTGCAGCAGCTAGATCTACACATAGGGAGGCGTCGGGAGAACGTATTTAGCGAACAATATGTGGTGTTTTTTTAATAATAACATTTTCTATCTAGAATTTTACCAAGGTGAGATTCTGATGTTTACATTTTTGGATTAGCCATTAGCTGAATGTTGTTTGTGACATTTTTTGTTCTTATTCTGATAAGAAAACTGTCAGGGCATCATCCTTTTCACCTCAATCATTTCAACCATACATGATGATAAATACTCGATCAATCTTCTTGATTTGTATGTGAATGGTACTGTAACGGATAGGTGTATGTGAGGTGAAACAAATGCTGATAGTTTTGTTGCACAGTCATTCATCATGGCATAATAGTGAATTAAAGACTATTTATTTAAAAGAAATGACCACCACTGATATACGTCAAACATGATGACCTTGTTTCTGGTTTCACTCACTTACATTGAGAGTCATAAACTGAGTGTATCTAGCAATAACTGTAATAATTGCATTAGCCATAGAATAGATTGTAGGCCACATTCTTTCTAGTCTCTCTGCGCAAGCAGCCATCATGATGATGATAAAGATCAAGCCCAATCAGCACAAAGTATTGTTCAACAGGAGACAATAAAACAACATTACATGACATGCCACCGCAGACAGTCTGACATCCTTGATGTTGTTGGGAACAACATTTGAGTGCTTTTCCCATTCAGAAAAGGACGGGAAATAATTCAGAATATTTCAAAAGGCCAGAACAGTGTTTTGCCTCTTTATTAAGTTAATATTTTTTAGCAGAGACACCTTGTTTTTGGTTGTAAATATGCCTAGAAATTTAGAGTGATGTATAGAAAGGCAAAAAATCAGTTGTTTATTATTTCATCTTTATCTGACCAGTAATAATGTCTGTTTGTTCATCCACAGTTTATCCAAAGTCATAACACATGATTCACTGAAATGTATTTAACCTGTTCATTTCATGTCAAATGTATGGTTATGATAACATGTATGCCAACTTGCATTATCTTTTGCATCTATACCCTCTATAATGGTTTCGTATTAGTTTGGTCTGAATGTTAAACTGTTTTAAGTCACAGTTACTTTTCCCAGAATCCAAAGCTTTGGCAGAAAATATAATTTCTAACTGATTTTCTGTTGTATGTGGACGATATATTATTTAAACGCTCAATGCATGAGGTACAGTAACATTAGCAACATTTGACCCAGACCTAAACAGCACAAAGGCCATTAGTAGGTCAAATAAAAAATTAGAGTAGACGCAAATAAAAACCATTCTCAGACAGATGAATGGTCATAATTTTGCCTCCTATTTACTGTACTAATGTGAAGGGTGGCATTGTCTGTTCACAAAGCCTTAATGTGGGTGTTCACAGCAGTCTTTAATATCTCCCCTTTAATCTTTCTGATAAACAGTGCTTCACTATGTCTTTTCTGAGAAATGCTCGGTGGAAACAACAATGCAGGACTGAGGGCTGTATTTTTTTTTTTTTTACGATGCATGAGATTACTTCCTAGAGAAGCCTGATTTGTTGAAAATTTAAAACGAAACAGCCTTGTTCAACATTCGGACTGGTTCTACATTTTGCTGTGGTCATCGAAGACAGAGATCAGTTTGTTTGCTGCACGTCAGATTACAGGCTGATAAGAGTACATCCGATTGATTATCGGTGCTTAATTGAGTTTTATCAGCAAGTTGTACCGAGAAGTAACTCAAGGCTGTTCATGTCCTGATATTTCTTTTGATCCATTTTCACATCGGTTCTTGAACAAGAAAAGATTTGACTGTTTTTCACTAATTTGTAGTCCTTTACTGCTCCTATACAGAAATGATCGTCAGTTGAAACCATATGCGGATATAGCCAATAAAAGTCATGTGTGGTCAACAGCACTGTCTAAAGCCTTTTATTAATATCACACTCACGCACACACATATTCATATATATATCTTTCTCACAGACAGACAGACAGACAGACAGACAGACAGACAGACAGACAGACAGACAGA
>CAIGQZ010032813.1:17771718-17794395 GCA_903798205.1 Danio tinwini
TTCATATACACACACACACGACAACAGAAGTCTATAGAATGTCCCCATTTCATGTGTGAGTGTGTTTGGGGTGGGGGTGGAGGTCTGGGGGAGGGTGATTCACTGGATATATCCAGAAGTCTTGATGTCCTTCAGTTTTCACTCTGTCCATGCAGCTGCGTCTCTCCTCTCATCCCCTGATCATGGTAAGTCTTTATGAGACAAACATTATATGTAGAACGATACATCTGATATCAATGTACTTACAATTTTTTTGTCTGTCCACAGATTATTAGGACACTTTCTCTTTTTTTTGTCCTCTCTGTTGTCTGCTGCTATGCAGAGGTAAGACAGAAAGCTTTTATTCTTAGAAGAAAGTTCCCTCTGACTCACATGTTATTAGTATAAATAACTGCACACGATTTTAAACACCTAATAATGTGATTCAAATCTTAGGAACATTTTTGAATGGACAAAATGTAGTTTTTTTCTTGATAGTTTAGGTTTTATTAGCATGTTTAACTCTTTTAAATGGGTTTTATGTGTGTCAAATTATGCTTTGCATTAAGTATTTATTCTATTTGCATTGACTGTTCAATGAAGAACATTTAACATCCATGCAATTTGCCATTTCACTAAAGGTTTTTTATAGTAGAGAAAGGTTCTTAAGAATATTAAAATATTTTTCAGACTAAGAAAAGAAGTATTTTTTACTTCTTACCAACAAAAAAAGTTAATCTATATAGCACTGCTGCGAAACAAACAAAAAACCTTGAAAATTACTTAATATTTAAGGAATAATTCACTCAAAAATTTAAATTATTTCTCCATTTGCTTTTTATTGTGTTTTTTTACACAATATAAGATATTTTAAAGAATGTTGGAAACTGGTAACCATTGACTTTTATGGCATTTGTCTTGGGCGGTACGTTGGTTCAGTGGTTAGCACAGTTGCCACACAGCAAGAAGGTCACTGGTTCAAGTCCCAGCTTGACCAGGTGGCATTTCTGTGTGGAGTTTGCAGGGGTTTCCTCCATGTGCTCCAGTTTCCCCCACAGTCCAAAGAGATGCGGTATAAGTGAATTGGGTTAACAAAATTGGCCGTAGTGTGTAAATGTGAGAGTGTATGAGTGTTTCCTGAAAGGGCATCCACTGCGTAAAACATAACGGAATAGTTGGCAGTTCATTCCGCTGTGGTGACCCCTGATAAACAAATGACTAAGCCGAAAGAAAATGAATGAATGAGTATTTATGTTCATTTAATGGAAGTCAATGGTTACTGGTTTCCATTGCTCTTCAAAGCATCTTCTTTTGTGCTTAGCAGATAAAACATGACCTCATAATAGTCTGGAACCACTTGAGGATGAATAAATTGTGACCAATTTTAATTTTTTTGAATTTTGAGTGGAGGAGTTAGGGAAATGTTAACAAACAATGTCCTGACCTTAACTACAGTCCTGAAGCACTTTTTAGCGATGTAAAAAAAACCGAAGTTAGAAGGCATTAGAAGTGGCTTCAAGTTATCTTGTCCTGCAGATGCATGAACAGCTGCTGTTTATTTTGGCAGGTAGAAGCAAAGTAATTGCTACGTGGAGTAATGGAAAGCAAAACAACAGCAGACGTTCCCACCTGGGTGGGATTAGGTCATTTTAACACTGTGACACAGATGCACACTCATCCCGTCCGTCACAAACACAAGCATGTGATCAGTCTGCTGGTCTTGTGCAGAGTTCAGGTGTCGACCCACACACAGACATGGCAGATGTGCCTCTCGTTTCATGTGGGCGCCTAGAGGTCTGGTACATCTGCACATCACCAGGACGAAGCACCTCATGCCTTCTCATTATAGGAAGCAAACAACAGGGCTCAGTCAGAGCAGTTGTTTGAAGGGAATATTTTCAGAAATGACTTTATAGATGTCATTTTAATGATGATGAGCTTGAGGAACAGATTGATCTTTTTTATGTTGTGGTAAGTCTAGAAGAATCAGTATGGGACAAAAATGCACAGTGCCACTCTACCAACACTGTTAAAAATAAAGAGTTCTCCAACACTCTTAAAAATAAACCTTAGGTTTACACACCTTGTTTTAAAGTACACACCTTATTTTAAGATACAATTCACGCTATTAACAAACTATTAACTAAGACTTTAGCTCAATAAACTACTAATTTGAGGCTTATTCATAGTAATTAAAGGAGTTGTTAGGTTTAAGTATTAGGATTAGGGATGTAGAATAAGAGCATACGTTATAAGTACTTATAAACTGCTAAAATCTTAATAGGCATCTAATAACACATTGGAATTAATAAACATTGGGAACTGGTACTTAAACTAAAGTGTTACTAAATTAATATTCTTTAATGTCATTGGTGGTTCCAGAAGAATCTTTTAGATCTGCGGACACTTTCCATTCCAAAAAAAAAAAAAAGCTGAAAATACATCTTTAGATCATTAAATGCTCTTTACATAAGGAAATAAACGGTTCTAAATGTAATTTAGCCCTTTGCTGTCATATGATCTTTCAGAAATAGTTTGAATATGCTAGCTTACTAAGAAACACTTGTAATTATAATCACTGCTGTTCAATACAAGAGAGTTAGTTTAAAACTGAAATCTTTAGTAGTATTATAAAAGTCTTTACTGTCATGATGATTAATTTAATGTATCTGTAATGTGAAGTGATGCTGAGAACAGACGTGAGGTTCCAAATGCAGGTTTATTGAGACAGAGATGGTTAGGCAAGCAACAGTCAACACAGGAGCAAACAGATATATACAGTACGGGCAAGTCGTGGTCCATTAAACAGGCAGAAGGTCAACAGGCAGGCAGCAGAAAACGTATATACACAAACAAGGCGAAGGTGAACACAAGGGAAACACGTAATATTCACATACAGTTCAACAAGACTCAGCAACTTCTGTGTGTTTGTGTGCTGACTTTATAGTCCATGAAATCAGTTCATGAGTAGCTTCAGCTGTGTCTGTCTGCGATCATGGGAATCTAGGCCATGTGTGTGAGTGGTGCATGACTGGATCTTGTAGTTCATTTAATGGCGGATTTGTAGTTCTATGCAATATGAATAATGGTTAGATCGCTGGTGATCGTGACAGTATCCTTGCTGAATTCAAGCTTTTTTTTTTTTTTTTACAAACAATCTCTCAAAAAAACAAAGGATTATTTGTTTCTGAATACATTTTAAAAATTTAAACATTTTTCCACTAAAAGAGCCTTTTATACAAATTCAATGGATGAAAAATGCAATTCATAGGACCAATTAAGAACCTTTTTTTCAAGGTTTTGTTATGGTTATGGTTGGAGTTCACTCTTTTCCAGCATTTTTCGAACAACGAAAACAGAGCATTTTGAAAATGTTAATGAACTTGTTTAGTTTGCAGTTTCTGGTTTTCTGATGCAGTATAATGGACTGAAATGCAAGCGTTTGAAAATGGAGGGGCGGCTTTGATTGCTCTTCTGGGCTATTGCGTACATTAAAAAATATGTATATTTTTTCTGCTTGTTCAAACTACTTATTTAAAATGAGCTGAAACAACACAATTATTTGGATTTTATTGGGAAAACTTATTTTTTTATGTTCAATCCACATATTTATTAAAAGTGTTAAGCTAATTTAATCAATTTGTGTTGGGACAACATGAATGAATAATGTGGAACCCTGCATTTTTTTTACAGTGTATTGTCCACTGATTCCCGCTCATTTGACCAAGCGGCAGACTATATGGATGCTGGTACAATTTGTGCATGCCTATAATGAGCATAAATAGTATATGGACCATTTTTAGGCTCTATAGTGTATTGTAGATCATTTTTCTAAAACACAATAAAAATGCCTGGACGAGAAGCGTTTTTATTTTTTACGTGTTGTTTACTACTGTAAACAACACCTTAGTGTGTATGTTTGAATTGGCCTAATTTTCTTGTGCTCACCTTGTATAGACAGGTATTTAAGGCCTAAGTTGCATTTTCTAATTCCTACAACATAGTAAACATATCATTCTTTGTCATTCTTTGTTTCCGCATGCTTTTTTGACTGAACTGAGCACTCAGACAAATTGAGTATGAGAAATTGGCCCCCTGAGGTTAAGATGAACCTAAATGCTCAAAAAATAAAGCAGCTAGAGATGACACAGGATGCTATAAGATCATATGCAGATCACCACTGCAGGCTACTAAAATAACAAGTGTCTGTTCAGTGGCCAGCGAGTATAAATAAAAGTCCTATTCTTTCTGTATGGGACACAACCAGCGGTGCTTGTTGAAAAAGGATGTTGTGAGGGGTTGCTTGGGTTTTTCGTTGCTTATGTCATGAGTGGGATTTTTTACTTATGTGATAGCATGTTGCATCATGGCTATTACACGAGAATGAGAACATAGTAATTTTTTTTTTCCGTTGACTTACACGATGTTACTCCAGAGGACTTGAGCTTAAAATAGGAAAATTATCAAAACTCTTTTATTGAATGAAAGAAATGCTAACAATCAAATTCGATTCAATTCATTATGCTAAGCTAAGCTAAAAGTGGCCGGTCAAAAACGAGAAATCGGCTGAATGATTTTAAAAATGGTTTAAAACCTTAGGAGACTCCTCTACTAATTTTCCATTAGCAATAATCAATAAATATGAATGTCTTAGAAGATTTAAATATGGATCTATTGATGCAGAGTCCTGACATTGAGCCTGAATGATTTAGCAGTATAAGTTTGTTTTGAGATTAGTAATAGACTAGCTCCATTTATTTCTACCACATGGCCATTTTCTGTTGTTTCCATTGTGAGGTAGGTATTTGGCACATGTAACCACATTTATGACTAACGATAAAGGTCACAGCTCAGTGAAACAAATACTGTGTTCATTTATTAGCATTTACTGAAAGGTCTTGCAAAGAAACATAATTGCAGTTATGCACATTGTTTGAAGACCTAAAAAAAACATATACCTTTTCAGGTTTTTTGTTTTACATGGTGTCTTTGTGTATGTATTATCGTTGCATACTCGTGTGCTATTATGCAAAGGGTGTCAACACAGTAAAATGGTCAAAATGTGGACAAACTCTTTCCCTGTGTTTCCCTATTAAGATGACCATTTAAGCAGAGTGCGAATTATGGGTGCTTATACTTACCAAAATGAATATACTCACTGGCCACTTTATTAGGTACACCTGTCCCTTGTTAACGCAAATTTCTATCCAATCACATGGCAGAAAATCAATGCATTTAGGCATGTAGACATGGTCAAGACGATCTGCTGCAGTTCAAACCGAGCATCAGAATGGAAAAGAAAGGTGATTTTAGTGACTTTGTACGTGGCATGGTTGTTGATGCCAGACGAGCTGGTCTGGGTATTTCAGAATCTGCTGAATTCGAATTACATTCAGAGGGTAGGGTCAGAATTTGGTGTCAACAACATGAAAGCATGGATCCATCCTGCCTTGTATCAACGGTTCAGGCTACTGGTGGTGGTGTAATGGTGTGGGGGATATTTTCTTGGCACATTTTGGGCCCATTAGTACCAATTGAGCATCGTGTCAATGCCACAGCCTACCTGAGTATTGTTGCTGACCATGTCCATCCTTTTATGACCACAGTGTGCCCATCTCCTGATGGCTACTTCCAGCAGGATAACGCACCATGTCATAAAGCGTGAATCATCTTAGACTGGTTTCTTGAACATGACCATGAGCTCACTGTACTCAAATGGCCTCCACAGACACCAGACTCAATCCAATAAAGCACCTTTGGGATGTGGTGGAACAGGAGATTTGCATCATGTGCAGCCGACAAATCTGCAGCAACTGCATGATGCTACCATGAACCAAAATCTCAGGAATATTTCCAGTACCTTGTTGAATGTATGCCACGAGGGATTAAGGCAGTTCTGAAAGCAAAGGAGGGTCCAACCCGGTACTAGTAAGGTGTACCTAATAAAGTGGCCGGTGAGTGTATGTAAAAATGAATAAAAAAAAGGCTAATAAATTGGTATCTCAATCGCACAGGAGAAATAAGGAAGCATTATTAAACCCCTTTCACTTGGCTAGTCATGGAAACATTTTGTATGGTAGAGTGTAATGCGTACATCATGGTTAGATATTGCATATCTAACCAACCTTACAGAAATGCTGTGCAGGAGCAGGGCGAAAAATTAAATATTGGTGAAAAATCTGTCTGACGCAGGTCTAGTCTGAATTTGCTCTACTCCTTGACTGCTTCATTGATGGTCTACCTGCTTTTGGCACCTGGATTTTGGTTTTCCTGTTTTCTTTGTTATTCAAATCATTGGCAATTTCTTCAAAAAAGACATTTAACAGTCTTGCATCTGAGGAAGTTACTGACACACCACAAATAGTATGTTCATATAAAAATTGCAGTTGGTCTTGAAAATATGTTTGGTTTAGTGGGCTGTGAGTAAAAAAAAAAAAAAGGTTTGGAAAATCTGAGTGGACAAGCTTAAAATGCTTCAGACCCGGTTCACACTTATATTTAACACCATCCTACTGTTAACAAATCAACAAACAAAGATTGTAATGGGAATCTGAAATCAGAGTTTACATTTTTTTAGTTTTTTTGCTACTGCAAGTTGTTATTCTTTGGGAGAATAATTAATCTGTGTGAGTTTGTCTGACCATTTGCTTCTGCATTTGGAGTGACAAACATCAGTTTGGCGGCATTAGCCACAATGCTCTTGTCGATAGTTTGCTATAAGCAAATGATGCACAAAAGTAAGCCCCGCCCCCTACTCAGTATTCCATTTCAGTTGGAAGTAACATTCTGAAATAGTCTCAGCAACTTTTGATTAATGCAGACTTTAATATCAGGTGTAAACAGGGCCTGAGACTATATAAGAACAAATAACCGAGTGGGATATATGCACATGGACTTTTAATTTTTAGTCAGCCAGCTCAAGCGCTTCCAGTGAACTGTCATGGCATTACAAAATCGCCACGTTTAAGGTCTGATTTCTGGAAAAATGAGTGATCTTCATTGCCTGATAGATATACGATATAAGTGGGTCTCAGACCAGACAAGAAACACTGCATTAAATTCCTGTTTTCCCCGCCATGTCTTTTAAAATATGAAAATGTATTTCTATATAGAGTTTCTGAGCTAGCCTGCCGGTATTGACGGCGTTTGCGTTTACATGGTCTTTCATCTTGTTGTACGCTTGAACAACTAAATGAATGTTTTTTTATGAATGAAAGTTTATTTAACTGAATGCATTTTAATTACAACGTGGATGCTGTAAAAGGAACCTCATGAAACTCAAAACAGTCCAATTAACCTTTCACCTGAAGTTTATTGGCTGAAAAACACTAGCTGTGCATACCCCATTGAGAGCAGTCAATGTCAGTCTCTGATATCGGGGGTTTATTTCACTAGTAGGACCACAATAGCGAATGTTTGTTCTCTAAAATTTTGGTGTTGTCTTGCACTCGTCCGAGTACACTCTAATCTCTTTCAGATCTCAGCTGACACTCTCTGGAATGTGAGGAATGTACTGTCTGCCCTCTGGTTTAGGTCAATGCTCAGTGTGTGTGTTTGTGTGTGTCATCTATGCTCTTTACAGCTCACTCGGTGGTAAAGCCTGTGTGTGTGAAAGGTGTTTTTGCTCAGCTTGTGTTGGTGTTATGTTGAATCTGGACTGGAGTCTCTGACTCTTTTGAATTCCTCAGATTTCTCTCTTTCTTTTTGCTAGATTAATAGGTTGCACCCTACACTGTAAAACCCACAAAGTTAAGGTAACTCAAACCGTTTGAGGAAAGCAATTGAAACAAACTATTTAAGTACAAAAACTGAGTACTGTGAACTTAATCCATTTGAGTAAAAGAAGCAATTTGAGCACAGTAAAAACCCAATAAATGTCTAGGGACAGACGAGTCTTCACTGAGGTCCAGCATTCTCCCGCTTCCGGCGCCTAGACTGCAGCTCTGCACAAGACGTTTGGCCATAGGAGAAATGGTCATGCCCAACTGAGCCTGGTTTCTCTCAAGGTTTTTTTTTAATGCTTCACTTTTGCCAATTGGTGAAGATTTTTTCTCACCGCTGTCGCCACTGGCTTGCATGGTTTGGGATCTGTAGAGCTGCGCATCGATGGATTTGCTCCTCAGTGTTTGGACTCTCAATAGTGATTATTAAACCACACTGAACTGAGCTAAACTGAACTGAACTTAAACACTGAAAACTGAACTGACACTGTTTCAATTTACTATAATCTTCTATGTGGAGCTGCTTTGACACAATCTAAATTGTTAAGACGCTGTATAAATAAAGGTGAATTGAATTTAATAAATAAAGAGAACTCAAACCAACTGAGTATTGTAAAATTTAATAAGTTAAGGCAACTCAAACCGTTTGAGGAAACTGATTACTACAAACCATTTGAGTTAAAAACTATATGAGTACTGTGAACTTACTCCATTTAAGTTAAAGTAATGAGGTATTTATTTAACTCATTACCTTCAACACTGAGTTCAAAACTCTTTTCAAATGAGTAAAATTGACTTTTAGTAAATTTTGAGTTAACTACACTCATTTCATGTGATGAAGTTGACTGTTGGGTTTTACAGTGTATAATTATTTCTCCTTATTCATGAGATTTGAAAAGTTAATGGTGGTTGTTTGGAGATACTGAAAGCAATCTGATTAGATAGTTCACCCCCCCCCCCAAAAAAAAATGAGACACTTTGTATGTTTAAAGAAAGGCTTCATTGATGTCATTCATATTAGCCATTTAATAGCCAATGCGAAGATGCAAAACTGAGGCATTATTAAATAAAGGATTGATCTGTACAAGAAACTACTTTATTCTCAATGTTTAATCAAAAGCATCAAGCAAATAAGTAAATATGGTTATTTTCCGCAAACTAGCTGAATTGCTAGTGAGCTGGCAAATGTGGGATCATATATTGACTCATTTCAAGGAGTGAATGTTGGGCATGTCTGAAAGTAAGTTTCCACTTACTAACTTATAGATCTGTGGTGGCATGAGCTGCAAACGTTTTTAGATGAAAGTTCAGATCTTTATTTTTTCGTTTTATCCCCCAGTGAACCATTTGCAGACCCTTACTTATTGCAGTGGGTTTCTTGCCCAGGCTAATTGTTTTACTTCAATGACCCCAATGTATCGCCAGGAGCTATGAGTATTAATTTTCTGTTGCCTGTATATGTTTTTTAACTCCCACAAAGTGTTGCTGTTGCGTTGCGTTTTAGGAATCGCCAAGATAACTGCAGCCTAAAAATCTTCTTTGATGTTCTAAATTTCCCACTGAAGTAATGTAATTTAACATCTAATTAAGATTATTTGGGTGAAATATTTAATAACCATGCACAATTTCACAACCAAAAACTACGAAAGCATTTGAAAACATTTTTTTGGTCTGTTAACAGATCCACTAGATGTTTTCTCTGGCAATGGTTGACACATGCTCACACACTGAGACTGGAAAACAGTGACTCACTGCCCAAGTGAGCTCATGTTATTGGCAAACTATGCACGTTTTATGTGAAATATTCATCGCACATGCACACTCATAGAAAAAGAAAAGCATCTGTTACCTCAAATAGTCTTTTCCACCTTGCATGATGCCTTAGAACAGAATCCACTTCCCTTACTTTCTTGGGAAACCTTTCTATTGTGTCCCACAATATTCCCAGCAAGAGGTTAAAGGTCAGTGTTAAAGGTTCTCTGGGATTGGAGAGATGGACAGATGTCCTTGGGCTTTATGTCAGCATGTGTGCAAGGCTGTTCAATTAGTTTGTCATGGGGGCCGGTTTATGAAAAGCATCCCAAATGAAGGGCCGGAGAGATATGACTTGCTAGCAATATAAGAGCCCATATGTTGTATTTTTGCTCCTTAAGACACTTATGTGGGCTTTTTCTACATTAAAATGTTAATATATTGTATTTTGAAACTACATAATATCAGTGCATTGTACAATAGACTTTTTTTTTTTTTTTTTACAAACATTTAAATGTTGTATTTAAGAGCACAACAAAACCAGTGCATTGCTGAAGTAGGCTTCTTCTACATTCCGACACATTCATATGTTAATTTTTGAACTGCTGTACAATTAGGGATGCAACAATTATAGATTTTGGTTGTACGATTACATAGTCTGAAGATAAATCATGTTTTCACAGTTATCACGTCTAATGTAAATTCAAGCTTTATATTAGGCAAGTAGCTATTAAGATGAACTGTTGTTGCCATTTGCGTTCATGCATACATAATCATTTTAATAATAATTCGTCTAACATATCTTTTGTTTATATTGCACTGAAAGGCACGCATAACTCTCACCGTGAGATGTTTTCTACTGCGCGCGCCCGGTAAGATTCAAGCGCGTTGCTCCGCTTGTGTGCGCATGTCATATGTTCTTACATTAGAAACAACAAACTTGCAAGCGGAAAAGACGTGATATAGTTAATCTGCTGTGCGGGTAACTCAAACCTAGCCTTAGTGTTAGCCTCAGTGTACTTGGAACTTTAAGCTAGGGCACAGTTGGCAACTTGGCATTTAATTGCAGCAGTTTCGTTTTGTTCTGTGCAACAGAAATGCGGCTTGGAGAAGCCTTTACGATTAATTGTGACAAATTAAAGTGCAGTTAATAGTGAAATCAGCTAATCGTTGCATCCCTAATGACGATATCAGTGCTTTGTACAAAAGGCCTTTTCTACAAACATATCCAAATATTTTCGGCTGCCCGTGCCACTCCTTTAATGTCAGGTGACTCACGCTCTGCGCAGCTTCTGCAGCTCGTGCTGTATTGAACGAGCACACGTCACTTCATAACTATAGCGGCCGTTTTTCGACTGAACCAAATTTATTGTTGAAGTCTTTGTCACACTATTTGGAGGGCCATAACAAATTGCCTCGCGGACCGCCAATTGTATAGCCCTGTATTATAGTATCTTTTTTGTTCTGATGTACTGCAAGTACTCTATCCACTTGCTTTGGTGCACACTTCTTTTTTGCTTATTGTTTTCGTTAGACTTTCCCTTAAGTATGTAATGTGTTTCATGCAACCCTTAATGCAAAGCAAGAATAAATGAGATGTAATTACTATTTAAAAATGTATTATCAAACTTTTTAAAAAAGCTTCCTGTACCACTTTTTGTTTTGTTTTCATTTTAATTTTTATTAGCTTGTTAGTAAGTGTCCTCCTTTTGTCATATTTTAAAAATGTGCTCTAGTTTTTGTTTAGTTGTTTAACATCATATTAAACTACATGATAAATATTTCCTGACTAAAATAAAATGTATATTTTAATTTAAGTATGTAATAAAGTAATACAGTATTCATTTATAACAACTTTTTATTAACAATTTATTTAATTTATAAAAACTTTTGAAAACCTCAGTGAATAGCAAATAGCTTTGAATGGCATGATTTTGCTCTGTCTATCTGTCTATCAACATTTCTTCTGATGATGCAGATGGTTATATTTGTCAAGGAGTGGGAGTATGTGTGGGAGTATGTGCCATCTGTCCTGCAGGCGTGTGGTGTTTTTATATCTGTGTGTTTTTTCAGTGAATGACAGCATACGCTGGAGAATTGTTGTGGTCAGACTCTTTGTTACTCGCGCTCTTCATGAAATGGCAAAGGTCAACAGGTCTGGCATCTGGAGCTGTTTCAGTGTGGCTTTCACTTCAGTCTGCAGCAGTCACACAGCACAATAAAAGGCCAGCACATGTCTGAGAGAGAGTGAACGAGTGCTTCTTATTTAGGTCAGAGGTTCTCAAAGTCTCAAGTGAAATCTGAATATTGAACAATGTCCAGAAAAAATGTTTATAACCAACTTTGATTTTACATACAATTCTGTTAAGACACTTCTATACAGCTTAAAGTGACATTAAAGGCTTAACTAAATTAGACAAGTCATTATATAATGATAGTTTGTTATGTAGACTACCAAAAAATATATAGCTTAAAGGGGCTGATCATTTTGAATGGTTTTTAAAAAATTTAAAACTGCTTTTGTTCTAGCCGAAATAAAACAAAAAAAAGACTATCTCTAGAAGAAAAAATATTATCAGACATACTGTGAAAAATTCCTTGCTCTGTTAAACGTCATTTGGGAAATATGAAAAGAAATAAAATTCAAAGGGGGTTCAATAATTCTGATTTCAACTTTGATAAACACACACATAATTTTCCCCCTTTAAAATTACAAGTGTAAAAGTGGCAGCAGTTTCGTATAAACGAAACACAACCAGAAGTAGGTCAAAAGGAGCATTTTGCAAAATACAGAGTGGTCTAATGTTATGTATTCTATTAGCTGCCTAAACCTTTCTTTCATAAAGGCATTTGGCATTTTTTACTTCACAACTCCAACTATCTCTTTACAAATCAAGCAGAACAGTTTTGAGCTGGATTAGTGCAAAATGAACACATTTATGCTTTAAACAACAAATACATGACAATAGAACAAACTATATAATGCCAGGGTGATAGAAGGTAAATAATAACAGTAAAAAAAAAGTAAAGAAACAAACAGAGCTACAAAACAAGAGTTTAAATAATTAAATAAAATTCTTACAATTACAAACAAGCAGGACCTTTACATTAATCAAAAGTTTAGAAAATAGAGCACAAATGTACAGTTGTAATGGCCTTTCTATTAGCACAATGTTAAATAGTACAAAAGTAAATTTTAAGTTTCTTATAAAACAAAGTAAAACAGGGTTTTTGTTGGAAAATTTACACTTATAAATATGAAAGTTAGTCAACAAAATAAATAGATTCATAACAAAAACTTCATTATTCAGATTATTATAAATAAAATATCCAGAAATTATGTTTTCAAAATGGAAATTAAAATTAAAGAGTACCTTATTTGATGACAGAAGCATTATACCAAAGATTTTTAACACAACCCCAGTGCCAAATGATGTGGGGTACAGTTTCTAAATGCAAAAGAGCAATTTATGCCATCCTTTTTAAATTTATTGACAAAAATGTTTAACCAAATAGACTTTATCAAATTTGTGAGGGAATGATCAAATACTTTCACATTTAGGAATTCTTACAACATTTTTCCAATAGGTAATAGAGCTAGGCTTGGAAACAGCTTGGTTTAAAAAAGAGAGCGAATTTGTTATTTTTAGTCTGTGAAAAACTAATTTTACTGCACATTATATCAGCTATAGACTGATTATGGGCATATCAATCCAAGTTATGAACGCATACCTTTCTGTCTAATCATCTTTAAAAACTCCAATTCTTTGTCAACTTCTCTTTTAAACTGACATCCAGGGGTGGATTTAACCAATAAGTAAGGTAAGCAGCCACTTGGGGCCCCAGGAAATCTGAGGGCTCCCAAATAAATACCTAGAATTACACCTACAGTTGCAATCAGAATTATTGAACCCCCTTTTAATTTTTTTTCTTTTTTAAATATTTCCCAAAAGATGTTATACAGAACAAGAAAATTTTCACAGTATGTCTGATAATATTTTTTTCTTCTGGAGAAAGTCTTATTTGCTTTATTTTGGCTAGAATAAAACCAGTTTTTAATTTTTAAAACCCATTTTAAGGTCAAAATTATTAGCCCCTTTAAGCTATTTATTTTGTCCATAGTCTACAGAACAAACCATCATTATACAAAAACTTGCCAAATTACCCTAACCTGCCTAGTTAACATAATTAACCTAGTTAGGCCTTTAATGTCACTTTAAGCTGTATAGAAGTGTCTTGAAAAATATCTAGTCAAATATTATTTACTGTCATTATGGCAAAGATAAAATAAATCAGTTATCAGAGATGAGTTATTAAAACTATTATGTTTAGAAGTGTGTTGAAAAAAATCTCTCCGTTAAACAGAAATTTGGGAAAAAAATAAACATGGGGGCTAATAAATCAGGGGGTTGAATAATTCTGATTGCAACTGTGTAAATTATGTATAATATTGTTTTCTATTGTATTTTGTACCGTGAGGGTCTAAACATTTTTAATTTGAACGTAGGTGTTACATCTGCGCAAATCTGCCCCCCACCCTCAATCATAGATAAGTCCAGCAGTCAATTCAGTTTTAAAAACGAAATAGTTCATTTATTATTTGTTAATTAAAATAATATTTTAATATTGTGTTAATACATTTAAAGAAAATAAATCATTTCAAAAGCTTTACAAGATTGATGCTTTACATGTTATTATTATTTTGCATTAAGATAAAATGTAGAAAAATAGACAGAGTGATATAAAAAAAACAGCATGATAAATAAAAAATAATTAAAGTACAATAGGTGCATTTTGAAACATTTGGGCCCCACCGCTGGAATTGCTTAGGGCCCTTAATCACTTATCTGCCCTTGCTGACATCCTCCGGACTTTGAGAAGCATGATTTACATAGGAAGACAATAGCACATAAAGTCATTTTGTAGTACTCGTAATGTATTCAATGGCATTCTTCGCAATTTGAGGTTTTAAGATAAATAAAATAAAACAAAAAAATTGTCATTTATTTAGACGTAAATCTTTTCAGGTATATGTGAAGGAAAGTCCGCCATCTTGTGGTTTAACTAAAATCTTCATGTTTGTCATTATTCCCAATAAAAACGGGATTATTTAGCGTTTATAGTTTTGTATTCTGACTGAATTAACTATAAGCTACTATCAAACTCAAAAAGAGTACTAAAATGAGCACTTAAGAGTACTAAAACGTTTACTTCAGTGTGATGGTACTTCTAATTTTTGAAGTGTTTACCATCATTCACTGCTAGTTGGAGCCAAAGTCTAAACGTCATGTCGAAAAACACGAAACCATCTGGTTTAGTTCAGTAAATATTTAAATGTATTTCTGTGTTCGTGTGTTTTTTGTGCAGGAGGTGAGGAGTAAAAGTAAAGTTTGTGCTAATGTGTTCTGTGGAGCTGGGAGAGAATGTTCAATCACAGAGAAAGGCGAACCAACATGTATGTGTATCGAGGTGAGTCATCATAGCCTATATTTATTTATTTTAGCCACACGTTCACAGTGACCTTGAAAATACCTATTTAAACCGCAGGGGTTGTGAGTTAAACACATGCCGCGTTCCTAAACAGGGTTGCCAGATCTTTAGAGTTTGGTATACCTTTTAAACACACGTTCTTATTTATTTGATACGAGTAATTATACTAATAGTACCCATTAAATAAATACTAACACACAGTTTTTGATAGATAGTTGTACATATTAAGAACATACTACTGTTTATTTAGTACCTATTTCACTATAGTGACTGATACCTGTTGCTTATTCCAACTGTGAGTCTCTGATAGTTATTCTGTTCTAGTTTTTTTTTTTTTTAGATATAATATACTATTCCATACTCAACCATTACAATAGAGGTACTCAATGCTATACTTTTTTAATACACACAAGATAATTCATTGGCTGCACCGTGGCTCAGGGGTTAGAACTGTGGCCTCACAGCAAGAAGGTCACATGCGCTATAGGTGAATTGAATAAACTTGGCCATAGTGTATGAGTGTGTGTGTGTGAGAGTTTATGGGTGTTTCTCAGTACTGGGTTGCAGCTGGAAGGGCAACTGCTGTGTAAAACATATGATGGATAAGTTGGCAGTTCATTCCACTGTGATGACCTCTGATAAATCAGAGACTAAGCCGAAGGAAAATGAACAGATGAGTGAATTCATTAGGTTTTCTTACCTACATATTAGTACTTATTTATTATACCCTAGTTTTTATTTATTATTATTTCAGTACAATTTTACTCATCTTATTTTGTGACTAGTCGAAACTGTAGAGTTCAATTTAAAATATGTAATGAAGCACTGTAATAAATGAATGAATAAATAAGCACTAGTTTCTAATAAATTAGAATATATATCCAGTGAATAAATAGTAGTGTGTAGGAAATAAATACTTAAATCTAGTAGTTTTGAGTAACTACTAAGTACTAGTATGTTTTAGGGCTGCACGATATTGGAAAAAACTGACATTGACAATTTTTTTCTGCTATATATATATATAGCAATATGAATATAATGGTATGCCCCGTGTCGCCCCGCCGAGTAAGGATCCCGGACGAGCCCCCAAATTATGTTACACCCTGTGTGGCTTGGAGAAAGAAAAGGGTTAAACATAATTATGGCAACCTAATATTTAAAAAAATTCCCCGAGATGTTAGCTGCTATAGATCAACAAAGACAACGGATGTGGCGAAAAGTGGTTTGCTTTATTTACAATAAAGATAAAGAAAGAAAAAGAATATTTAATCACCCAAAGTATATTTACAAATGTGTACAATAAATGCAAAAAAGCAAACAAGTCAATTGAAACAAACCTGATAGAGCGAAGGAAAATAAGCGGTGGCAAATCAAAGAAAATAACAAAATAAACACCAGCTAACTAATCCCTCCCTACTTCTAAATAACTAAAGTGAAATTTGCCGAAAATCTTCGGCGTTACACTACCCTCACTAAACTGCACTTGCTAGCAAAACTTACAAAGGGTAGCACCCGCTTCTGACCTAATGAATTTACAGAGAATCAACTATGTGTGTGTAAAATGTAAGTCACGTGAGGTACTTCACTTTCAGTTCCCTTTTAGTAGATTTAAGCAGATTTAGCTTGGACGTTGTGAATGGATGTACAACTCAAACAAACTAAAGCGAACCAGAGAACAAGACAGGCACGCAAATGTCACATAAAAAGACAGAGCAGTGACAAGAGACAATGGTCCCCCGCAGTCTGGTCTGAGTCATCAGTGGAGCACTTAAATGATCCCTATTCTCTTCTGATTGGTCCACTCATGAAAACTTCACGAGCCAATCGGAACTCCTAGATTTTAGGAGAACAGCAGATAGCAAAAAAATAAATAAAATAGAAAGGGGAGAAGGGAACAACTGAGCAACACCCCCAGTCATTTGGAAAGATTTCATTCATTTAGATAGATTGGGATGATCAAATCTTTTCTATGCAGTGTGTTAAATAAAAGTTAAATAAACTGCTTTATGGTTTCTAACAGTAGTCTATAGTGTTCATGTACAGAAATGAAACAATCAAATGTAAAATAACATGGTCATCATTGTTTTAATTATTCAAAAATAATATTATTTCATAATATTTTATCTTTTGATCTTTAATAAATAATCTAATCCTGCAATCCTGCAACTATTGCGGATAGACACATTGCGACATTGGTGCTCAAATGATATATTGTGCAGGCCTAGTATGTTATGATTAATCTGTAGTTTGCAAATATAAGTACTAGTACTGTAAAATGATGGACTCGGCAACCCTGTTTCCACAATGACGGTAATTACCCGCATTCACCCTAACTGTTCTCTGAAATGCTTTAATAAGACTGGGTGTTTTACATAACTAACTAAGCCTTATGTTTGATCATGAAGTTAAAAAAACACTATGTTATTAGTCTCATTTCCTTTTTCACCAACAACATATAGCATATAAAAAAGTTATCTCATATTTAAATTCCTTTTTTTTTCATCATATAGTAGTTATTAATGTTATTATATGTTTTATTTTAGCATTGTTTTATTCTTTACTTGCTACCATAACACACAAGGGACCCATTTGAGTCATGACTAGGCTCACAAGGAATCTGTTCGCGCAGAATTCCGCAGAAATCCACAGATTTTTAGCCCATCACTGTAAATGTGTGTAAATTTATATTTATTAAGTTTATTTAATTAATTTCAGTAATATTATTGACTAGTATGAAAGTATTCATATGATTTATTTACAATATAGTTTGTAAAGTAATATTTTCTTTCTTTTAATAGATATATTATATGGGAAATTTTTTTTTTTTACCAAATAAAGTGGATCTCTTTGGATTTGCATTGTAAACATTAAATAAAAGTTAAAAAGGTATTACTTTTTATTTCATGTATTAAGTTTTTAGTTATGATACTCCCAAAATCATTATTCCACTAAAATTAAAATCCCATTATTCATAAATCCGCAGATTTTTAACAAAAGTTTACGCAGAAATAAAGCAAAAAGTGTCCGCAGATTCCGTCTGGCCCTAGTCATGACCCATCAATGTGTAACCACTTATATAAACTTCATAGACACATTGTAAAAGCGCTATGTAAATAAAGATGAATTAAATTAAATTGAATTGAATATCATGCACACTCACGCTTATATTAATGTGCATGATTTTGTGTGTTTTGATTAGCAATGCAAACCCCATAATCGTCCAGTCTGTGGCAGTAACAGAAAAATGTACCAAAATCACTGTGAGCTGCATCGAGATGCTTGTCTCACAGGAATCAAAATACAAATCGCTCATGATGGACAATGTGAAGGTAAGTGTGTGTATGTTTGTGTACTACAGTATATGTGGTTATTAGATGCCTATAATGGCTAATCTAAATAGTATCACACAGTAACATTGATGGAATGCTAAAATAAAAATTACAGACATTTTGAATGACTAGTATGTCTACTGTAGATCATAGATGTGAGTTACAAGTTGTTACAATGAAATTCCACCTAAAAATAGAAATGATTACAGCCATTTCCATTGATTACATAAATATGCATTAGATTTGAAGAACTTTGCACAAAGAAAAAAACACTTTCCTAATTTTGTCTCCTCATTTAGAGAAAAAAATGGAAAAGATCATCAACAGCCCAAGTGAGTATAAATGCATCTGTTCGATAGAGAACTGAATAACACTAAAGTTAGCATGAAATCAAATTTTTTTAGGTTTATTATTTAGCTCACATTGTTATTCTTAAGGTGAATAAATAATCAGTGCATAATAATGCACTGAAAAAGATTGTTTGTTTTGGGAATCTTCAATCAAAATCTGACTATTTGCTTCTGCATTTATAGTGGCGATTTTTCTATTGACGTCAACTTGAGTACTTCGATTGCAATTGTATGTCAATATTCTTAATCACGCCACTCTTACCATTAGTTTGCTATGAGGGAATGATGCTCAAAAGAAAGCCCCGCCCCCTACTCAATATTCCATTTTAGTTAAGTACAGTTGTTGCTAGATGGGATATGATTGCGGCCAGAAGTTAACAAGAATTATTTATATTATTCATTAAATTTCCAATGTATTGTAATTTATTAATGTCTACTCCCACCCGAACCGTCACAGTAAGGTAAAAACAGTAGTTGTACCGAGTACTATTTATGCTATCTATTAAATTACCCAATAAATTGTATTTTTTTTACACCAGGTTAAAAAATGCAGTCACAGTACTGCAAAAATATTAATTATTGTTATACAGTGTCATAAAAAAATGCTGCTATATTGATGTGCATATCGCACTTCAGGCCGGCCGCATATCCGATCTAGACTTTACCATTAAGTACATTAAAATACTAAAATAAAAGTCTCAGCAACTTCCAATTCATGCAGTTCTTAAACATTTTTTTTGAAAATGTGAAATTATGATTTTTTGAGGAAAAAATTTAAATTTTATTACTTTTTGCAGTTTTTAATTGAACAGAATTAAATGTATTTAATAAGACCTAAAATAGATGGTGATTGAAAACACAATTAGATAAAATAAATCATTATTATATTATTATTATTCATTCATTAATTTTCCTTCGGCTTAGTTTGTTTTTTTTATCAGGGGTCTCCACAGCGGAATGAATCGCCAACTTATCCAGCGTTACGTTTTACGCAGCGGATGCCCTGCCAGCTGCAACCCAGCACTGGGAAACATCCATACACACTGGCATTCACATACTCATACACTACGGCCAATTTAGCTTATTCAATTCACCTATAGTGCATGTCTTTGGACTTGTGGGGGAAACCTGCCAGAGCACCCAGAGGAAACCCACATAAACATGAGGAGAACATGCAAATTCCACAAAGAAATGCCTACTGGCCCAGCCAGGGCTCAAACCAGTGATCTGCTTGCTGTGAGGTGACAATGCTAACCACTGAGCCATCATACCAATTCAGTTTTAATCATCTTTATTTGTATAGCGCTTTTACAATGTGGATTGTGTCTAAGCAGCTTCACATAGAAGATTATAGTGAATTAAAAGTGTCAGTTCAGTTTTCAGAGTTTAAGTTCAGTTCAGTTTAGTTCAGTTCAGGTCAGTGTGGTTTAATATTCACTGCTGAGAGTCCAAACACTGAAGAGTAATCCATCGATGCGCAGCTCTACAAGTCCCTAACCATGCAAGCCAGTTGCGACAGCAGCGAGGAAAAACATACAGTACCACCCTTATTATTATTATTATTATAAAAATAAACTATAAAGCCCCTCCTTCCCAAATGACTGGAATTGGGCCCTAAAAATTTTTATAAAATGTAATGTCCCTCAAAATAATGACCAGTTTCAGCATCTAATGCAATTGTAAACACAAATATGTTATAATAATAAAGCATTAACTTTTAAACATTTTAAACTACTACAATAGTGTTGATGGCACCATAAATGCTGGAATAAATACTGCAAAACACGACATATGTTTTTTTCCAGTTTGTAAGATGTGCTTATTTGTTTGATTATTTAGTTGTTTGCTATCTCGCCGATCGTAACGAGTTGAGGAGTCGTGTGATCGAATGGTTAAAGTCGGAAGTAGAGCCTGATGGATGGTTTTCTAAAGGATCCAACTTCTCAGATGTCCTGCTCAAGTACTTTCAGGTTTGTGATTTTTGTGTTTGTGCGTGTCTGTGTCTTAACATATTGATCCACCGAACACAATGCATGTTTGTTTACCACTATTCGGTATTCTGTGAATTCTTTCAACAGAGCTATGATAACGGAGATGCTCAGCTGGATTCAGCAGAGTTATTAAAGTTTATTCAGCATAATGAGACCGCAGTAAATATCACCTCTCCTTACGCCGAGGAGGAGAACAACCGCTTGCTCAGGTCAAACATACAGCATATCCATATTCATAACAAAGGCTACATTCACACTACAAGGCTTAGTGCTCAAATCAGATTCTGATTTATTTTATTTTTTGCATAGCTGTTCACACAAATGATGTAAAAGTTGCATGAATTCCCACATTACCAAACACACTAGGTAACATTGCAAAACGTGAGCTCTGTATTGGATTTAATATCACATATAAAAGTGCCACAAATCTGAATTGAAGAGATCACATCATGTGGTTTTTACACTGTCACGACAAACACAGATCTGAATCACAAATGGGCAAAAAGTGGGATTTGGGCCTGCAATGTGAACCTAGCCAAAGCCTCTCTCTCTCTCTTGTTTTTTAAATGTAAAATTGAATAGTAATGTCAAATGTTTGAGGTTGATAGCAGTTTATAACAAACAAACATATTGTAGAAACTGCTGCATAGTTTTCCTGCGAAGGACGAGGATGCAAGCTCTACTAATATATAAATAATATTATACATTATAATTTATGTTTTCAGTGTTTTCGATTTGTTTTTCTAATACAAGTAACTGTCATAATTAATTATATAGATCATTTACCTGTATTGTCTCGATTATTATTTTCTTTAAATAGTGTGCTAGAGGGCGACACAGTGGCTCAGTGGTTAGTACTGTCGCCTCACAGCAAGAAGGTCGCTGAATAAACTAAATTAGCCGTAGTGTATGAGTATGAATGAGTGTGTATGGATGTTTCCCAGTACTGGGTTGCAGCAGGAAGGGCATCCGCTGTGTAAAACATATGCTGGATATGGTAGTTCATTCCACTGTGGCGACCCCTGATGAATAAAGGGACTAAGCTGAAGGGAAAATTCATTGATAAATGATTAATGCCCTAGAGAGGTAAAAAATACTTTTTTCACCTTTTATTTTAAAATGTTTATTTCATTATACTATGGTGGCACGGTGGTGCAGTGGGTAGCACGATCGCCTCGCAGCAAGAAGGTCGCTGGTTTGAGCCCCAGCTGGGTCAGTTGGCAATTCTGTATGGAGTTTGCATGTTCTTTCTGTGTTAGCGTGGGTTTCCTCCGGGTGCTCCGGTTTCCCCCACAGTCCAAAGACATGCGATATAGGTGAATTGGGTAAGCTAAATTGACCGTAGTGTATGTGTTTGTGAATGAGAGTGTGTGGGTGTTTCCCAGTGATGGCTTGCGGCTGGAAGGGCATCGGCTGCATAAAACCATATGCTGGATAAGTTGGCGGTTCATTCCGCTATGGTTAATAAAGGGACTGATGCCCGATTCACACAGGGCATCAGCGTCAACGCTTGATGGAGGGCGTGTCTGAAGTTGGGGCTGATTTGATCATCATAGCAGCATCAGCCAATGAAATTAGTCAGCAATTGGCTACTGTCTGAGCTGGTGTATTTGCATACAGCGATCTGATTGGCTGACGCTTCTATTGGTGTTTGAAAAGTTGAGAAAGCCCCAACTTCTGCAGCGAGCAACGCCGCAGAAGCAGCGCTGACAGACCCACTATTCAGTTCGGCAACACTTGACATCACCCATTCAAAGTAAATGGGAAGCGTTGACGCTGATGCCCCCGTGTGAATGGGGGGTAAGCAGAAACGAAAATGAATGAATAAATGAATTTAACTAGAGGAGTTTTTATTTATTTAAAATTATTGTTATTTATTTTCTTTCATGTATTTTTGTTATTTTATATGGTATTTTTCTTTTATTTATTTTTGTTGGTCTTTTTTTGTCACCCTTGTGATTGTATTCTCCATGCTTTAAAATGGAAAAATACAATAATAATAATAATAATATTAATATTAATAATAATAATAATAATAATAATAATAATAATAATAATAATAATA
>CAIGQZ010032813.1:17794405-17817881 GCA_903798205.1 Danio tinwini
TAATAATAATAATAATAATAATAATAATAATAATAATAATAATAATATGGCTGGAAGGGCATCTACCTTATAAAACATGCCAGAGTAATTAGTGGTTTCTTTCGCTGTGAGAAGTCCTGATAAATGAGGAACTAATCCAAAGAATAGTTAATAATAATAATAATAATATAAAAATAACCATCTTTATAATAAAATGTTTTTAAATTCAAAGTAATTTTTAAAATATTTTTATCATCTAAATTATTAAGATATAAAGATGAATTTTCATTTAGCTTTTAAGTCGTCAGTGTCACATGATCACCTGATTCTAAATCCCCTGATTGGTGCACAAGTATAATTTCTTATTAACAATGTTAAAAATGGTTGTATTGCAAAAACAACTGTTACAACAGTATTTGTTTGAAATAGAAACATGAATAAAAGTGCTGATTTCAAATTTCAGACCACAAAATTCTGAACAGAAATCTACATTAGTATCATACGTGCCACACTCTGCATTAATCTGATTAATTAAATTAGACAATAATGAAGTCATATCCAAAATGAGTGAGTAGCATTTGGTTTATCACCAAGTTGCACTCATATAAACTATTTTAACAATACATATTTTTATAAAAGATGTCACTTTGACATACTCTCTATGTCCTCTTGCCCTCGCTGGTTCATCCCCATTTCAGCGTGACACACAATCATTCCCTTTTATCATTTGACCTGCACAAATCAGATAGAGACAGTTTGAAGACAGTTTGTGGTTTGTGAGGTTTATTAACCTTGATTGCTGTCTTTATCTTCTTCTATCTGTGTCAATACTATTATCAGCTCTTCTTTACAGCCGCTTCTGATAATCTTTCTTAAGATTTTGAAAACCTTCCAAAGTGGCATATATCTCCAGGCTACAGTATAGTCTATAAAAACTAATGATTATGGCCTTGATGTCCTTTCCATATGCTTACAGTTTAATCGGCACAAAGATTTTGGAGTTGTATACAGTTCTTGGTATTACTCTTTGCATTCAGCATGTATGTTTTTAGCTAAACATGAATGTTCACAAAATCCATCATTAGGTAAATCTAAATGCAAAAGTGTGACTGCTGTAATTATTCAAGTGGGCGATGGGGTGATATGGGTTCTTCAGAAGGTCAATGATGATACTGATATCTATAGAAACTAGGACAACCAATGACCAGTGCATATACTGTATGTTATACAGTTAGCAGATTGCACTGTACAAATGTAGAAATGCTTGTGTATTTGACACATTATTACACAGCCCATTGGAATCCGATTTCAGAAGAAGATATTGTAAAGAAGGCATGAAACCGGTAACCATTGACTTCTATAGAACACTGTAAAAAGCAATTAGTTGACGTTACTTAAATAAGTAAACTTGTTGTCTTATAATTATTAAGTAAACAAACTATGTGCATAATTATAAAAGTTAAGTCAATATGTTTACTGACTTTTTAAAAGTAAAGTAACTGTCATGGCAATTTCAATGAAGAGACTCTTACTGATCAAGAGACCTACCATACTTCTGGCACAATAAGGCGCAAGGCATGTTTAGCACGATTTGTTGCTATTTTCAGACCAGTGCAACAGTAATTTCCATGTTTTGCACTATGGTGTTTAAATAGCAAATCCATTTGCACGACTTTGTGT
Organism: Danio tinwini; assembly: GCA_903798205.1. NCBI lineage: Eukaryota > Metazoa > Chordata > Actinopteri > Cypriniformes > Danionidae > Danio > Danio tinwini. The sequence goes on from CAIGQZ010032813.1 coordinate 17,796,065, forward strand.
ACTCTGGTGTGCTGGTCTGAAAAGGAGGTGTAAAGAATAGCATAAGATTAGGATGTGTGTTTTCTCAGTTTTTTGACCACACTTCGTTATTATTTATTTGCTTTGAAACAAATCTTGGCGCTTAACAAACAAAATTACATACAGTGCATCAGGAAATGTTACAGCCTTATTCCAAAATGGATTAAATTTAATTATTTCCTCAAAATTCTACACACAATAGCCCATAATGACACTGTGAAAAAAGATTTTTTTAAATTGTTGCAAATTTATTAAAAATAAAAAACCTGAAAAATCACACGTACATAAGTATTTACAGCCTTTGCCGTGAAGCTTTAAATTGAGCTCCGGTATACTCTGTTTCCACTCATCATTCTTAAGATGTTTCAGCAGCTTAATTGGAGTTCACCTGTGGTCAATTTAGCTGATTGGACATGATTTGAAAAGGCGTACACCTGTCTATATAAGGTCTCAGGCTGGGGATGGTTACAGAAAAATTTCTGCTGCTTTGAAAGTTCTAATGAGCACAGTGGCCTCTATCATCCGTAAGTGGAGGATGTTTGAAATCACCAGGACTCTTCCTAAAGCTGGTTGGGCATCTAAGCTGAGTGGTCGGGGGAGAAAGGCCTTAGTTAGGGAGGTGATCAATAACCCGATGGTCACTCTGTCTGAGCTCCAGTGTTCATCTGTGGAAAGAGGAGAACCTTACAGAAGAACAACCATACCATCTGTGCAGCAATCCACCAATCAGGCCTGTATGGTAGATTGACCAGACAGAAGCCACTCCCCTCCTGAAATTTGCCAAAAGGCATCTGAAGGACTCTCAGACCATAAGAAACTAAATTCGCTGGTCTGATGAGACTAAAATTTAACTCTTTAAAGTAAATGCCAGGCGTTACATTTGGAGAAAACCAGGCACCGTTTGTCACCAGGCTAATACCATCTCTACAGTGAAGCATGGTGGTGGCAGCATCAGTTTCTGAAAACCTGCTTCAGAGTGCTCTTGACCTCAGACTGGGCCAGCGGTTCATCTTCCAGCAGGACAATGACCCAAAGCACACCGCCAAATTATCAATGCAAAGGCTAATCAGACACCATTATCTTCTTTTCCTTGCTTCAAGGCCATCACAGATGACACACATCTCTCGTTAGAGCATTCCTCCTCTGAGGATCTAGATATGTAATATCTAGATTGTAATATGTTTGGTAACATCTTTTCTTAGGAAGGCATATGTTTCTGAATAAATGTTGTTTCTAGAGAAGTTTTATATAAATCTAGTTTTTATTAATAATAAAATTATTTTTCCACTACAGTAACTAATCTCTTTTTACAGAGTATTTGTTTTTCCTACTATGAATATCAATGGTTATAAGACTCCATGCAGACTTTCTTCAAAATATCTTCTTTTAGGTTTAGCAGAAAAAAGAAACTGGGATCAACTCATTTTTTAAAAGGTTTTAAAATCTTTATAGGATTATTTCATAGGAAATATAATGCTTCGGAATTTAAATTGAATTTGGATTGATTTTGATACTTGGCACAGATAACAAATTAGTCAAAGTCAAGTCAAAGTCAGCTTTATTGTCAATTCAACCACATGTACAGGACATACAGAGAATCTAATCTGCGTTACTCCCAGACTCTAGGAGCCTAACATAAAATATTAATACAAAAAGTAGAAAGAAATTACAATAAATACAATTATTGGCAAAAAAAAGCTCTTCCTGATTCTGATTCTCTTTCTGATTCTAAAGGAAGTCAGAATTATTAGCCCCCCCTTTAATTCTTATTATTTTTTTTATATTTCCCAAATCATGTTTAACAGAGCAAGTATTTACTATATGTTTTTCTCTGAAGAAAGTCGTATTTGTTTTATTTCAGCTAGAAAAAAATTATTTGTTTTCATTTTTAAACACCATTTAAAATATATATATATATATATATATATATATTTTTTTTTTTTTTGCACTGCTTGATTTTTATTTGCAGTTCTTTAATTTTGTTTGCAAAATTATTTCTTAAAACTTGGGTTTCCTTTTGCGATTTTCTGAGATTTGCATTATTTTTTGCTCAACTTTCTGTTTAATTTTTGCCCAATGTTTTCGTTTGTAAATCTTTAGTTTATGCTGCAAGTAGACCCTGTATTGACTCCATACACATCTTACAGTTAGTGGATGTTCATGTGCGTGAACATAATTGTAATGTGATTGTAGGGATATTATAAAAAAAAATGCTGCTCTGGATGTTACAGTACCCTATTCAAATCAATGGTGATCGTGTGTTCTGCAGGAGTCTGTGTGTGGATGCGCTCATTGAGCTTTCTGATGAAAACGCAGACTGGAAACTGAGCTTTGACGAGTTTCTCAACTGTCTCAGGCCTGGATTCAACCCTCCAGAGAGAAGTAAGATTTACAATCCTTTACTTGACATTACCTGTGAATACACTGAGCACTATTTATTGATTACAAGATTGTAACGTAATTTCAATTTTAATGCAGGACAGCGTTAAGTATCACTCACTTTGCAAGAAATAAACAAAAGCACAAAAAAAGCATTGACTGTGCAATGAAGACTATTAGAACGCAGTTAGAAAATGACTCAGTAATTCTAGTTATGAAAGCAAAAATTGTATAGTAAAGTAATTTCACACATTCAAGAGTGATTTTCTTGAATATCAGTGTATTTAGCATGTAAACACAATCCCTAAAGTGATATTGATTTTATACAACAGTTCAAGCAGGTTTGTATTGAGTGAGTTTGGTTTTAGATGAGAAATTGTCTGTTTTTTTTATTATATTTTGTCAATGAAAGTGGTTCTATTCAAAGAGTAAATCATTTGTGGATCTCAATGGAACATTACAGTGATTTGTTCCTGAATAATTTTTTTAGCTAATTTTGAGTCAGTGAAAGTTCTCAGATTGTCTGCATAGTTATGATTTAAGATTATGTGTGAGAGTAAAACATATTTTTTAGTTTTAATCTGTAAACCACTGATGATTTCTTCCCAATTTAAAATACAAAATTGCATTTTTTTGCATAAAATAACAAAAGTGACATTTTCTGAAATGTTTATATTAATTTTTAAAAACACAGTATTAAAATTCAACCAAACTGTTGACTTTGAAGATTAAAAAAAGTCAATGTCACTACAAATGAAACATTGTTATTCTGATCAGTTTTCATTTTGTGAAAAAAAAGCTTTATTGTTATTACAATTGAAAATTTTCTAATTCATCAGACTAAAAATTTATCTAAAACCAATATTTAATTTAATAATAATATTTATTTAATTTATATTTAATAATATTTAATAACCAACATTTTACATCATACCCATACCTATAAAGGTTTATCAAGAGGTCAATTAATTTAATGGTCACCTAAAGTTTTTCCTAGCTCAGATAGATAGATATATAGATATAGACGGACAGACGGACGGACGGACGGACGGACAGATAGATAGATAGATAGATAGATAGATAGATAGATAGATAGATAGATAGATAGATATATAGATAGATATTGTTGCATAAAATAACAAAATATGTTTTCAGAGATTCATTTTGGGTGGTGAGGTGGTGCAGTGGGTCAGTTGGCATTTCTGTGTGGAGTTTGCTTGTTCTCCCTGTGTTCACGTGGGTTTTCTCCGGGTGCTCCGGTTTGCCCCACAAATCTAAAGAAATGTGGTATAGGTGAATTGGGTAAGCTAAATTGTCCGTAGTGTATGTTTGTGAATGCAAGAGTGTATGGGTGTTTCCCAGGACTGGGTTGCAGTGGAAAGGGTATCCGCTGCGTAAAACATATGCTGGATAAGTTGGCGGCTTATTCCGCTGTGGCGACCCCAGATTAATAAAGAGACTAAGCTGAAAGGAAAATAAATGAATGAATGAATGAATAACAAAAAGGTGTAAAGTTTTCTGAGATGTTTATTTTCATTTTTAAACAACACAATATCAACATTTTGACTAGTTACATTATTAAAGAATTACAATATTTGTATTTAAATTTGGGAATTTTTAACAGTCTAATAAGTCTATACAAGTCTAATAAGTATAAATTAAATACAAAATAACATTTTACATCAAACCCATACCTACAGTAGGCAACAATTGAAGTGGATCTATCCTTTCATCAAAGTTGCCCTAAAACTATTGAATAACGCCCATTCTTGTCCTAGGAAAATTCTCAAAAATATTTTTGATTTACTTCGACTGTTGACTACAGAGATTTATCAAATGGTCTTCAAATTTTTTCCTAGTTCTATATAATGAGATACCCTTTTCTGTCAATATGAAGAATGAAGTCACATAAATTGCTCTGATGTTTTTCACAGACTTCAACAGACTGTAAAAATCTTGATGGTTCTGTGGGTCTCGTCTATCAAATCTGATCTTTAATTTGTATTTTCTATTGGATTCCAGTCAGGTGATTGGCTGGGCCATTCTACAGCTTGATTTTCTTTCTCTGACAGCATTTGGGAGTTTCATTGGCTGTGTTTTGCTGAAATGTCCATCCTGGTTTCATCTTCCTCATTTTGCTAATGTAGATGTTGGACTGATGCAGCTAATATTCATTTACAATGATGAAGGGCAGAGGGTTGCTGAATAACTACTGTCTGGGCTTTCACTGCCTTTCTACACCTTCTTTTCTTCATATTCAATACTTTTTCCCTGTGTTATTTCATTTAATTACACATAACTTCATTTGTAAGCTAATTAGATTTGTTTTCTTTGCATATGTGGATTTTTTTGGTTATTACCAACATCTGGAGAAAAATTTCAAGTCAATAGCACCTTTAGAAATATGTATTCTGAGCAAAATGGTGATGTGTTCAATACTTATTTTCTGTACTGTATGTCCTGTAAGATAAATGTGTATGTTTTTAGAGTGTGCCTTAGAAGACGAGACGTATGAGGATGGTGCAGAGACTCACATGGAATGTAACCGATGCGTTTGTGCTTGCGGCAACTGGGTCTGCACTGCTGTGATTTGTGACGGTGAGCCCCAAATATTAAACTTTTTTTTTCTGCAGATTGAGGCTAAGGCTGGGATATGGACATAAAAGCTAGATAAGATGAGTTTTTTCTATGGAATGTGCTTTGAATAGCTGTGTTCTTCATCTCGATAGGTTCAAATAAGTTACGAGCTCTTGAGGAAATGGAGGGAAATGATCAAGAAATGACAGAAGAGGAGTGGGTTCAAAGAGTGGCTGAACTCAATAAACATCAGGTTGGTGTAAATTGTCTTCATAATTTTCATTGTAGGACCAGAGTTTGAAATTCGAATATTTGGGGTCTAATTTATAGACATGGTGTAGACACAAAATTGGGGTAGAAATCTGCATACACTGTACAAAATATCTGTTAAATAACAGTTTCCGTATTTTGTGATTCACAAGTGTTTTCCGTTTATTTATGGTTGTTTATTGCATTATTTCAGGGGTGTCCAAACTCGGTCCCGGAGGGTCAGTGTCCTGAACAGTTTAGCTCCAACCCTAATCAAACACACCTGAACCAGCTAATTAAGCTCTTAGTAGATATACTAGAAACTTCCTGTCAGGAGTGTTGAAGGAAGATGAAGGAAGATGGAGAGTTAAACTCAGCAGGACACCGGCCTCCAGGACCGAGTTTGGATACCCCTGCATTATGGGATGTTGATCTCTGCTCTGTTGACTTTTGATGTTGAAAATTCAACTCTACAGTTTAACAAAATGACTTTTATTGACATTTTATTAGTTTGAAATAATATAATGTATAAGAAATAATATATATGGCAGTTTATTACAAGGTTTGTGTATCATAATATAGAACACTAGCCTGGACAATATATCATGTTAAACTATTTAAACTGTTCATAAACTTCACATTTTCAAACTTTTTAAGGTTAAAGGTTGTTGGAAAAAGATCAAGATCCCATAATGCAACTCAAAAACATAAATAAATGGGGGGAAATAAAAACTAAAAACCAAAATTATGGAAAACTGCTAATTTACAGATTTTTATAATAATAATAATAATAATAATAATAATAATAATAATAATAAGAAGAAGAAGAAGAAGAAGAAGAAGAAGAAGAAGAGAAAGAAGAATAACTTCCATTTATATAGCACTAGTGTGCAGCATCTGCCTGGACGATGAGACAGCAGCCATATTGCGCCAGACCGCACATCACACACCAGCTGGTGGAGAGGAGACAGAGCGATGACGCCGATTATGATATGGTGATGGTTAGGAGGCCATGATGGACGGAGGCCAGTGGGCAAATTTGGCCAGGATGCCAGGTTAAACCTCGGCTCTTTTTCGAAGGACATACTGGGATTTTTAACGACCACAGAGGGTTTAACATCTCATCCGAAAGATGGCGCTCACTGAGCAGTATAGAGTCCCCTTCACTATACTGGGGCGTTAGGACCCACACAGACCCCAGGTTGTGTGCCCACTGCTGGTCTCACTAACACCACTTTTGGCAGCAACCTGGCTTTTCCATGTGGTCTAGCATCCAGGTACTGACAAAGTGCAACCCTGCTTAGCTTCAGTGGGTAACCATGTGAGAGTTGCAGAGAGCTAGCTACCAGCTTTTACAATGTAAGACACTGTCCATGCAAATCACTATCCTAAATCATTATCAAAACAAGTTATCATTTATCAAAAAAAGAATACATACAAACTTAACAGGAGAATGTGCTCAGCTGTAAGTAAACACTGAGTTTACATAGTTAACTTTAATGTTGATCTAGTTGAACTATTTTAAATAATCATATGAGCAATAATCATTAATAAATAAATAAAAAATCACGCTGGTGTATGTTTACTTTTAGGAAGATTTTTACGCAAAGTTTTATGAATGAAACCCATGGTCTCTTTAAGCTCCTCCTTTCTGAGAGTCTACTCTGCTCTGATTGATCTGTAATGATTGATCGGCCAATCACAGCATGTGTCAGAAAACCAAACACATATTATTATATCTGAATTTCAGCTCCGCAGGCTTTCTCAACACTTATAGTGTGAACATTGATGGCTACATTGGTTTTACCCAATCAAATAGAACTTGGATCCTCATCTTCTGTAGCTCAAGAAAAAAAGTGCTTTCTAAAAAAATGTCAACAACACAAGCAGCCAACGAAGACCACAGGCTGACATTATTCAGATTCCTTTCAAACAAATAATACTACAAATATAGATTTTAGCAGGAAACTACTTGTATTAAGGACTTCAGAATCGTTTCTTTCTTCTCCAAGACAATAACTTTGCAGATCTTATACATGCACAAAAACTATATTACACTACATGAGCAGTCATATTAAAAAAGCGATAATAGAGGGAGTTTTAAGGATCAAGTGTGATTGAATGTGCATTTTTCTAAACTGTTTTGTTCATCGGGGTCATCAAATGTATGACATTTGAATTCTTTTTTTGTCCCCTCAGAAAACAGTGCAGAAGATGAAAATGGGCGCTAAAGAAGTCTGAAGAGAAATCAAGAGACTTCCGGTGTCACTTTTACTAGGGCTATGTTTGAGTGAGAAAAGATAGGGATTTTCTTTTAGAGGAAGTTTATTAAATTCATTACTGAGGTTTTCAAAAAACGGGTTGTAATATTTGTTACTGTTTCATTTGTTCGGGGTAATATAAGTCTGTATGAATTGTACATGTAGTGCAAATCATTTTGAAATACCCTATTTTGTACATTCAGGGTCATTTTAATCTTTTCATTAAAAAGAATAGTGCTCATATTTCACTTTACAATAAATAGAACATCTAAAATTATATTTGCTTAAATCAAAGGGTTTTTGTATAGTGAAATATTTATATTATAAGCAAAACTTAGCCTTCTGTCCAAATAATTAATGTATTTTGGGTTTGGGTTTTGGACAATTCAGCATAAATTCATATTATCTGTGCTTAAGGCATTACTTTTTTTGTGCACCATTTTTTTGAAAACGTTTTATAAAATAAAACAAACACCAAAAATAAACTTGTGTGTGTGCGTCTCTGCTTCATTTTACTGCTGGTCAGGCAGGCAGGCCAGTTGAAACTTGCTACTCAGGTTAGGACTGGTTTAAGAAGGGTTTTATACTGTATTAAGCAAATAAATACTACAACTATTCATAAATCATCTCTAACCTGCCTTATAGCTGATGAATATACTTAATTTGCAGGCAATCAATAAAACTATGAAGCAATAAAAAAGGCATATAGTCAAATTAACATGTCTGATGGCCTGTATGTATTGTCATTATGTAATCATCCTTGCATTGCTCGTTTTCAACAATATTGCATTTAAAGTGACATTGAATTATTTCCAAAAAAAAAGCCCATTTTAATATTGCTCTAGGCTACATTTATTTGGGGTGGTGTCACATAAAATGACATTTTATGCTTAAAAATGACAGAAACTGTAATTATAAAAGAGCATAATAAATTCTCATGCCAATAGAAATAGTGCTGTACCATAAATGACAGTAGATTTATACTTTGTGCATTTAATACCATTAATCTTTCGTAAAACAAGACCTGCTGAATATCACCAGTTTTTTAACGAAATGCGTAGTGTTGCATAAGACAGTTACGAGAAGAGGCAAAATTGCATCATGTTTGGCTTCTGGATGACCAACCATAGAGTGCAGGAGGCGTGACACACACATACACACGCACTCTAGTACAAATAAAAATCCTAAATCAGGCGTGCGCACTTCAGACAGCAGCGGTAAAGGACATCTCCAAACGTTATAATGTAATATGCGTGTATAGATTACACATCAAGAGCTTGTAGATAACTTTCTTTTACGTGTCGCAACATTAGAAAGTGTGCTGCCTAGCTTTATTTTATTCCTATAGTGTTTTTTTTCTTTACTCAACAGTCCACATGGCTCGTTTCCCAAGCATAGACGACAAGTGTGCAGTTTTACATTTATCCCGTCTGCATCTGGACGACCTCAACTTGGATCATCTGGCGGACAGTAAAAGAAAACAAATTCAGCAACTGCACCTCACTTACAATCGCCTGACGCTTCTCCCGACCTCCGTTTGCTTTCTGTCCAACCTGGAGTATCTGGATATCAGCAACAACGCGCTCACTGTCATACCAGATGACATTATGCGACTGAAGAACTTAAAGACATTTGTTGCAAAGAATAATCTTTTGAACGAGTGCTCGTTTCCGAAGGACTTCGACTGCATTCGCGTGGAGACTCTGAATCTGAGTGGAAACAGGTTTGAGGATATTCCCGCGCAATTTCTCAAAATGACAACACTGCAGTCCCTGTCCCTTGGAGGAAACAGGCTGAAGATTATTCCTGAAGAAATAGAGAACCTGAAAAGGTATGAGTTTTTCCTGTAAGCCAAAATAATTAGTTGAGCAAGCCAGATTATCTGAATGCTGTTCTAATAAATTGGGTGGGAAATGACCTGCAATCCACAGCTGTTCTGAAGGGATAGTTCTCCCAATGATAATTTACCTCACTGTTTACTCAACCTCAAGCGGTTCCAAATCTTTATGAGTTTCTTTATTTTGTAGAACACAAGAGGATATTTTGCTGAAAACTGATAACCATTGACATTTGTTTAAAGAAAAACATATTGAGGTCAATGGTTACCAGTTTCCAGCCCAGCAAACAATTTTGTGTTTTATAGACGTCTAATAGACATCTAGACAGCTTGGCTATAACAAGGCTAAACTTGGGCTGTCAGTGAAAATCTAATAGACATCTAAGAATAGCCCAAAACAAGACTAGTCGTCAAATTAGACAGACTTTATATGTGTAGTCATTAATTTCTGTTTATTTGATGACTAGTCTAGTTTTGGCCTATTCTTAGATGTCTATAAGATTTTCACTGACAGCTCAAATTAGCCTTGTTTTAGCCAAAAAGACTATGTTTAGACGTCTAATAGACATCTTTTAAAAACAATAAAATGGTGGGAGCTTACTTCAAAATATCTTGGGCTAAAGTGAGTTTTATATTTGTATTTTCTCCTTAATAATGTAATTTCAGACAAGTATTCTTTCTAAATAGTGACATCACATTAGCAGCCAATGACTTTCAACGTACAACATTGTTCACAGGCAATTAAATGGTGATAATGTTGTTTTAAAGTCAAATTTACATGGTTTCAGACCAAATATTTAAAGTAGCTTGATAAACAAAAGAAAGCGTGTCAAGTTGTCACTGAACGAATGTGTGAATATAAAACCAACTTTACCTTAATTCAAAATATCATCTTTCTTGTTCAACACAAGGAAAAACAGGTTTGGATCAAGTAAAGGGTGAAGTAAATGATGACAGAAGATTTAGTTTTGGGTAAACAATCCCTTTAAACCACAAAATACTACTAATACAAACAATAATAAGATAAATAAAATACAGGTCCAACAACAACAATTGCAATTAATATGCTATATAGCAAAGTATGTATTAATTCTTGATTATATGGTATATTAGTAACTTTAGCAGTAACATTATAGCAACAACTAATACAGTAATTTATTGTAAGTGAAAGGGGGAAACTGCTGCATGATTTTTTGCTAAATTGATTTTTCAACTTACTTTTTTAATTGTATGAGTTTGACGGTAGATAAAACATTCTTCTAATATATCTCTAACTATTAACTAATTTCTAAATTCTGATATCATCAAAAAGTATTTAAATTGAGACCATCTTATTTCTAATATTGGTTGGTGGGTGTCTTTGGGTAAAAGTAGAATGGGAAAAAATGGTTAAATACTCTTAGACAAACAATTAGACTTTACATAACACACTGTTTACTTTAGGTTAATGATCTCTGGTTTCATTCAAACCTAGAAAGCTAAAATTAGATTTTCCTGATTCATCGTTGCATTGCTTTTCCCCCTCTACTTCTCTGTATTTAGGTGAACTTTGAACTTCTCCAGTTGATGTTTTTTCCTTTGTAATTGTGTTTTTGTCCTCATTGTATATTCATCTGATTTAGCTTTTCCCAAACAAATTCTTATAAAATCTACATAGCATAATTATCTTAATAAAGTTGCAAATATGCAAATGATAAGTTCAAATCAGTATTTTGGCTAAAAAGGTGCATTTTTTAAAATAAGTATATCTGCTAAAAGATTTGTCAACTGTTTTGTAAAAGTAGATGGTAAATAATATATATTTTTTGTAATTTCATAAAGGAAACATTTTAGGTTTCCAAAGCCACCCACACAACATTTTATTCTGACTCTTAGAAACATCTAAATAACTTATTTTAATCTACAAAGATTCATTTGTACAATAAAAAACTTTCAGTGATATTAAAGGTTATTCCCTTATTTATTTATTTATTTTTTAAAAAGGACCCTATGTAAAAATGTGTATCAATTGCCAATGTGCAAAAACATATTATGTCAAACCTTTAAATAATGAGCCTGCTGTTCAGTCCTTTGTACCATACATGTTGGCAGTTCACTTAACAACCACTGACTGGTGTCACTATTTACAAGAGTTTGCAAATTCTCTATATAGTTATTACTGGGTGTCTTGTTTCTGCTCTGAATTTGACCATTCGTCAATCTTCCTTCATTTTGTTAGCACCACCCATCTTTTAACAATCCAGTTAGCTCTCAAAGAATGAAATCATGCACCGCCTTATGTTTTTTTTCTCATTTCAGGACCATTTCAAATGGATGTACATCACGTTAGAGAACAAAACGACTTCCTCTGTTTCATGATGAATTAAAGAGTGCAAAAACAAAAACAGGACTTGGATTTTCATTTCATGGCTGTTGATGTTCTGTCCTCTGTTATGTGATGTTGCAGTCTAGAGATGCTGTATTTGGGAGGGAATCTAATCTCCTCTATCCCACCTGAGGTGGCTAACCTCACCTGTCTGAGATACCTGGTCCTGTGTGACAATCGCATCCAAAGCGTACCACCCCAGCTCAACAAGTAAGATCTCTTCTTCCTGTATGTTCTAAAGTTAAAGCAATGAGGTGAAACAAAATTGACATCTGATTTAATTTCGTGCAGACTACACTCCCTGCTCTCTCTCAGTCTCCACAATAACCTGCTGACCTTCCTCCCTCGTGAGATCCTCAGCCTCATCCATTTGCAGGAGCTCAGTCTGCGTGGAAACCCTCTGGTGGTGCGCTTCATCAAGGACATGACCTACGACCCTCCGTCTCTGATGGAGCTCGCAGGCCGCACCATCAAGTCCCAGAACCTTTCGTTCCGCTCATGTGATCTGCCGGCTAATCTGATCTATTATTTAAACCTGGCTAGCGAATGTCCCAACCCAAAATGTGCAGGTAGGAGTCCATGACCTTTTCAAAAGTTTTAAATACTCTAACTCAATTTAAATTTTGCAAGAATCACATTATTACATTATTATAAACCCTTATATCAAGCACTTATATACATAAGTCAGGTTAAATGTTTGTCAGACATAGTTATGGCACTACCCTGGTAAGCTTTATTAAATTTAATTGCTAAGAGACCACCAGACTGATATGTAAAACAACTAATAAATGTTATTTTTTTGTGCCTGAATGGGCTAATATCTGAAGGATTAAAGCTGATATTTGCACATACTGAAATTACTGTTAAAATCTGTATTCTCATTTAACAGGGAATGTTCGTAGAACATTCAGTAATGTTGTGGAAATGTTAGCATGCAGCCTTATTAAAATAATGTTCCTCAAACATTTTTCTAATGTTCCAGAGAGAAAAATGTTCTTAGGACAATGTTCTTGAAACATCTTTAAGACGTTAGTTGTTATTGATGAATGTTCTAATAATGTTGATAGAAAAACATTAGAATATTAATATAATGTGAATGGAATGTTCTAATAAAGTTGTAAATATAATCTAATGTGATTGAAAAGTTATTAAAACATTTTGAATAATGCTATTATAATCAAGTTAACGACAAAAAACAAGACATTTTAAACATTCAAAGAACATATTAAAAATAACATTATATAACTTAATGAGAACATTAGGGGAATGTTTTTAGAACCTAAACATGTTATCAGGGTTATTTTGGCTGTAAAGCTGTAATTTTTATAGTAGTTTTAGTGTGTTTTGCATTAAACTTTTCTTGGAAAAATCTTTAGCACACATAATGTTATTGATGAATGTTCTAGTAATGTTAAGAGAAAAACATTCTTAGAACACTAATTTAATGTGATTGGAATGTTCTAATGAAGTTTAAACATAATATAACGTGACTGAAAAGTTATTAAAACATTTTGAATGATTATTATTATTATTAAATGCTATTATATCCAAAAAATAACATTAATATATTGACAAAAAAAATTGAATTTTTAAACATTCAAGGAGCGTTACAAAAAATAACATTATATAACTTAATGAGAGGGCGACGCAGTGGGGCAGTAGGTAGTGCTGTCGCCTCACAGCAAGAAGGTCGCTGGTTCGAGCCTTGGCTGTGTCAGTTGGCGTGGAGTTTGCATGTTCTCCCTGCGTTCGCGTGGTTCTCCTCCGGGTGCTCCGGTTTCCCCCACAGTCCAAAGACATGCGGTACAGGTGAATTGGGTAGGCTAAATTGTCTGTAGTGTATGAGTGTGTGTGGATGCTTCCTAGAGATGGGTTGCGGCTGCGTAAAATCGTGCTGGATAAGTTAGCGGTTCATTCCGCTGAGGCGACCCTGGATAAATAAAGGCACTAAGCCAAAAAGAAAAGAATGAATGAACAATGAAAACGTTTGTGGAACACTTTTCTTGGAAAAATCTTTAGCATATACTGTAGATTGTTATTGATGTCTAATAATGTTGATAGAAAAACGTTCTTAAAACATTAATGTAATGTGAATTAAATTTTCAAATAAAGTTTAAACATAATATAACGTGACTGAGATGTTATTAAACATTTTGAATAATGCTACTATAACTAAAATATAACGTTAATACATCGACTATAACACTGGCCATTTTAAACATTTAAAGAACATAAAATATAACATTATATAACTTAATAAGAATATTAGGGGAATGTTTTTAGAACCTAATGATGTTAGCAGGGTTATTTTAGCTGTAAAGCTGTTTAAATAATTTTTATAGTAGTTTTAGTGTGTTTTGCATTAAACTTTTCTCGTAAGAACAGAAAATGCATGACCAACTTTGCTTGAATGTGAAATTCTACAGATATTAGATGTTCGCAGAGGCTCTGTAACCGATATTTTCATGCCAAAATAATTTTAACATGCGTATTGATAATTATAGGGCCATACTGTTAAGTTCCATTCAGTATTTAATGTTTACACTGTAAAAAGGTTGTGCCGCCTTACATTTTTGAGTTGAATCAAATGAACTTTTCTAGTCATCTTAACCTAGTCATCTCAATGAAACTGAAAAAAAATTAAGATAAACTTACTGTAGTATAGCTTAAAAAATTTTTTTTGTTGAAACCAGATTAACTTATTAAAGTAAGTTAAAGCAAAATAAAATATTTGTTGTCTGGACTTTTTGTCATTACATTTTTTACAGCGTACGAATGGGCCCCATTCACTCCCTGATTTGAGCTTTTATCAAACAGATTAGTATTTTGTCAAATTCTGTCAACTGATGTTGTTACTTCACTTATCAATTCTTAATTCCTCTTCATGCAGGTGTTTACTTCGACTCGTGTGTGAGACACATCAAGTTTGTGGATTTCTGTGGAAAGTACCGTCTGCCGCTCATGCATTACCTGTGCTCCCCACAGTGTTCCTCTCCCTGCAGCTCAAACCCACAGAGCGACGCTGAGTCAGAAGAGGAGAACAGCGTCCCTGCCGACAGGCTCCAGAGGGTCCTGCTGGGATAGGACCAAAATCCAACAGGGACAGTAACCTGGCACAGGATTTCCATTTAAAGGCTAATTTCATGTTTTGATAGTCCTACACCTTGGTAAAAAAACACTTTGAGCTGAATGCGTTGGGTTTTAGAACTCTTTTAGTGACTCCGCAAAACAGCTTTTTAATTTAACTGATAAATATATGTGGGTTTAAACTGAAAATCTTGACTTTCCATCTTAAAAAATGTTGCTCATAAGGCATCTGAAAATGTTTGCATATTACCGAAAACAGTGTTTCGAATAGGTATCCTGCAAAAAAAAAAGAAAGAAAAAAAAAAGGATTTTACTACAAAACAGCATTAAAAACGTTGTTATATTCATTTAACCATTAGCCCTTATGTACTGTCGGGGATGTTTTCGTCTACTTTGGGCTGATTTTAAGTCTTAATTTGGCCACAATAATTTCTGTGTTTCAGCTAGCGGAAAGATTTTTAGTGACAAATCTTATTTTAATACATATTTTAAGAAAATGCTTTGAATTTAAAAAAAACTCAACGATACACTCTGGGCAAATTTACTACCCTTTTGTTATGTTTGCGATGAAAGCATACACTGAATTAAACTGCTGCAAATATGCATCGGATACATTTTTTTTTTTGACCAAAACTACTAACTTGCTTAAAAAATGACATGAATTTAACTTTTTAATTGCCAAATTCATAAATTATATGACTGATTTGGTGAAACACTCAAAATTACGATTTTTTTCAAAATAAAAAGTAATTGTGGACTGGATTTTTTTTTTTTTTTACCTTTTATCAAAGTCTTGAACATGTGAAACAACATTGCCATTGATGCATTGTTTTTGATGGATTTCCATTTTTTTCTCTCCCTAATTTACTGTTGGTGGCTGTTTTTACCCCATTGACTTCCATTATAACCACTTTTTTTTTATTACAAAACCATGATACCATATAATCATGAATATTTAATTGTTGGTGGTTTTCCCTGTTGGAAAGAGGTAAGATTTGTAATTTTTACTGTTGATCATCATTTGGCATCATTAACCCTTTTGATAGGCCTGTGCAAAAAAAAAAGGTTAGTTTCTGGATTTTATATGGAGTATAACAGCAAATTAAAGTGTGTGTATGTGTGTCTGTGAGAGTGTGAGAGGGACCTTTGTGCACTTACACTCAAAAGTTATTTTTTTGCTTGTTCAAACTACTTATTTAAAAATGAGCCGCGAGAGAAACATTAAATGATTAATCATTTAATAAATGACTCAGTCAATCTTTACTGAGGAGAGTTTTTATTCTAGTAATTATTATATTTTTTAGCAATAATGTCTATTTTTTATTTATTCAATATTTATTTCTCATTTACTGTAGAGAGCCCTTTACCTGTCAGTGGGTGCACATGGCTCCTAAATAGCATAAGAGAAATAGTGGATTTCTTTCATTTCAACAGCCTTTTTAAAAAAAATTACTTTAACCCATTGAAAAGAAAAAAAAGTGTCATAATAAATAAAAAAATAGTTAAAAATCACATTATTTTTTTTATTTGTCACATGTAGTTGACTATTTATGTGCTGTGGGTAAAAGTTGTGTTTCAATCCGGCTACCACCGCAAGTATATTTCAAACCTGTGGGAAGCACTGAAGAATCTAATGTGGCTATAATGGAAGTCAATGGGGCAAAAACGGCCACCAACAGTAAATTCTGGAGAAAAAATGAAAATATAGCAATGCATCAAATCCAATGTTGATACTAATCGTTCAAATGTCTAAGACATTGAAAAATATGTCATTTTGTGTTTTTTTTCACCAATTCACTGACCATTTGTGAACTTGGCAATTAAAGAGTTAAAATCCTGTAATCTTTTAAAACATTTAGTAGTTTAGATCAGGACTGAGGTTGATTAACAGAATTCTGCAAAAAAATGTTATATTATCTGATGCATTTTTTACAGCAGTTTAATTTAGTGGATGTTTTCATCCCTAACATAACAAAAGGTAGTCAATTTGAACAGTGCACAAAGGTTAAAACATTTTATTTACATTTTAACGTTTCCAGTGTGTTTTGGGACACATTCTGTTACAATTTGGTAGTTATAAACATGCCACCAGTAAAAGGCAATGAATTACAAAGACTCACAGGGACTCTAACAGTTTTTATGTAAAACCAATACAACTTCGGATATAACCATTATTCAATGAGTGTTTCTACTGTTCTTCAGCAGGGTACTGGCAAATAGAGACTGCTTTGTACTTCTAGAAAATGTGATCAATACATGAAGAGTTACTCTTTGACCTCTTCTTTATATTGACTGTTAATCTGCCCTAACTCTTGTGTCCAAAGGTCAGGTCATGGTCTATGATGGCTGCTTCACACTGTCCAAGAATTTACGTAAAGCTATCATCCATAGCACAGCCTTGAAAACAGTTACAAGCTGAAGGACGCTTCTTTTGCATTTGTGTTTTTGTCAGAAGTTTGGCTACAGGTTTCAGATCAGTATTACGCAGCAGTGGTTTACAGCCTCTAAAAGAGCTCCTAATGGTCCTAACAACAATAAAACGGAGATACTGCAATCTTCTTATCTGATATGTGTGTGTTTCTCATCAGCGCTGGTTGTTATTTGAGTCAGTCTGACCATTAGATCATACGCGAATGATCATTTTAACAGTATTGCACAATTGGCTGAGAGCTCTGGGTCAGTGAGTTTGCATCAATATCTGATGGCTGCATTTATGGCCAATTTCTATGCACTCTTCTCACAGCAAATGCAATCTTATTGCAAATATCAGTCTTCTATCACTGTTTACGATCTTACGGTGACGCGGCACAGATTGCAACACCTCTCCGTCTCTCGAATGATGGGACAGATTTACAAAGCAATCTCAAAGGTAGAATGACTCAGCAATTCTCTCAGCTACACAGGTCTGACGCTGCACAACTTCATGTCAAGGCACTTTTTTTTCCCATTCATTCATTTTCTTTTCGGCTTAGTCCCTTTATTAATCTGGGGTCACCACAACAGAATGAACCACCAACTTATCCAGCATATGTTTTACACAGCAGATGCCCTTCCAGCTGCAACCTATCACTGGGAAACATCCACACACACACACACATTATGGACAATTTAGCCTACCCAATTCACCTATACCACGTCTTTGGACTGTGGGAGAAACTGGACTACCCACATGAAACCCACACCAACACGGGGAGAATAGGCAAACTCCACACAGAAACACCAACTGACCCAGCCAAGGCTCGAACCAGCAACCTTTTTGCTGTGAGGCGATCATGCTACCCACTGCACCACCGTGATGCTGATTTTTATTAAATTTTTTTATTTTGGTGTGACTATTGTAACACACTTCTGGCTGGACTTCCATCATGTGCAATAAACCCAGAAAGCCATTGGATCTGATCTGCACCCTCCAACCTTCACATGCTTTCACGTTTCGTTCCCTTTGGGATCTTGGTAGTCTTATGATGCAATCATGAAGAGAGAGGAAAAAAAATCACTTTCCAGAATCTTTTCATTCACTATTCCTTGCTTGAGGAATTATTTATCCAACTCTATCCTAAACATGATTTTAGAGAGCATTTTTTTTGGAATATAAGCCAATTCCATGCGTGTTTAATAAAAAAAGGTCAGGAGAGGGTTTTCTTCAATGCCAACAATATTAGTAATTTATTAGATACAAATGAATAATTCGATGACAGAGCTCTGGGTTACGTTACCCCAATGCAATACAAGAATTATATTCAGGAGGTTTGCAACTAAATTACATTTCCCTGACTCCAGCATATACTATACACATATACTCTCATATCTTCCATATATCCTGGAACAGACATCCATCTGAAAACCCATGCCTTCAATTGCAAATCACTACAAATCAACCTATAAAAAAAGCGAAACTACAATTTGGTAAAATATACTGTATTGGCAGCAAGTTCTAGATAGCACTTAACCCTTGTGTGCTGTGTCTGTTTTTGGTGACAACCCTTTTTTGGGGTGGAAAATTCTTTGCTTTTAAAAACTCAACAATACACTCTGGGCAAATTTACTACCCTTTCATTATGTTGGTGGCTGTTTTTGGCCCATTGACTTCCATAATAACCACATTTTCTTTATTACAAAGCCATGACACCATATTATTATGCATTCGTGATTTTTGGTGGTTTTCCCTGTTGGGAAGAGGTAAAATTTCCTATGTTTACTGTTGATCAACAGGTGCAGTGCAAAAAAAAGCTTAGTTTCTGGCTTTTACATGGAGTAGCTTGTGTGAGAGTGTAAGAGAGACATTTGCGCACACCTTGATATGTCTGAAAAAAATCTAAATAAGCACCTTAGGTCTAAGAACACAGTAAACATAGTAAGCATAAATGCATGCGCACTATAATTTGTTGTTTTGCTCTGTAGAACTCCATATAAAAGCCAGAAACTTTCTTTTTCACAGGCCTATCTAAATGGTTAATGGTGCCAACTGACGATCAGCAGTAAAAATGACAAATTTTACCTCTTCCCAACTGAGAAAACCACCATCAATCAAGAATGCGTGATTATATGGTGGCATATGGCTTTGCAATGAAAAAGTGTCGTTATAATGGAATTCAGTGAGGCAAAAACAGCAACTAAGTTAACATAATGAAAAGGTAGTCAATTTGAACAATACACAAGTGTTAATGGCTATAATTGTCATCCGTCGCTAGTTTTCTTTATAAAACTCATGTAGATAAAGTAAATATGACCTGAATCTGTAACATACCTGTCATTTTACAGTTCTATCCCGCTATCATCCGGTAAAGGTATTTTCCAGTATTTCTCCCGTATTTTCAATTACTCTCTGAAAGGTGACATTAGAGCCGATCCGCAACCCATACCGCCGAACCGCTAGGGGCCGCCCCTGGCTTTTCAATCTGTTCTGTTTCGTTCTCTCTCGAGTGTTCTGTGCTTTCGTTTTATTTCGGCATAAAACACTTTGAAATAAACATAAAAACGACGCAATTCTCTTCCTTTTTATTACAGGTGCAGTCGCCCCTCCTATGCAGTCTGCAAAACAGTCATATAGCGGTGCGTAACTCAGCTGACGCGCTCCATAGTGACGCTGTTTTCCAAATGTATTCTGTACACGCGATTTGAAGCGGAGCTACAGCCTGGCTTTTGGGTGCGTGTTTGAGCACCACGTGGTTGAGGGGGGTTCAAACACAACTAATTTTGTCCTAAATGAGCATAAACAGTTAGGAAAGCAATCGAACCCCTTATTATGATGGGAGTATCCTTTATTTTCACATCCCAATGTTGACAGGTATGAGCTGTAATCATGTTTCACATAAGTTAATGAAACATCATAACATTGACATAATATAACGCCAGTGAAGGTTAGGATTATTATTAGATTATTTTCAGCAACATTTTGAAACTTTCTGCTGTAATCTTAAAATGTGCTTCATTCATATTTGAAAACAATAAGTTTTCATCTTGAGTTGACATTTAGGGTAGACGCTGCGTTTGCTATTATCAAAAACATAACTGTCTGCTTGAGACACAACGCTCCCTGGTGGTCTAGTGGTTAGGATTCGGCGCTCTCACCGCCGCGGCCCGGGTTCGATTCCCGGTCAGGGAACATGTTTTTTGTTTTTTTCTCGATAAAAAAATTGTAAACCTACAATGTAAATGTAACGTACTGCGTCGCAAGATGTACTCAATTCTTACCTTGGGCAAGTTTTCTGTCAGGAACTTTTAATTTCCTCTATCTATAAAGAATATTAATTTGCTTACCAGTTGCATGGCGCCCCCGCATGGACTACATATGCAATTTTCCTCATCAGCTTTCCTGTTCAAGACAATTTCAGTTACAGTACACTTTTTCAATTAATATAATCATAATTACACTAATTTCAGTCTAATAGTAAAATTCCTAAATATTTTGAGGACGATAAATCCTTGTACCTCTATAAAAAGCATTTATATGAGCAATTTATTCATACTGTTGCCAGCATTTCACGTTTGCAAATTTACTAATAAAAATAAATTTATAGTTGTGTTTACAGTCTGTGTGTATAAACTTATGAATTTTGATCAGTAAATTTATCGTATTTATATATATTGTTTTATTTTATTTTGCTTTATTTCTCTCTTGTTGACTACACGTGTTAATGTCTTTGACAAAATTAAATAAGAACTCAGATTTACGACTGTTACAAAAAGCTTCGATTTCTATGGTTAAATCACATCACTCCACAGATTATAAATATAATATGAGCTTTCATCAATTTATTTGTAAAATACACGCAATAAATACGTAACAAAGTCATATTAAAACATTTAACATAACGTATTATGTTCTGATAAATGACAAAACTCATCTAATATATATATCGGTACTTTCGGTACTTTAACTATCAGCCTTGAGCGTCCACGTCACGTAAGGTAATTAATATTCATGAACCAATCGCAATTTCCTATGTGCGCAGTGACTCAACTGCGCAGACAGCGGAAAAACACAAACACGACTCTGTGGGCTTTTCAAACTCATTCAAAAGTTGCTCGCACAAGCTAGTAAAACGAGTTGAGTTTCATTAAAATCACGTTAGTGTTCATGTTTGGTTGTGTTTTAGTGTTCGCTGTCGTCAGTGATGTCTGATGGCGGTGAACCTGGGAGATGCTGATGCGGATGAGCTGCCGTCTATGTTGTGGGGTCTGGACCCCGTGTTTTCTTCTTACTGCAGACTCTACATCACTGACATCCTACTGATGAAAGAGTCCAGACAAGTCCCTGGTAACGTCAAACAAACAGTTTTTAGTCTGTTTAAATTTGTTTGTCGGATGTGTCTCACTACATTGAGGTAAAGTTGGATTTATTTTCACATATTTGTTTATTGACAACTTGTTACACGATCCCTGTATTGTTTAAATGAGGTTCTTCTCAACAATTTCACATACGTTTTCTAAATGGGTAAATCATATTAGCAACCAACGACTATCAAAGTACAACTACTCAAATAAATAGTGCTAATATAATTTGACGTCATACTTGAATGTGATTACAGACCGAATATTCAA
>CAIGQZ010032813.1:17824509-17847857 GCA_903798205.1 Danio tinwini
TATATATATATATATATATATATACACACACATACATACATACACACACACACACACACACACACACACACACACACACACACACACACATATAGTGTATTTCTTAATTTCTTTATTTTTTGTTATTATTATTATTATTTGTTCATTTATTTTTTTAATTATTATTTGTTTATTTATAAATATTTTTTGAAGGAGAGGGAGGTTGTTCATTGGGAAAAAAATTTACAAAAAAGAAAAGAAAAAGTCTTATTTGTATGTATTAATTCACCTTGTTTTTCTTTCAATAAAAAACATTTATAAAAAAAAATTCAAAGGGAGGCTAATAATTATATATATAATCTAATTCATAAAGATTTCTATTTGTCTGTTTTTGCCTATTTAATGACAATACATTACTTTTAGCTTAAAAACCTTTTTGAGATATTCCTAATTAAATATTCATTTTTCTTGTGTAAATTTGCATGTAAAAAATAAATACATAAAATGACTTGGTGACTTGTTTAAATCATATTTGAGTTTCTTTCTCATGTTGAACGCAAACTATATTTATAAAAATGCCTGTTGCTGAGACCCATTGTCTTCCATAATAATTAAAAAAATAAAAAATAAATATGATGAGGTCATTCACATTTTGGGGGGGATCTTTTTCTTTAATGCTAGATTGAGGCTTTAAATTTTAAATGTACTTTTAAAACACACCAAACATGTTTCTGTGCTTTTATTTGCATTTGCAGAGCAGGTGGTTCCTCAGATTCCCACCATCTGCTGTCTCGGGCAGTTCTCACCCTTAAGGAGTTCCTCTTAGAGAAAGAGGTGAACCGCTTTCGTCCTTATGATGTTGAGTTCCTCTTACATCCACTGATCCAAAGATCTTTAGCAGAACAGGTACTGAGCATGAGAGAGATCTGAGTTCGATTCTTTCAAAGACTTTCTTCACTACTTGTTTAATGCCTCTGTTTCATTCTCTTGTCCCAATAATAACAACAAGAAAAACAAATAATAATAATTAAATACTGGTGTTTTCAACCAGTTATAATATTATTTATGTGTTACAAATATTCATATTGTCACAGAAGAACTGAGAGGATCACATATTTGTTAAGCAAAAAGGTGGAGACAATGTATTTGTCACTGAATAATTGATTCAAAAGATTCTTCAAGAATGCTGATTCGTCTCGTAATGAAACGTGATTTCTTTAAGAGTGATTTGTTGAATACTTCTTTTTATTTTTTTGCCTTTATTATTAAAGGGGACTAGTTGGACATGAAGCAAAGTTGGAGAGATTAGAAATCAGGAAAGGTCCACAAACTGGGGCTGTGTCTAAAAATGTCACTTATACGCTCATTCACTATTACCTACTTAAGTCCACTATTATAGTTCTCTAAAAGTAGTGCCTGAGAGCAAGTGTAAGGGAAGGGATGCCCTTTTGGTCTGGAAGTAATAAAACAAAGTGTTTTGATTTCTATCATGTATACAAATGTTAATTTTAACAATTAAATAATTTATTTAGAACTGATAGGATTCTGCCGTGGATGCCCTCTTGTTGCCAAATATTGAAATTCATTTGGTGTGCAAACTCTCACAGTGCAATATGGGTATTCTCTAGACATGAGTGTACATGGGTTGTACACTTTTTATTGTGATACATTGTGAGAATGATTGACTGCACATTTCGGAACGTCTACTATGCTTTCGGACACCACTACAAATGGCTGCTCCCTCAAGTATTTCAGATACAGCCCAAGACTTTGGATACCCAAAGTGCATTGGCACTAAATGTTGCCACGCTGGCTATTCATTCTTTCAAACCTTGATAAAAAATAAGCCTTTACATTATATAATAATAATAATAATAATAATGATAATAATATTTAACTTTCCTTCATTGTTATAGACCTCTTTCAGCATGGGTTTGAATATCTCAATCTATCTGTTTTTTTTATTAATCTGTTAATAATTTATTTTGAGCTGGGTTAACATTACCCTTACTTAACCTTCAATACATGTATAGTTTATTGCTCTTTTTGATGTAGAGTTAGTTATATATTTATTTTATATATATATTTGTTTTAGTATGTCTCTGTCATTTATTTTTTAGTTTATCTTTTTTATTTTTACTATTATTGTTGTTGTTGTTGTCATTATTCATTTATTAATTTTCTTTTCAGCTTAGTCCCTTTATTAATCTGGGGTCACCACAGCGGAATGAACCGCCAATTTTTCCAGCATATGTTTTATGCAACACATGCCTTTCCAGCTACAACTAATCACTGGGAAACACCCATACACTCTAATTCACACACATAGACTACGGGCAATTTAGCTTACCCAATTCACCTATAGCGCATGTCTTTGTACAGTGGGGGAAACCGGAGAACATGCTAACTTCACACAGAAGCGCCAACTGACCCAGCCGGGGCTCGAACCACCGACCTTCTTGCTGTGAGACGATTGTGCTACCCACTGCGCCACCGTGCTGCCCTTGGCATCATCATCATCATTATTATTAATATTATTATTCAACAACCTCCTGTATTCTGTTAATTACATGTATTTTTTATGATCACTGTTATATGCTAATCGTCTATGTCAGGGGTGCCAAAACTTTTTCTTATTAAGGGCCAAAAACCAAATTTATTGAGGCTAGTGGGGAAGGTTAATACAGTATACATGCCATGGGTAATTTCGTAATTTATTTAATAATGTTTAAAAATAACTAGAAAACATGGCTGTATGTTAACTAATACAACATATATTTTTTACATTTTATAATGGACCTATTACAGTAAACAAAAGCAATCTCATTTATAACAGAATGAAGTTACACTAGTATTTGCTTTGATTTGCTCACTGATATCTTCTGCATAGTTCTTTATCCGTCGAGTGACAGTTTACTGGACATTTTTAAAATAATCTGATTAATTTACAACATTTAATTTCAGTTTGGGGTGACGCAGTGGCGCAGTAGGTAGTGCTGTCGCCTTACAGCAAGAAGGTCGCTGGTTCGAGCCTTGGCTGGGTCAGTTGGCATTTCTGTGTGGAGTTTGCACGTCTCCCTGTTTGTGTGGGTTTCACAGTCCAAAGACATGCGGTACAGGTGAAATGGATATGCTATTGTGTGTGTGAATGAGTGTGGGTGTTTCCCAGTGATGTGTTGCGGTTGGAAGGGCATCCGCTGTGTAAAACATTTGCTGGATAAGTTGGTGGTTCATTCCTCTGTGGTTACCCCAGATTAATAAAGGCACTAAGCCGAAAAAAATGAATGAATGAATTTGTTTGCTTTTTTTTGTAGTTTACCAATAAAACAAACAAGCAAACAAAAGTCACGTCAAATTAGAAATACCAATCTCTTTTAAAGGCATGATGGGATGGTGGACCAAATTAATGGTTACAATGGGCCAACTTTGGCTTGCTGGCCCTACTTTAGGCATCTCTGGTCTACTTAATATTTTTTTGTTCACCTCATTTCGATGGAAAATATAATATTTAAAAAAAATTGATTAGGTTTCAGATTTCATTAGATTTAATTACATTTCATTTTTAAAGTCGTCTAATTTAGGTTTTGGAGAAAAATGATCTCTATTTTAAAAAGAACAAAACCAAAAAAAACCCCAGTTGTTTCTTAGTTTATTCAGAATTGTGCAGCTCTAACATATGCAGAAGATGAACGCATGACGTTATCAAAGCAAACTGTCCTTGTTCAATGTCATTACTCTTGGCTGGAGTGTATAATGGTATGTAAGAGCCAGGAATAACTGGTGGGCACGGCAGGGAGGAACGTGTTGTGCTGTTTGAAGGCAGCAGGGAGTGATCATTGGTAGCACTTTTATGAGTCTCCTCTGAGATGCTTCTAGTCTGAAGATTCAAGGACAGCAGCATATGGAGATGAGAAAGGGATATGCTAATGAGATGCCTATTGACAAATTCAGAATCAAATGAGAACGCACATGCAATATGCATTTCATTGAAACATTCTTTACATGAAAGGGGGGGGGGGGGGGGATTTTTGAATGATGCATCCCAGAAATGTGATTCATTGTTGGGCTGACTCATCCTTCATAATGCATTTTTATTTATTCATTTCGTCTGAAGGAGGCAGATCAGCCCGGGACATCATTTGCCACGCAAGTTCAAAAACTTCTAAAAGAGACCCTGAGTGTCCTCCAGGACGAAGGACAAATATTTTGCAAAAAGCGCACCCAGGATGAAGTCTACAATGTATGCGCACAGACACACATACACACTGACTACGTTTTTACATGGACATCAGTAATCAAATTGTTTGCCTTAATCTGAATAAGACATTAATACAATTGAGGTGTTTACATGAGTTGCGATTTGAATGTTCATTTCATGATCTCGCTTTACATGTTATAGCACATAATACAATTACCATCATTGCATCACCGTGCTATCGATGTTTCCTCCAGAGTTTCATGTAATTTTGGATGTTTCACTTTTAATTTAAAACTTTAACTGTAGATTGGCACTTTCATTTTCATTCAGAAACATTTCATGCATGCCCCATGTCACAAACATGATATTGGATACTAGTTTGAACTGCTGGAGGAGTGTAGTTTTAATAAAATTTGAAATTGCACACCGTATGGGGAAAAAAACTTTGCATTTCACAGTGCAGGTGTCTGTGGAGCTTCACTGACTCGGTAGGTGCAGAAAATAGTGTCAAGCAGCCGTGTGTGTATAGACTATCCAGTTGCAAAATGTGGCAAATCCTTCATGACAATAATAGTTTGATTAAGTTGTTTACATGTCTGTACTGCACTTCAGTAATGTGACTAAAATCGGCATACTCCACATGTCGTAATCCGATTTCAGTTTGATTATGACCTTAATCAGATTAATCAAAAATCTTTGTTTACATGGTAGACTCTTAATCAGAGTGTTGTCTTAATCGTATTAAAATCGTATAATTGGTGTCCATGTAAACATACACACTGTAGCATGTATAACATCATAATAGAGCAATAAAGCTGGTAAATTCTACCTCAAGAGACTCTTAACAAAAATTTTAAGAGATTATGTATAATATCTGCTTCCCAGACATGCTACTTATTTCTGAATTGAATTAATGCGGTTAAGCCAAAATGAGATGTTATGTATACCATAAATCTCAAAAAACGGCTCTAAAATGTTATTATATCTTTATAACCCCCACTGCTTTAGGTGACAGAACAAGACAAAGATCTTCATATAGCGATCAAGGACGTTTTACGAGAGGATACCAAACGGGAAAAATGTGAGTTGTACATGCATTTATTATCATATTCTTTGAAATGCCTGATTCTGATTGGTTAAAAAAGAATGAGTCCAATGTTGTGAACTCCCTGCCACTGTGCCTAGAGGAGGTAAAATAATGGCTTGCTGAGATTTTTTTAATTTTAATGAGGAGAAAACAGAGGTTATTATATTTGGGCCTGATGATTTGTCGGGCTGTAAACGTCCCAGGCTAGGCAACTTGGAGGAGTTCAGATCACCCCAGGTACATAAGATATAGACATACGTCACTCGCTCGTGCAACAAGCCAAAATGAAAACAAAGGAACTGCCATGTTTTAAATACACAGCCGAGACATTACACTGTAAGAATATATACATATAATAATTAACCATGGTCGACCTGAGCTCAAACAAACCTTGTTGTCATCTTAATGAACAGCCACAAAGCCAAGAAGAAGAACAGAATCTGCCCTGTGTCCCGTAGTTTTTTACAAGGCCGTCTACAGCAAGAGTGGTTTGTATGGTGACAAATCAATGGCAATAATAATCGAGCGCAGCGGTGATGTTAACGCACGAGGAGAAGTGAACCGCAAGCAGATTACAGGCCTACATGCAGAGGAAACTACTGTTCGCGCGCGCTGAACTGATCCACCACGAGGAAACGGGCGCTCGTAAGCTCGTCATAAACCCTCGCGCGCACAACATCATCTGTGCGCAAGATGTACGCTCTCGCGAGCAAGGCCATGCCTCACAGCGCGCGCGTGCGCACGATCCGCTCTTTCCGCTCGCTCGCTGGCTCTTCTCTGCTCGTGTGAAACTTTTTGGAGTTTTGTAAGTCTTGGGGCGGGACTTGGTTTACTTGTTATCTCTAATGCTATTGGTTACTCTCCCTTTTCGGAAGTTAGCCGGGATTGGACGCAGGTTAAAACATAACGCCATTAAATATATATAATTTGCAAGTCATAATCATAAGAAACTTTCTAAGATGATGTCTGAGGATTTAATCTTGAGAAACTGTCAAAAAATAATGATTAATCTTCTAAAATAATTCTTGTAAAAATGGCTTTCTGAACCATTTGATTTGTCCCGTACAGCACTTGTCTGGTTTGTTGAATTTTACTTCTATGCTGATTAACCACAACGGCAGTGCTCATTATGACACTTGGGGATAATCTTTTTAGGAAATATTGTCTATAGAGGAATGTTGTCTATAGAATAGTATTTGATTTTTAGATCTTTCCATAAAATGCATATTAATGCAGTGCAGCTTTGTATATTACTATAATTGTTAACAATATTAATAATATAGATCAGTGGAAAATGGTGGTTCTAGGATTTCCTTAGGGGAACACACGTACGCACGCACGCACACACACACACACACACAAACACAGTTAAAGTCAGAATTATTTGTCCCCCTTTGAATTTTCTTTTCTTTTTTTAAATATTTCCCAAATGATTTTAAGGTCAATATTATTAGCCCTTTAAGCAATTTTTTTCAATAGTCTACAGAACAAACCATCATTATACAATAACTAGCCTAATTACCCTAACCTGCCTAGTTAACCTAATTAACCTAGTTAAGCCTTTAACTGTCACTTTAAGCTGTATAGAAGTGTCTTGAAAAATATCTAGTAAAATATTATTTACTGTCATCATGACAAAGATAAAATAAATCAGTTATTAGAGATGAGTTATTAAACTATTATGATTAGAAATGTGTTGAAAAAAATCTTCTCTCCGTTAAACAGAAATTGGGGGAAAAATAAACAGGGGGGCCTAATACTTAAGGGAGGCTAATGATTCTGACTTCAACTGTACATATATATTAGGATATTATATACTTCAGGTTGATATTTTTTAATCTCATTTTCAGTTAATGATTGATTAACCCGCTTATAAAGACTTCAATAATGATTAATCCAATCAAACATGAAGAATACAGTGACAGACATTTAGATAGGTGTTTATCGCCACCTATTGGAGCAACAATTTAATTCCTACAATCTTCGTTTGGCTCTACTCACTGCATGTATTCATTACATAATTCCACTTCAGAGGCATACAAATAATACCAGTTTCTATACAACATGTTCACATCTTAGAGGTCACATATATAGTGGAATAACAGACTAATGGCTATTTACTATAAACCTATGTACATTATGCACTCCTTGCATGTACAGCCTATTTTATTAACTACTGTCCATCCAATTTATTCTGACTTATGTTTTTCATAGATAATGAGCCAAGGCCAATGAGTCTGAGAATTTTTTTTTTTTTTATAAACTTAAACACGTTTGGCTTGAGTTCAGTTAAAACGTAGGTGCTAAACTTCATCACATCATTCAAATATGGGGCAGCTGGAGGTATTAAATATTCTATTAGAATACCTATTATTTAATTTACTTTCAACACAGACATTTAAAAAAAATACAAGACAGCACATCTGTAAATAGTATACACACACACACACACACACACACACACACACACACACACACACATATGAATAACCCTGTGTATATTTTTTCCCCAATTACTGCTTAATGGAGAGATCTTTTCAACACATGGCATAACTCTCTCTTTCTCTCCCCAGTTGTACTTTAATAAAGTTTGTTAAAAGAATATGTCATTATTTTGATATGTCATTATATGACTTCATATAATTGTCATGACAGTCCGAATAGTCATTATTATGAGAAACTTCCGCAAAGGGAGAGTAACCAATAGCGTTAGAGATAACAAGTAAACCAAGTCCCACCCCAAGACTGACAAAACTCCAAAAAGTTTTGCGCGAGCAGAGAAGAGCCAGCAAGCGAGCGGAAAGAGCTGATCGTGCGCGCGCGCTGTGAGGCATGGCCTCGCTCGCGAGAGCGTACATCGTGCGCACAGATGATGATGTGCGCGCAAGGGTTTATGACGAGCTCACGAGCGCCCGTTTCTTTGCAGTGGATCAGTTCAGCGCGCACGTGAACAGCCCCTCCGCCCGCGGGGCAGTTTCCTCTTGTGTAGGCCTGTACTCTGCTCGCAGTTCACTTCTCCTCGCGCGTAAACATCACCGCTGCACTCAATTATTATTGGCATTGATTTGCCGCCATAGGTTTCACTTTCTTGCTTGCACTCGCCACGCGTCTATATTTGAAATAACGAACTTCTTGAGCTGATGAAAATAACGTGCGCGTGATTATTAAAGTGCTTCTGACTCCCAATCTTTTCAGAAAGCAAATGATTGTTTCAGCAACCAAAAACATGAACAAACTGTAATGTTTAACTATTATCATCATCATCACTTATTGGACTATTATGAACTGGAAATGACGGAATTACTTTTAGGTTACATGAGCTGGTGAAGATGAAAGATACAGATTAGAGGTTTGCACTGACTGTGGGCTATATTTTGTGTTGTTTTTGAACCCAAATAAGGACTAAATGTATGCTGTGTGTAGTTTTGCTCTAATTGGTAACATATCGGAGACTGTAAGGGTCTGTATGTGTTCATATATGTTCATTTATTTATTTATGTTATATAATTGCAGACGTTACAGTTGGCTATTCTTATCATTGATCTGCAGTTATAATACAATCATGTTCATATAAAGGTTAGTAATGAACATTTATACACAAGTATTTATGTGTATAAAGCATCTGTTTTGTGAGAAGTGCTTCTCGTATGATATGCGAACGACCTGTATAGCTTTACTGTAGACATTTTCTTGAGCGAGAGTGACGTTGACTGAAACTTTCTGTCGTACACCACGCCCACCAAAGGAGTACCATTGGTACCCTTTTGTCAGTGGAAATGCAAGCCTCATAAAGGTGATCCGTACCATATTGTACTGTACCACTCAGTAGAAATGGGCCAAAAGTCTCAGATTGCTCGCCTACAGTTGGTGCAAAATGCAGCAGCTAGATTTTTAACAAAAAGCCAGAAATATGCATGTCACTCCCATTTTGAGGTTTCTCCATTGGCTACCAGTGAGACAAAGAATCAAATTTAAAATCTTTCTCTTTGTGTATAAAGCCTTACATGGCCTGAGCCCCCATTATTAATCTCAACTGATGGCCTACACTCCATCCAGACACTTGCAGTCCTCTGATCAGTTTCTATTAAAAGTCTCAAAGGCCCACCTCAAAAACATGGGCGAATGTGCATTCGCTATAGCCAGTTGTCTTTGGAATGCGCTGCCGCTAGAATTAAAAAATGGCTTCGTCACTGCAAATTTTTTAAGTAAACTGTCTTGTTTTTAATCCTGTTTAGTGTGGTCAACTGTGGTAGCATCTTTTAACTAGGCAGAATTATTTAAAGGGTCATTTACTTTCTTGTTTTAGGCATTGAAACCAAACTGTTTTTGTATAATCTCTTTTACATCTTTTATGCTCTCTTTTACGTTATGTGCCTATTGCTGTTTTCTTTATTATGTCCGTACTGCTTGTTTGTATCTTCTCTTTAAAGCACTTTGTGTGGCCTTGTGGCTGTTGGAAACGTGCTATATAAATAAATTGAACTAAAGGGAAAGTTCACACAAAAATTAAAGTTCTCTCATCCTTTACTCACCTTTTACTTGTTCTCAAACTGTTTGATGTTCTTTCCCCTGTGGAACACAAAATAAGATAAAATTTTAAAGAATGCTGGAAACCTGTAACCATTGACTTCTGTTGTATATGTTTTTCCTACTATGGAAGTCAATGGTTACATGTTTTTAGGTGAACTATCCTTTTAAGAACTGCATTCTCATGTTATATTATTGTAATGAATGCTGAATTATAATTATGACATGGATTATAACGCTCTAATCACACCCGTTTGATTTTACGCTTAAAGGACCAGCCAAGGCTGATCACACATGTATGATTGTACGTGTGAAAGGGTTAATATAGGTGAAAGGGTTAATATTGCCTTTATAATGATATCATAATAGTTGGACATGAAACAAAGTTTGGGGGGGGGGGGGTGATCAGGACCTGTTGGATATTAAGCTTCAGACACATTTAATATCACATTCTTTGGAATACTTGATTCTGATTGGTTAAAGGGATAGCTCTGTCATAATTTACTCACCCCTTTACTTTGTTGAACACAAAAAAGACATTTTGAAGAATGCTGGAAACCTGTAACCATTGACTCATGTTATACCATTGTAATGAATACTGAATTATTTGCTGAATTATTTATTTATTTATTTAAAAAAAAAAATTAAATTGTTAATCTAAGCAATGATTATTTCAAAAGAAATCCAGGTCTATAAATGAATGGAGGATTGGTCTCATGTTGCTTGTTTTTGCAGATGCGGAGAAAGGATGCCATGTCCTTCATATACTGTCCAGCGTGAGGCAGCGCTACAGCCAGAATCTGAGTCGAGAGGTGCTGGAGGTTGCCCTGACTCTCTTAGAAAGCAACAGTGACATAATAAGCACAACAGAAGCACACTACATTGTTTTGTAGCATCATATTTCTTTAAATAATGCCATAAAACAAAATCAAAATGTTTTAAAAATACAATTATGTAGATAGAATATTAACAATTTATAGAATCCTGTTTTATCACAATGAATAATTAAAGACAAATATTTATTATTTTCTTGCTTGTTGCTTACTTTTCTAATTGCATACTTGTTGTTTTATAGGTAATTTGTTGTTATTAGAGATTATCGGTGATCATTTAGAAAACTGCAACCAGCAGCTTACTGTTTGTGCTTTCACTCCTTCACATGTAACATACAGTAAGACAGCGGTTCCCAAGGTGGGGTTTGGGACTCCTCGCAGGGCAATGCAGGTGGAGGATAGGGAGGGGGGGTCGCTTGGTGATTTTCAAAAATCTAATAATTTTATTATGAATTATTTTATCAATAACCTACAGAGGAAAAGAATAGTAATTAATAGTTACATTAAAAAACAACAACATGTTAATAAAAAGCCATCAGCTTTTCGATAAAAATGAAAAATTTTGACCCTTGGGGTGATTTAAGTTATATTAATAACACAGCAACAGCGTCAGATGCAGCAGATTGATTTTTATGACACCAGGCTAAACTTTCTGACACTCACGTACATCAAAAATAAATACAGGGCATGACTGAACATGGAGGATGGTCTCTGATTGGCATTCCCCAAAATTAAATGAGGAATAGACTTGGACCTATTGGTATGTGTGCACCGTTGCGTGCAAGGTATTTATCTTCATAACCACTTCAGAGGATATTTTGGGTTGTGAGTCACTTGCATTGTTCTTTTGGGGGTCACAGGCTGAAAAGTTTCGGAACCCCTGACATGAGACTGAATGTGATGTAATGCCCCAATATACTGAAAGCAAGTTACTTTAATGTTAAAAAGAAGTTTGAAATGCTTTGCAGCAATATGCAGCTAACAAACACGTGAACACTGTACACTGTTTAAAGTATCATTTAGATGAATAGGGAAATATGTCCCTTATAAAAAGATTTGTAATCTGTTGACACGCATTAACAAAAAGTGATAAATATATGAAAATACTTACATGCAACTAATTTAATATACAAATTGTCCTTTAATATTTTAAACAATCAACAAATATGGAGATCTTATGAATATTTTCAGGGGGGTTTTGAAGCATGAGCTTTTACATTCATTATATGGAAGATAAAAAAAAAATAATAATAACATTTTGTTCCATGTAAGGAATCAATGCAGGTTTGATACAATGTACAAGTGACTGGGTGATCAATTTTTTTTATTTCGAGTGAGCTTAGGAATAGGTCATTTTGTTAGTTGAACCCATGCTCCTTGGTTATTCTTATTATGGCAGTCAATGGTTACAGTTTTGATTTGGATTAAATATAAAGACTTAACTAATCCAAATTATACAATATTCAATATACAATATTACAATATTCATGGCTCCTGACGACATACTTGTGAAGCAAAACAAGTCTGCAAGAAATTTAACATTATTTTGGCTACTGGACTTGTTTGTATCCTTTTAATTTCAATCAAACTAACACTTTAACCAATGATTGCCATTATAAGAATCAGCACCAAGGACTCAAGGAATCCAAAAAAATCTTCTTTAAAGGGGACCTACTGTATTATGCCCTTTTTTAAAAGATATAAAAGTCTCTGATGTCCCTAGAGTGTATGACCTTTAAGCTCAAAATACTCTTTTAAACTCTTTTAAACTGCAAATTTTAAGGTTTAATCCTAATGGTGCCATTTTGGTGACTGTTGCTTTAAATTCAAATAAGATTGTACGCTCAGACCTCTTTTCAAAAGAGAGTGGAGCTACGAATGCATATGTGTCTGCATAGTGGCAGATTCAAAAACAAGACTAATGGGCGGGTATTTCACCCTCTGATGACACAACAAAGGGAGAATGTCAATCAAAGTGTTTTAGCAGACTGTTTTTATGAAGTGTGATTATAAAAAATACAGTGAATTATTTTTTACCATTAGAGGCTGGTTTATATTCACACTCTGCTGCTACACAGCTGTGATTAAACTTCTTATTAAAGGGATTTTTGCATAATAGGTCCCCTTTATTGTTTAGGCAAAGAACAAAGGCACCTTGGCTATATCGTCAATGACCTAAATGGCGAGTAAATAAATTGGAGTGTATGCAAAAAACCCAAAGCGAGTCAATGTTTTTTTTTATGGGATTTCGATTAAATCGCTTAAATAAGGTTTGTGGCGACCACAAACTCAAGATACTTTCATGTTTTGTTCTGAGATAAAACACATCAGTTGTATCCCATTCTTGATTTTTTTTAAATCGGTGACGCTTCTTTAAAAAGACAGTTGCTATCAAGTTGCTGAATGGTACTACAGGCAATGATGGAGACATTATACTTCATCGAGCTGAAATGATCTGAAACCCAGCCCGCTTGCGTTGGACATTTGGATTTGTCTGTGATTTAAATATTTTCATAAATAGTATTTTATAGCTTGTAGCATTTTTCTTATTTGAGAATTCATATTGTGTGTAGATAATGCCTTCACTTGTAAAGACAGATTAATTTGTTGATCATTTATTTTAATGAAACGATATTACGAAGATGCTGCTTAAAGGGCTGCTCACACCAAACTCTCTTTTTGTGTTGAGAGGTGGCTTTTTAAAATAATTTACTAACGGCAGCGAGCGTTTTGCGCGCTGCTTATGCGCCCTCCGCACCTCGTGTTTTAACCGCCTGCAGCGTCTCGCGGTTTTGCCCTTGCACGCCATGCGCTCGCAGTTGAAAAAAGTTTTGTACTTTACGTCACTCGCATAATTTTCATTTTCCAATCAAAAGAAAACAGAGGCGGGGTTTCCGTTGAGGCGCCTGAAGTGTTTGTGTTGTCAAGACAACAACGGAGACTTTTGAAGATGGAGGAGAGACTATCGGTTGCCGTTTTGAGTTATCCGGTGCTGTATGAATTACAAATCTTGAATATCACAATATTATTACATTTTCAAATTATATTAATATCAACAGCAACACTCTCACACAATACATAGCTGATTTAGTCGTTGCCTAGTGACATAAAAAAGTGCACCGTGCTTCTTTTTTTTATGTCAACAAAAAAAGGCAGTGAGGTGCGCCTCGCGTTTTTGGAACGTAAATGCGCGTTCAGTGTTATCGGCCCCCAACAGTGCAGCCTGTCTCCTGCTCTCAGTAATGCAAACTTGTGAATAAATTTGTAAAAATATATACATATTAACCGTCATTTTAACGTGATCAATTAATTTTTTTGCCATTTTTTTAAACACATTCAACTCTGTCATAACAGCAATATTTACACTCCTTAAAATTTAGAGCACATGTGACTGTATGGACTGCATATTGCTGTACAAAAAAAATATTGAATGTTATCTATTATGATGGAACTTGCAAGCATATAGACTTGTCCCTTATGCCTCATTTCTGTCAATTATTACACAACACACATTTAAATGTCTTATGATAATACTGTAGGCACGTTTATACATACACTTTTAAAACTACAACAACCATAAAGCAAAGCAAAAATGTATTTCCCACTTTAAAAACTATCCAAAAGGCTCCTAGGTCTATACAGATATGTTTTTGCATATTTATTTGTTTATAATATATAGCATGATTATAATATAAGTCCACAGAGTAAATCTTTGTCATGGACCATATTTCTAAAAATAAGCTTGAAGTTGTCTGTAGGGTGGTGCTGATGTCACAGACGAGCGCCCCGAAGGCACTGTAGTCTGTTTATAGCCTAATGTTAGCTTTTCAATTCTCGCGTTTGCATACAGAAGTGATCCAAAAGTGCTAAAAGATGTATTTTCGTGTGAGGATTATCCGGTTGAACAAAACATGTGTGATGAACTGTGTTTGAACACAGAACGTATTATTTGCAATCTTCGAAAAGCCTATGGGAAAATCCTATAGTGATTTTTTTTTCTCTGAACCAGTTTTATGCTAGCAGCCGATTAGCCTACAATGTGACTTCATAGTTCCTCCACTCCATTAACATGATTTTTGGGGGGTGAACTATCCCTTTAAATGATCAGTTTAAAACTGTAGTTGCACCCAATGACCAGAAGAAGTCACTATGAACAAATAGATACGTCACTGTCCATGAGATGAGCACATCTGTATCTATACCGCGTTCAGGTCTATTTATGCCCAGCGCCAGTATGTATGAGTAACCCAAATCACGACACCCTGTTAGTCATTTTAAAATGATGACTTACACGCGCCGCCAGCAGACCTTCTGAAAATGTCTCACACATATTAAGACTATGCATTCATATCTATGGAGAGTTTAACATGACTGTTCTGTATCTAAATATAGCCTTGATATTCTACATTTCAATGCATTATTTTCCATCACAAACTGAACCAAACAAACAATGCATTCTTTATAAATCCAGCCATTGTCTCATTTACCAAGCAAGACAATAATATGAACACAACACTCGTTTTGTTCCCCCTGTAGAGGCTCTTAAACTGCAACAGAGCCCTTGTCAAGAAGCCCAGCCCCATTGCCCAAATATCCCAGTGTGTGCGCGCTTCCTGCCGAATGGACTTCGCGGTGAATGCGCTCCGGCCTTTATGACGCGCGCCGCGCTCACGTTTGAGAAGAATCCCCGACTTCAGACACACCACAAAAGACACGCTCCTTTTATGACGCGTCGATCCGGATTCCAGAATGTCACTTTAGAACGCGTCTCGATTCGAATTCGGCTGGAACGCGGCGGTCACAGAATCCGCTCTGCGCTAGAAGAGAAATGGATACCCGGGTGATCGTTTCCTGCAGGGGGATATAAGTTTTGCCTCATTTATCACTCGATATTCATATCTACATTACGTCAAGGGGGAATAAACGGACTGTGTGAACGGGGAGCAACAATCATTTGCGTTCACTGAGGCGATATTCTTCGCGCAGACGTCTTCGTGACTGCCTGTCCGTTTATTCTGACCACAAACGGTGCTTCCGAAGCCTCCGTTTTCACAATGCAGTTCCGGACAGTTTTGGATGTAAAAGTGGTAGATGTGGAGAAGAGGAGGAATCCATCCAAACATTACGTGAGTTGGCTACCTATTCACCTTGCGTCCTTCTCGAACCTGATGCTGAGATAGAGCAGGAGAAAGACGCATCTGAATCACGATAAAGAACATTTCTGCGACGTCGTGAACGCCAAATACGTAAAAAAGTATAGTCATTGTCATTAGCAGAGATGAGTCAGACTATGTTATTTATTTATTGCAGGCTAATACACGTATAAGGCATGCATACATATGTGGTGCATGAATGGTCACGTTTACAGTTTATTGTATAAAAGCAGTACAAACCAATCAAACAAAACATTTACATTAGATCGAATCTATGCAAGCTCTACTCAGCTATATTCGCTGTACTTTACATTAAGTGGTGGATATTTGCTTCATAGGATTATGTGTACAATACGGGCTCATTATTAAATTGTTCAAACTTAAACACATTATTCATTACAGAATTGAACGATCACTTATCTGCAGGTAACATCAGCGTGCGAATTATATATTGACGATCATGGGGGTCAACTGTTTCGGTTAGTTTGTGCAATACATGCTTTAGTCATTTATGAATTTATTTTTAATTACATCTAGTTTTTTTAACAAAATGTATTTAAGTTTTCAGCGTTTTGAGGGATATTTAGTGTATTTTGACCTACTGTATTTTCTAATTAGCTATTTCAGATGTTACTGTAGCTTAAACTACAAACTATGTGTCTAATTTGATTGTAATTTCTGGCTAAATATAGATACTAACACCTATTTTACGAGAAAACTAAGTCTTGTTAACACGATGTGTATTGGTGCTCTAGATCTGACGCTTTCAGACTTTTTTTCTCTAATAGACTGATTGGCGTAATTATGCATTAACAATGGTTTGATCTGTTATAGGGGTGGTCAAATGTATATTTAATTTATCTAATATTTAAATTATTAACATAATATTTTAAATACAGATCAGAGTGAAATATTTCTTATTATTAAAGAACTGACCCCCCCCCCATACATCTTGTTTTGTCCTCCTTCATCCCCCCCCCACCCATAGTTCGCACTCAAATGCACAATTAGGATATTAACATCAATCTTTGAAAAATAAAACAATGTTACATTGAATTGTAAGCCTTGTAATACGAAATGAACAGTTTATTAACATCATGTATTCAAATATTTGCGCAACTCACTAATGATTCAGAGGTACTGGTCAGTGTTTGAGTGATTTGTATCATGAATAAACTTTCAGTCACACACCCCTTTTTCCAGCAATTTAAGCCACAACTCCCTGGGTTTGTTCGCCTGAAGAAGTGGCCATATATGGCTGGAGTAAAACTCCATGTATTTCCTGCAAAAGATGGGCTCAGGGATTTGTTTGAAATATTTATAAGATTTCGTGAAGGCATATGCTAGAAACTAGTTATACATAAATTATATAGGGTGCATTTTTTTGAAAACCATGCTTATTTACCAGCTTGTTGTACTGAGTTGAATACATTTTAACATGCTTGTCAGTATGTTGCTTTGTGTTTTTTATTCATTCATTCATTTTCCTTCGGCTTAGTCCTTTTATTAATCATGGGTCGCCACAGCTGAATGAACCACCAACTTATCCAGCATATGTTTTACGCAGCAGATGCCCTTCCAGCTGCAACCCAGTA
This sequence comes from Danio tinwini, assembly GCA_903798205.1. NCBI lineage: Eukaryota > Metazoa > Chordata > Actinopteri > Cypriniformes > Danionidae > Danio > Danio tinwini. Next base: position 17,841,882 of record CAIGQZ010032813.1, read on the forward strand.
CTGGGAAACATCCATACGCACTCATTCACACACATACACTACAGCCAATTTAGTTTATTCAATTCACCTATAGCGCATGTCTTTAAACTGTGGGGGAGAACATGCAAACTCCACACAGAAATGCCAACTGGTCCAGCCCGGACTCGAACCATCGACCTTCTTGCTGTGAGGTGACAGTGCTAACCACTGAGCCACTGTTTAGCCCCTTGTGTTTTTCAATTTAATACAAATTTCCAGTTATCCAATTTGTTATTACTAATGACTTAGTTCATATAACAGTTGGTTTTGTTTGTGTGTGTGTGTGTGTGTGTGTGTGTGTGTGCGTGTGTGTGCGTGTGTGTGTGTGTGTGTGTTTGGCGTATTTTTCTTTAATGACAAAAGTAACCTCATAAATCTGTGTAAAAACCTAACGATCATGTTCTCCATGATGATTTGAGAATGATCCAAAGAGTATTGTGTGCGTCAGTGAAAGCAAATATATCTGACTTACTGTACACAAAGTTGAGATAGTTAATGTTACCAATTAGCTTATTAGCTGACCTATTTATAGTGTGAATATCAAATAAAATATTTGAATATTTCTGTTCAAGTTAAAGGGAATGACATCCCAAGTCCAATTTGAACAGTGAACCAAATATTCTGTCATTCAGTAATTGTTTAGATACTTTTGTTACGTTTATATTTCTTTTTTAAACCACAAATTGTCTTGTTCATATGGTAGCAAATAGAGAGCAGCATTTAAGCTTTTAAATATACAAACACACCACAGAAATGGTCCAGTGCTCATATCTTTTATTCTGGGTAAACAGTTTATGTATTATTTAATTTTAAAAAAGTAAGTTGAACATTGGTTTTGTGCATTTGTGAAAATTTGTTATCATGAAGGAAACTAGTTATGAGATAAAATGCTCCACAAAATACAAGCAGTGGTGGAAAGAGTACTGAAAAATCATACTCAAGTAAAAGTACTATTACTTGCCTAAAAATGTTGTGCGAGTAAAAGTATGTTGTGAATATTACTCAAAGTATGAGTGAAAAGTAGCCCCTTTAAAAGTACTCAAAAGTAGCGAGTAGTGAGTATTATGCTGTAAAAGTCTGATGCATTTACATGCAATTTGTGCAGGGATGTGTAAACGTAACATTTTGTAGTGCATTTAGTTATTGTTTAAGGCCATTTGGCAGTTTCAGTCATTATACAGTAAACATCCGTCATCTTCTCATCAATGACATGCATCTAAACAGTCTCTTGGTTATTGCATAAAGTTTTTGGACATCTTCTTGGACACTTTTAATGCTTTAAAGAGGCATTTATAAAGCACCCATGTTTTGAGGTTGTTTATTATGATACGATTTAGTTTAGGTGCAATTTAATAGGACAAGAATCACAAGACTAAATATTCTACTTTAGCCAATCACCATAGACAAGAAAAAAAATAGTGACAGCAGGTTGAAGGAAAGTAGTAAAGTAAAAGTACCAATACAGCTCTAAAAATGTACTCAAGGGAAAGCAAAAAGTATACATTTTTAAAACTACTTAGTAAATTACAATTCCTGAAAAAATGACTTAATTACACCACTGAATACAAGACATGCACTTTTTTCCATCTGCTGTGTTTGTCGCAAGTTACATTCTGTCATCTGACCACCAGGTCTGGAGATAATCTACTTTTTTGAGTTTTATCAGTCTCTAATTTCTGAAAGATAAAGTGCCCTTTCTTGTATGGTCAGGATTATTGTTACGTTTCCATGCAATTTTGTTAACACTGCGTCCAAACCACTAAGAATATAAACATGTTGTATGTTTGTCTATTTAAAAAGACATGTTAAATTGATGCTGAAATTATATGGACAAGCCCTAGAAAAATATCAAAGTTTTGTGGATGAACTGAAAGAAATGCATACAGCAATGGACCAAAATCCTGGATGAGTAATTAATAACCCTTAAAAGGGTTAGTTCACCTAAAAATGAAAATTCGGTTATTAATTACACTCAAAATGTTATTTTTTGTTTTGCTTGTTCAAACTACTTATTTAAAATGAGCTGAAACAACACAATTATTGAGATTTCATTGAGACAACTTAATTATTTTATGTTCAATCCACTTAAAGGGCACCTAGGTTACCCCTTTTTCCAGATTTAATATAAGTCTTTTGTGTCCCCAAAATGTGTCTGTAAAGTTTCAGCTCAAAACACCCATCAGATTATTTATTATAGCTTTCACTAGATGGTTTTTTATAGCTCTCAATACATTTTTGCTGTTTTTGTGTACTGCGCCTTTAAGGCTAGTCCTTCCCGCCCACCGTTTCCATGTGCCTGCCGCGCGTGCCTCAGTCTCCGCTCTCGGCTGCCTCAGACAAATTACACAGACAAAAAGGAAGCAGATCTCACGTTACGTTTGTGACAAAAAACAGTAAAAGCTTTATCAATGATTATTTGGTGCATTTGTTGTGTGGAGCTGCACACACACGATGTCGTTACAAAGTTCACGCACACACACAGACACACATACACAGCGCAGACACACAGGCACATACATTCTGCACATTACATACACAAATGTGACAGGATACAGGTTAATATCCACTGCTGTATGGAAATCTGTTATGCCAATGTACAAAATAAACCTGATTTAACGTCCACAAACCGGGATTGAAGCGTCTTTTATTATTGTTCTGACACGCGGCTGTAGTGATGAAGTAAAGCTGAAGTAAATCGCTGTAATTTATTACACACATGCACTGTTTTAAAACATTTTTAACTTGTCAAACTCACTCTTGATCACATTTGATGATGATTGATGATACTAAACTGAACAGACCTTTTATTTAGGGTTGATTTGCACACGTTCTGTCTTGTAGATATGAAACATTACTACGGAGACATGTTAATACGCTGCTGTCAATCAATTGGGTGGGCAGGGGGACCACACTCCTTCGTCAAGTTGCGGTCGGTCTCAAAACTGCTCCAATTGGTCCACCGTTTTTATGTTGTTAAATTGAAAAAAAAAGGACTTATATCACCCCAATATGACAGTATATACACTATACCTACACATATATCTGTTCAAACAGCTTGAAAAGTAGAATGTGTTAAATCTGTAAAGTTAACTAATCGATTTGTGTTGGGACAACTTGAATGAATTTTGTGGAACCCTGCATATTTTACAGTGCACTAACCCTCATGTCGTTCCAGTCCCCTGAGAATCTTTGTTTATTTTCGGAACACGAATTAAGACATTTTAGATTAAATCCAAGAGTTCTCTCTTATCTCCCAAAGACAGCAATGGTCCAGGGATGATTCCAGAGGTCCAGAAAGAACACAAGAACACATTTGTAATATATGACTTTGTTTACCTATCTTCTCTCCTGCATCAGGTCATGGTGAGTGTTTATTACGAACAGCACAGCATATTACCATTAGAGTCAGCAGTTCAACACTAGCATTGTATTGCCCATAATAAACATGCATCCTGACCTAATATTGATATATTTTTATGGCACACAAATGTGTTCTTGAAGTTTCGAATGATTCATGGAAGTCACATTGAAAGTTTTGACAATGTTTTTGGTTCCTTTTCTGGACTTCAAACCACTCTGGACCGTCACTGTCTATACTCAGAAAATATATATTTTTGCTGCTTGTTCAAACTGCTTATTTAAAATAAGCTGAATCAACCCAAATTCTTGATTTTTTTGCGACATCTTAATTGTTTTATGTTCAGTCTACTTAAATTTGTAAAAACAATTAAGCTAGCTTAATCGATTTGCAACATAGGCTCATTCTGAAAATGTAGCCCTATACACATTTCTAAAGATCACAAATTATGTAGCCAGAATTAAGTATGGCTGCATTTTGTCGTTTCTTTTCGCACTTTCCAGCTGACCGCTTACGTCCGTGTGGACGGCTTTCCCGCTGTTACCAGTTTGTACAGTAGCTCGCCATGTATGTTGGCGGACTTGAGACGCAGAGACGAGTTGACGGGGTTTGAGTCCTTCGAAGAACGGTTTCAGAAAGCGGGTAAGACAAAAACAGAAGCCAAAAAATAAATAAACAAGTAAATAACAGTGTGAGAATGTGGTAAATCAGCCAAGGGCTTTTCTTTTTCTGGATTGCTTTTTAAAACTGTTAGTTGGGTTTAGGGAAGGAGTAGGGTGGGTCAGTTGATCAGTCAGTCAGTGATCAGACAGTGGCCTCTGGTGGATTTACGTGAGATCAGCAGGCGTGAATGGCACACATTAGAGAAATTTGCGGCCTCTGATGGATTCGCGAAAACAAAACTGCAAAAAAACTTACTTCCAGGGACATATTTGGCGCTCTCCAGAAATTTACATAGCTGTACATTTTCAGAATGAGTCTGGGTTGTCGATTTGTGTTGGGGCAACATGAAAGAATTGTGTGAAACCCTGCATTTTTTACCCTGTATTCACTGTAAAAAAAACTGCTGTTTTCCACACAATTGATGTGTGGAAAAGGAATTAAGTTAACTTAGTTTTTACAATTTTAAGTGGATTGAACATAAAACAATCAAGTTGTCCCAAAAAAATCTCAAGAATTGTGTTGTTTCAGCTCATTTTAAAGAAGTAATTTTAGCAAGCAGCAAAAATATATATTTTTTTGAGTGTGGAGGATGAGAGAGCTCTCGGATTTCATCTAAAATATCTTAATTTGTGTTCGGAAGATGAAGAAAAGTCACAAGGGTTTGGAACAACACGAAGATGAGTAAATAATACCATCATTGAAATATTTGATTGAACTAAGACTTTAATCGTGGCTCATTTTACCAGCCAAATCAGCCCTTGACATTCATCAGTGGTTGTGTGGCTTTTAGTTTTGAATACTTTGTTAGACATGAGCCCATTGTCTGTTCTCACAACTGCTCTCAGATCAGCAATAGTGCAACATCCTCCCCCATAACTCTCTCTGGAGTCCTTGGCTTTGCCATAGATTCACTGCATTCTCTCCTGGGAGAGTAAGACTTCAAAATATGTATGCTCTATATCCCACAGGCTTCTATATACCGTGGAAAGTGTGTAAAAAAAGAAAAAGCAGTTGTTCAGTCTCATTAGTAATGTTTGTCAAACAGCTGGGTATGCTTTCCTTTTGAGAGCGAGGGAGATTTGGAGAAAAGGAGGAGGGGAAATGTGAACCCTCATGCCCTTATTTTTAATCCCTAGAAGTGGTCTGGCTTCCTCTGTTTGAATGGAAGATCGGCTGTGTTTAGACAAAGTACAAAAACTCTTTTCCTTCATACAAGACAAGGTTCTGCTCTGATTTGGGATATTTCTTTGGTGTGACTATAAAGAGGATACACGCAAATGCCTCGGAAAAGTAGTGCAGGTTTGTCATCATTAGTCAGCTGAGAATTTCACGAAGGACTAAGTAAAAATAGGGGGTCAGACGATGGAAAATGTCATGCTTCCAGACAGGAAGTGAGCAGTGAAGCACTCAGACGAAAGGTGGACAGCAGTGCTTTTATTTTGTCTTTGTAGGAATTGTGTGTGTGTGATGTTTTCTCACATACTCACTTCATTAGCGAGCACTGGTTCCCAGCAGAGCCCCACATGTCTGAAATGTGTTTGTGAGTGTGAGCGGTACGTGAAGCCACCTTGAGGCTCTCCCCAGACAATCTGCTGTCTTGTCAGCTTTTGTATGTGACACATTTCCTTAGCGGTTTCCATCTGTTAAGTCCCTGTCATAGGCCACTACAAGACACAACATGCTATGAATCAGTACTGTTTATCCTGTCTGTCTATCTATCTATCTATCTATCTATCTATCTATCTATCTATCTATCTATCTATCTATCTATCTATCTATCTATCTATCTAATCTATCCATCTATCCATTCATTATTATTTTCTATAAATTCATCCATCAATCCATCAATCCATTCATTGCTTTTCCATCTATCTATTCATTCAATGTTCTTCCATCCATCCATCCATCCATCCATCCATCCATCCATCCATCCATCC
>CAIGQZ010032813.1:17847867-17861941 GCA_903798205.1 Danio tinwini
CCATCCATCCATCCATCCATCCATCCATCCATCCATCCATCCATCCAACTATCCATCCATCCATCCATCCATCCATCCATCCATCCATCCATCCATCCATCGGTTATTTAGCAATCAATGCATTTGTCCATCCATCTGTTTGTTCATCTGTTTGTCTGTCCTTGCATCCATTCATTGTTTTCCCCTTCCATTCATTCATCCATCCATTCTCTCTTCTTCTTTCCATCCATCCAATATTTTTTCCCATCAGTTCATCCATCAATCCATCCATCCATTTATTGTTTTTCCCTCTATCCATCTATTAACTGTTCTTCCATCTGTCCGTCCATCCGTCCATCCATACATCCATTATTTTTCCATCTATTAATTTATCAGTCTATTCATCCATTCATTGTTTTTTCATCCATCCATCCATCCATCCATCCACCCAACCACCCATCCATTATTTTAACAATCCATCTATTCATCCATCCTTCCATTGTTCTTTCATTGTATCATTCTATTGGTTAAAGCAGTATTTTACCCCAAAACAAACTATCTTACAATTAAATTGTTATTCCAACTATATAACTTTTTTTCTTCTAACAACAGCATTTGAAACCTAAGCTGACATGCTTTATTAAGTTTTTTTTGAAGTTATAAAATTTTTGGTGGCAGACCGAAAAAACATTCTGTGTTTAGTACAAGTTAAGCTCAATTAACAGTGTTTGTGACAGAATGTTGATCATCACAGCAACAGTGAACTGTCCCTGAAACAACTGACAATTGGGCCAATTTGTTTTGGATATAAAAGTAGACTTGTGAAGGATAATTTTATGAAGCACTTGCCTTGTTTTTTTTTTGTTTAACTTGTGCTTTAATTGAGCTGGAAAGTCGTTCTCTGGGTTTTTATAGCTGTAGACTTTACATTATCATGGCAACAAAGTTGTAAACTTGCGTACTATTGTTTAAACATTTGGGGTTGTTAAGTTTATGTTTGGTAAGATTGGAAAGAAGTGTTGTATGTTCACCAAAGTTGCATTTATTAGTTTAGAAATGAAGTAAAAACACTGTGAAGTATTTGCAAATTTAAATCAACTACTTTCTATTAGAATATTTTAAATTATTACCCTTTAACATTTTAAAATATTATTTATCTCTATGATGGCAATGTAATATGTTGAGCTAATGTATATAAACTATTCTACACTGTAAAAAATGCTGGGTTCCACACAATCGATTTGTGTTGGTACAACATGAAGGAATTAAGTTAACTTATTAGTATTTACAAATTTAAATGGACTGAACATAAAACAATCAATTCAAATCTCAAGAACTGTGTTGTTTCAGCTAGAGTGCTTAGATAAAGTTGCTTAGAGAGATTAATTGAAAAGTAATCAAAATCTGCATTCAGAACCTATAACCGATCTAATTTTTCCAGGTTGATTTTTTTCATTTACTTTCCCTACCGCGTGTGGAGTCCTGTGACCCGCTCCTTTAAGGCTGGTTTATTCTTCTCACGTATGTTCCGGCGCAGCCTTTACGCAGTTGCATACCCCTCGCCATGACTAACTCTCATTTTAAAAAATTTGACTACACGTCGCAACGACGCATAGCGCAATTTCTGTTATTGCCTATTTCCACTGAGTGGTACAGTACGGCTCGGTTTGGGTCACCTTTATCAGGCTTGTGTTTCCACTGCCAAAAGGGTACCAATGGTTGGCATTTGGTGGGCATAGTGTATGACAGAACGTTTCAGTCGACGTCATCCTTGCTCAAGAAAATATAAAGTAAAGCTGTATGGGTAGTTCACATATCATATGAAATGCACTTCTCAGATCAATGAGCAAGCGAAATAGCCTACTGTAACATCTGCAATTATATAACATAAATAAATAAATGAACATTTATGAACACATACAGCCCTTTACAGTCTCCGATATGTTATCAATTACAGATAAACTACACACAGCATGCATTTAGTGCTTATTTGGGTTCAAAAACAACACAAAATATAGCCCACAGTCAGTGCAAACCTCTCATATGTGTCTTTAAACTTCACCAGCACATGTAAACTCTTGTTAGAAAGTAATTCCGTCATTCCGAGTTTATAATAGTTCAAAAGGTGATATTAATATTAAACATGGCAGTTTGTTTATATTTTAGGTTGCTGAAATTTTTTTTGCTCCATTGTATTGGCGGGCTTCTCCATAGTTTTTTCGCGCTTCACTCTCACGTTTATCTGTTTCTAAAAAGATCGGATATCACAGGCACTTCAATAATCACGTGCACGTTATTATCATCAGCTCAAGAAGTTGGTTATTTTAAATATAGACGCGCGGCTCGCACACAAGAGAAAGCGAAACCACTCACGCTTTAAACAGCCTTGTAAACAACTATGGGGCACAGGCTTGGCTTTGTGGCTGTTCATCAATACTACAACAAGGTTTTTTTAAGCTCGGGTCAACTAATGCTTGTTATTATATGTACATATTATTATGGTGTAATGTCTCAGCTGTGTATTTAAAAATGGAGGTTCCTTTGTCTTCATTCTTCTGGCTTGTTGCACGAGCGAGTGATGTATCTCTGTAAACCAATAGCATTCTGCTGCACATCTTGCTCTGCCTTTTGGTACCCTTTTGTTTTGCTAGGTACCCTTCCGAAAGGGTACCCAAAAAGTGGTAAGGTACTGTTCGCTTTTTGGTACATTTTGACAGTGAAAATGGCCATAAAAGTGTACCAAACCATACCGTACCGTACCACTCAGTAGAAACGGGCCATTATTGGTTAGCTTGATAGTGGTGACGAGCGTGTGCGGTGTAGAGCAACGCGCAACGTGTGTCATGGCGATCACTCAATACAGAAGTGTAAATTAGCAAGGCTGAGGCTGATTTATACTTCTGCTACCACTTTGCAGCCACATCGGATCTCTGGTCAAGTAGAATGATGGACTCATTCTTGAGCCTTAATTTTCTCTACATTGACAATGATTGGAAGCGGCACCAGAGATGCCTTGAGACAATATATTTTTCATTACATTAAAATGATTATTTACATTAAAATATTTGTTTACAGAAGATGTAAGAAATGCAATATTTAAAATATTATTTACAGGATATACAAGAATTATTTTATTTAGAAGAGATGCAACTTATTTTCTACTTTATATATGAAAACCACTGAAAATAAGAATTTTTTTAAGTTATAAGAAAAAAAGTGACTGTTGGTTTTAGGCAATGTGTGTTTTAATTTCAGTTGTTCAACGTTGATGTTCAATAAATAATCATAAATAGTAGATAGTGTGTGTTTCCTTCAATTATTTTTAAATGAAGTAATGCACTCTTCATTTAGAACTTGTAATATGTAAGCAGATTTACTGTCCAAAACTTGTAAGTGAACTATGAGGGCAAAAAACAACAACAAATAATCGTTCATTAATCGTAATCGAGTTAAAATGTTCAATTAATCGAGATTTTTATTTTAGGCCAAATCGCCCAGCTCTAGTTTCAGCTCATTTTAAATAAGTAGTTAAATATTTGTTGTAGTGTATATGCAAATGTACAGAAATCGTTTTCAACAACACTGTAAAAAATGATGTAACATAAGCCACGACAACAAATGTTTTATGTTACTATACATTTTTTAAATATGTTTATCAGGTTTCAACCATAGACTGTAAAAGATATGGACGTAATATCCGTGATGTCACCCATAGGTTTCTGAACAGCGCAAATGAAGCAACAAGTAGGCATGGCCAATTGTCGCCATTTTGTTGACGTGTCATCAAACCGTCCGGGGGTGACCAAACAAGGGCAAAGAGGCGGAGCATGAGCGGAGCAACAGATGCCTGCTTGCATTTTGCTTAGACAGGCTTTTCTTTGGGAGAGATGCTTTATTAACTGCGACTCGTTTGTGTTCTGACCACATGTGCTTAGTTGTATACTATGTCATTAAAGTGTTTAGACTTTTAAAACACTGTTGTAATACATTGAGCCACTAAGCATTGTTCTTATGATGTTAGTCCATATGAAATCCAGGCATAAAACTGTATGACAGTGTTTCAGATGATGTTGATTAGCTAACTGTAGAGCTTACAGCTAATCAATCTGTCAGATTCTGGAGTGCATTACAGCTCTAATGAAAATTATATAAGAAAAATGATCTTAAAAAAACAAATACATTTAGAGATGTGGTATATAAGTATATAATTTCACTCACCTGAAAAATGGAGGGCATGTGAATAGTTTGTGAGCACAATTAAGTGCACACAGCATGCCATATTATCTAATAATTGTTGGAAATAATTCCAAAAGGCAACTCACTGTGTAAAGCCACAGAAAAGATATACTGAGATAAGCTGGAATCAGTTAAGGTGACATGACGGTGACCAGCAAGACCTATGTAGCTGTCACTCAAGTGACCATGCCTTTAATTATGCAGACTTAATATAACTTAATAAAAACAAAACGGATGAGTTATAAAAAAAATTCACCCCCTCACAGTTGTCATAAAGGATAATATTAGCTATATGAACCAAAACCATCTTTTGTACCAGGCTGTAAACCTGTTTTTATCAGCTGTAAAATTGGTAATTTAGCATTGCAGTCAGTGAACATCTGGAGTTTCTGAAGCCAGCCCCCATAGGCGAGTCGATGAATTGCAGTTTCAGTTACTTCCGTATTGGTTTCATAAGAGATAACTTTTTTAAAGTTATATAAATGCAAGTTGAGATAATAAAAAAATTTAGGCAGCAATTTTTTTATACAGTAAATATATTTTGATAAATCGAAAGCATCCTTTACAATTTTTTTTTTACTGAAAAAGTTGTATAACTTTACACAGAAAGCTTCGCAATCATTTTTTTTTCATACAACACTTTTGTTTTCATTGAACTATGCCTTTAAATCAACCCCCTCTATATATCCCTCACATCCTATACCAGCATTCACATATGTTTATATACTGATAAATGACTGCCTGTCTTTAATTTCCACGTTTTCATTTCCCCTCCTCTTTGCTTGTTCCTTGTCCAACATGACATCTCGAAGCCATAAAGCTCATTGCTCTTTTCTGTAGACTCGCTGTCTGCCCGGTTGCCAGTTGCGGAGCGAGCGCTATTGCTTTCAGTGCAGCTTGATTACATCATAGAGAACAAATGATGCCAGAGCTGCCGGTGACAACATGTGTGGGCAGAAAGTGAAGGCCCTTCTATAGTAGAGAGAGCAGCCTTCATGGGAAATGGCTTTCTCTCTTAAAGCAACTAATGATGGCGTCACCCATAAAGAGAAATGATCCCGCCAAGGGGTTTCCTGGGATACTTTATCAGATTTGTATAGTACACCCCCCCCCCACCCCTTTGCATTTAATAATGCTTTTCTGAGTTGGACAGAAATCCTGAGCTTGAATTACACAAACTAATGACGTGTTTGTTTATGATGTTTTGTTTGGCTTTTTATTGCCTGGGACGCTGGGTCCAGCTCTCTCAAAGGGCTCTGTGATGAAAGATGAGATTGTTGAGGGGTTTTGAAAGGCCACGTAGGTGTAATGGAGCTGAAAAATAGCAGTAAAATGTTCCCTCTCTGACAGTTTTGTCTACACGCCACCGGTTACAGTGTTCGGTAGACACACACAAGCGCTCGCGGAGGCGGCGGACTATTCATTCCCAGTATCTGACTTCCAAAAGTAATAATCAGCACTTGGTGGATGATGTATGACAGTTATGTGAGATATGAGTTTGTTACAGGGGGTGGCACAGTGGCTCAGTGGTTAACATTGTCACCTCACAGCAAGAAGGTTGCTGGATCGAGTCACGGCTGGGCCAGTTGGCATTTCTGTGTGGAGTTTTCATGTTCTCCCTGTGTTGGCGTGGGTTTCCTCCAGGTGCTCCGCTTTCTCCTACAGTTCAAAGACATGCGCTATAGGTGAATTGGATTAACTAAATTGGCCATAGTGTATAAGTGCCTGTGTAAATGTGAGAGTGTATGTGCGTTTCCCAATACTGGGTTGCGGCTGAAAGGAAATCCACTGCGTGAAACATATGCAATAATAGTTGGTGGTTCATTCTGCTGTGGTAATCCTTAAATCAGAGACAAAACCTAGGGAAAATGAATAAATGAGTTGTTGTCTGCCAATGTCATACCTGTCAACATTGGGATGTGAAAATAAGGGATGTGCCCACTATAATAAGGAATCCCCCCCCCCCCCCCCCTTAAAAAAATCCCCCAAATTGCTAAATATGTTGATTTGGAGCTCTTTCATTGTAAATAAACAGTTAAATGGTCAGTAATATTATTATTTTTTATTATTATTTACCAGAGAAAAAATAAATAGAGTATATACATTAAATAAATATACATTAGCTGCAAATGCAATAGCAAAAAGTTCAGCTTATTAAAATTAATAGCTATTATAATTAAATAAAATCAAGCTAACAAATCTCATTAGCCGTGTCTTCACTGTATAACTTACACATTCTGATTAAGGAGCAATGAATGAATCTTATTTATTTAGATTTTTTTCATTTGATTACATTAAATAACAGGTGTCACTTTAAAAATGCAACCATCTAACGTTAAAAACAAAGCATTCAATTGCTTTTCTAACTTTTTATGCTCATTTAGGACAAAATTTGTTGTGTTTAAAAAAACCCCCACCAAGATCGACATTTTTAGATATTATTATTATTATTATTATTATTATTATTATTAATTATGTGTATGTGTCTGTTTAAACACGCACCCAAAACCCAGACTTTCGCTCCGTTTCAAATCACGTGTACAGAATCTGTTTGGGAAACAGCCTCTATTGCATATGAAGGGGAGACGGCACCAGTAATAAAAGGAAAGGGAATCCCGCCGTTTTTATATTTATTTCAAAGTGTTTTTATGCCTTAACAAAGCGAAAGCAGAGCAGCCCCTGGTGGTTTGGCAGTATGGGTTGCGTATAGGGAGGCTCTGCTCTTTAATGTTTATTGCCACTCTTCAGAGAAAGACAAAAATACGGGAGAAATACTGGAAATTACCTTTACGGGATAATAGCAGGATAGCATTGAAAAATACGGGAGAATCCCAGGAAAAACAGGAGGGTTGACAGGTATGGCCAACGTTCTTTTTTCCTGCTTTTAGAATAAACATGCACTGCATTAATGCATTGGTAAACAAACAGAGACCCTGAGTCTGGCTCACTTTTAAGGATCATTTAGTTTTTTTGGTTTTCCTTTTGTTCATTTACATTTTTTCAGGCTCTCGCTGAGACTTTATATACAGTAAAACAAACAGTTGCTGTTATGTCCTTTCATTTATTTCATTGCAAAAAATATGTAGAACTGCAGGTCTGAGGTACTGTAGTTTCACGCCTCCATTCTCTGATAACATTCTTTTGGCATTTATTTATTTGGTAACACATTATTTGAAGGGGGTGTTCATAAGGCTGTCATTAAACCTTTGTAATTATGACATGACAAGTCATGAATGTCACCGAGATTTTATGCATGCTTATGACAACTGTCATTAAGTGTCATCTGCTCAGTTATGTAATTTTAAATGCAAAGATGACATTGTTTATTGTTATGACAAGTTAACATGAAAAAAATCATCACAACCTACGTTTATCTCTCATGATAACAACATAACTTGTCATAAACCTGTCATAAACATGACTGTCATGAGGACATCGTGTGATGAATATTTTTCTGATCACTTTTTCACAACCAACTGTATTTGTTATTAAAAATATCTCATTAAAAGTGTCATTACTCTGTCAAGTAATTTTTAAGAGCGTCATTAATGTTTAATTACATTTTAATGACAAATTTAGCTTGTACCACTCTAGCTGAGGTCCAAAAAATATTAATGACACGGTTATAAAATTCATGAGATTTTTATAATGGCTTTATGACAATCATGTTTATGACAGCTTTATAACAAGTTTTGTTGTTTTTGTAATGTCAAGTTGTCATGACAAAGGCTCAAACAAGTTGTGATGTATTTGTTTGTGTTGTCATAATAACGTCATAATTGCATTTAAAATTAAATAACTGAGCAAATGACACTTAATAACAGTTGTTATGCATACAAAAACTCTTATTCACATTCATGACCTGTCATGTCATGATTATAAAAGTTTCATGATAGTCTTATGAACACCTCTTCAAGTAAAGTATTACAATTTAATTAAATGTATTTTTGACAATGTATGAATTAATAGAGATGAATGTCTTCCTGTAGAGATGAAGATGCTGTATTTTATACAATATATGATGCGTGGTCATACATGTCCCTCTTAAGTTATTTTGTTCAGGTGTTTCCAGAATTGTGGGTACAGCATTCTTTTCATAAATTTTTCTTATAATTAACTTGAATGATGTACATTCATTTATTCATTTTCCTTCGGCTTAGTCCCTTTATTCATCAGGTGTCGCCACAGCAGAATGAACCACCAACTTATCCAGCATATGTTTTACACCGTGGATGCCCTTCCAGCTGCAACCCAGTACTGAAGAACATCCATACACTCACATCATTCACACTCATACACTACAGACAATTTAGTTTATTCAATTCACCTATACCGCATGTCTTTTGGACTGTGGGGGAAACCAGAGCACCTGGGGGAAACTCACACGAACACAGGGAGAAGATGCAAACTCCACACAGAAATGCCCAACCGGAACTCGAACCAGCGACCTTCGTGCTGTGAGGCAACAGTGCTAACTGAACCACTGCCATTACATCACTTTGTAAACGTTTATTATTTCCATTTGTCGAGTCTCTCCATACAGTTAAATAGAGAGATTCGACTCGGAAGCCGCTTCGAGTGACGTCACACTTAACAAGCGGATAGCACGTTTCCGAATGGCCACAAGGCCACACAATGTGCTTTACAGAGAAGATACAAACAAGCAGTACGGACATAATAAAGAAAATTGCAATAGGCACATAATGTAAAAGAGAACATAAAAAATGTAAAAGAGATTATACAAATACAGTTTGGTTTCAATGCCTAAAACAAGAAAGTAATTGACCCTTTAAATAATTCTGCCTAGTTAAAAGATGATACCACAGTTGACCACACTAAACAGGATTTAAAGTAAGACAGTTGGCCCCCCGAGGAAGGGACTTATGCTCCAAACGACCTAAAAAAGAGATGAGTCTTTAATTTGGACTTGAAAATTTTAAATTCTTGCGGCAGTACGTTCCAAAGGCAAGGACCGGCTGTAGCGAAAACATTCAAATAATAAACTATGATCCAGACTCCACATTGCATATGCTGCGATTTTACTATTGCGAATGATTGCATAGCGATATCGATGGTGAAACTATATATTGTGCAGCCCTAGTGTAATCATGTGCTTTAAAAGAGGCGACTCATCCTAGGATGCTTTTAAGGCTAAAGGTGTTGACGCTGAAAGGTTGACGTGTGCGCTGAGTCGGCACTTTTTCGTCAGCACTTCTCCAGGAAGCTCAGTTCACTCGAGTTCCCCTTCCTGTACCGCATCCCTTTCCGGAAGCTGGAATGTGCATGTGCGTTTGTATGTAGGCAGTAGGGTGAAGAGGGTGACTGGCAAACTGGAAATGACCACAACAAAACTGCAAAAGGAAGTCGAGAGAATGGGTGTCACATGGATCATTGTTGATCATAATGCTCAGTGAGAAGCTACCTTTCATCTTTTGCTCCCCCTGCCCTGATCTGCATATTGTCTAATTAATGATTTACAAGATTATTGCTTCCTGGGGGAAATTCCTTTTCCAGAATCCTATTACCAGTGGACGCGCCTGCAGTTTCACAGCTTAAACTGTGCAGTAAATGCTCACCCCTTGAGGCCTGGGCTTGGAGCTATTGCCAAATTTGCTGTGATAGGAGTACATTCAGAGCACTTGTTAGCCTTTGAGTTTGTGGGTCTTACTCTGGTGCTGCATTCGAAATCGTCCCCTATACCCTCATTCCCTACAATAGTCCACTAATATAGTCTACTTGAAGGGCTAAATGAAAAGGAGTGAGTGAATTTGAGCACTGGAAGGAATGCTGTTTTGCTTGTGCTTTGCTGGTTGATAAATCCAACACAGGCTCATTCTGAAAACGTAGTCCCGTGGACGCTTCTGAAGCCTGCGAATTATGTAGCCGGAGGTACGTATGGTTTCATTTAGTTTTTTTTTTTAACGAACGCTACGGGGCGGTATGACGCAGTTCCTTTTCGTGCTTACCAGCTGATCCCTCACCTCCGTGTGGAAGGTTTTCCCGCCGCAACCAGTTTGTCCCGTTAGCTCGTCATGTAACATTGGCGGACTTGAGACACAGAGAGGAGTTGACCACAATGGCGAGGACGGGGTTCGAGTCCGGGAAGAGCGGTTCCAGAAATCAGGTAAGACAGTCGATTGGCGGGCTGGTGACCTCTGGTGGGTTTATGCGAGAACAGCGGGCGCAAACGGCACTCGCTAAAGCAATTTGAGATGTGAAAAAGCGCACACAACGGCCTCTCACAGATTGCGAAAACAAAAAATGCAAAAATACGTACCTCCCGGGACGTATTTCGCGGTCTCCAGAAAAGTCCACAGGACTACGTTTTCAGACTGAGCCTGGGTTGGATAAATCCCTCAGACGGCTTTGATTTCAAAACTTCTTTATCAGACTTTGTGATAGTTGTTTAACACTTTGGGCATACTCACACTATGCTATCCGAACCGTGCCCAGGCCCGTTTCCCGGATTGTTTGAGAAGTGTGAGTGCTCTGAATTGGGCTCAGGCATTGTTCAGTTGGCCGGCCCTGGCCCGGTTGGAAGAGGTGGGCTAGAGCGCGATTCACTTGGGCTTTGGCGCGGTTACTATTAAATGACAATGCGGCTACATTTACTGTCAAATGATAAAAAATATGATTCATATGACTTGTTTGCAAATATCGCAAGGTGCCACATTTGAGAGGTTGTGTGTTGCGAGGGGTTGCTATAGAGATGCGTCCTCCACTTTTGGTTCGAGCGCGCGTGCTTATGTTGGAATGATGGCTGAAGTAGAGAAAGACGTGCGAGTGCCACCTGCTTTTCCGAGAAGGATGGTCACGCTGTCTGTGCAGTGAGTTTATCGGACTAGGTCACCCGCTGCCTCAAGTTCAGTCTGTTTTCACTCCAAGAAGTCACCAAGAATAGTTTAATGCGATGCGCACTGTACATTGAACTGACATCAGCAACATATACATAAATTCCACCTCCAACCTGAAAAAAAACACAGTGATAAGTGACAAAATGATCCCAATTTGAACCATATTAAAATGGTAACTTTGGGATAACTAAAAAAACTGCTATTTAATGGAATAACTGATTAGGCCTGCACATATTAGTCATTCACACTGTTAACCATAAAAAATTTTACATTTTTTTTTACATAAAAATGGTGTGTAATATATATATATATATGCTGTTCATATTCAATTCACATCAAACACGGCTCCACGCGCACTGTTCGCTTAAGTCTCTAAAAAAACCGCCGGCCGAAATCATGTAGCGTACACCCAAAGCGAACCTCTGCAAACTCCGCGATGACGTCACATTCGCCGCGCACACTCAAGCGAACTAGCGGACGTGTTGAGTATAAACCAGGCTTAATGTATACTCACATTAGCATATATTTATCTATCAGTTGAGCATCTTCTATTTATTTATTTATTGCAACAGAATTAGGTCTTCTAGCTGAAATATATTCAACCCCTTTGCTCCATTTTCCCAGGAATATATCCTACTTTAATTTGACTACAGAAGTATTTTTTTTAATATGAATCTCAATAGTCAAGTTCAAGGCTTTCAGTTTTGTTTATTGTAAACTTAGGTTGGTTTTGTTCTAGCACCCGTGGCATCATCTTTTTTTAGTGATCCCTCACCTCTAAAATCCTTATACTTAACCTTTAAGTCTTAAAGAACTTAAACTGCTTACTCAGCATAAAGAGTAGAAGTGTTGCTGTTTTGACATTACAGATTTTAACTCCTCAACTTGCTGAATGAAATGCCGTTTTTTTGTGTGCATATGATGGCACTATGGTTGGAAATATGGTAGATGGATAGTCTTTTATGTGCCTCATGAAATAGTCTCTTTAGGCGGGGTTGAGTTACTTTAGTGGTGAGGCCTGTACTTTAAGCCCCACCAAGACTTCAAACTTAAACAGCCCTCATCCCTTTCTTCTAAGACAAATCTGAAGACAAGACATCTGCTTTTCAGTAAGTTTCTCTGGCTTTATATCTCTTTATGATATTTTTATCTTCTTTTTAAAAATGACAAACATTTTAATTATGAAATATGTGCTTCAGTTGTCTATTTTAATGGTGTTAATCTAATTTGTGATTATAAAAAAGTTGTTTTGTTTATGAAAGACATTTTCTGATACCATGGTTGTTTATTTTTCAGTAGTATAAAATGTGTACAGCCAAACCTGTGAAAGCTCTTTTGTGTGGTATCTTTGCATCTCATTGGAAACTGAAGGAAGGCTTTCTTCACCCATGATCGGATAGAAAAGTTGAGAAATAGAAATTGTTGAGTGTGCTCTTTTCCTTATATATGTACAGTTGAAGTCAGAATTATTAGCCCCCCTTTGAATTTTTTTTCTTTTTTAAATATTTCCCAAAAGATGTTTAACAGAGCAAGGAAATTTTCACAGTATGTCTGATAATATTTTTTTCTTTTGGAGAAAGTCTTATTTGTTTTATTTTATTATAAAGAGTTAATAAAAAGCAGTTTTTAATTTTTTTTTCTCCGATAATCAAGTACAGAACAAACCATCGCTATACAATAACTTGTCTAATTACCCTAACCTGCATAGTTAACCTAATTAACCTAGTTAGGACTTTAAATGTCACTTTAAGCTGTCTTGAAAAACATCTAGTAAAATATAATTTACTGTCATCATGGCAAAGATAAAATAAATCAAGAAAAATTGTTAGAAATATGTTAGTAAAGCTATTATGTTCAGAAATGTGTTGAAAAAAATCTGTCTATTAAACAGAAATACAGAGAAAAAATAAACAAGAGGGGCTAATAATTCTGACTTCAACTGTATATGTTCAGTGTCTGAAAGAATCTAGCTGCTTTTTCTTAATCTTTTTCATTGTGTAGCATCAAGAACTATTGAAATCAGAACTCTTTCTTGTGTCCATTTCAACTGTCGGAGAACAGATGTTGTAGGCAAAAGGCTTTTTTAAGCACAAGAAACATTTCTGAAATGCTGATCTTTGATTGATTAAGATGAAAGAAGTTCTCATTACTTGAGTATTTGCTTTATATGTGTTTCTCTGAGTTTTTATTTCAGGAGAAATAAAAATAGATCCAAATCAGACCACTATTGAAATGCGTGTTTAAGGGTTTACTCAAAATATCAGCTTAAATGATTCTGTTTTGAAAGAATTTGGTGAGAAATGTGGGAAGTCACTGACTTTGAACACAGTGTAAGACATTACTGAAATTTGATGCATAGAAATGGCACTGGATATACAGTAAGTTACATTTATGAAATTAATTCTGAAATCTCAATAAAAGCTTTGAATTTAAATATGGCATGACAAAAATTCAGTATGCTACAGAACATTCAGAATGATGTTCTGGAAATTCTAGTAATTATAGAATTAGGAGTTCATTTAAAGAGTCTCAGGCGTTTTCCATTTTCAAAAAAAGTGCATAAAAAGTCTGACATTTTTTGAAAATGGTTTAGAACAGACACTTTACTCAGAAATGGACGTCTTGCTGGCTTAGTTGGTTCTGTTTCAGAGCTATTTTCGCTCTGTGGGACAGTAAAGTTGCGCTTGATATTTTGGGCGTGGGCTTTAAGCTGTCCTGTTTTCCACGCAGGTTGCCATGAGGATGACTCTATCAGCCAATCAGGACAGAGATTTGATGAGTTTGTATCTTGCACATGCTGAGAAAGACACGACTGAAGCTGCTCTCTGTGGTGAAATTACAAATTACAGTTGGGTAAGGAAGGGCATAATCAGCAACCATACATGCCAATCCGGTCAGGGGTCTTTAAATAACCCCTGTTGGCAAACATTGGCCGGCACACACACACACACACACACACACACACACACACACACACACACACACACACACACACACACACACAC
>CAIGQZ010032813.1:17862269-17877365 GCA_903798205.1 Danio tinwini
CACACACACACACACACACACACACACACACACACACACAAGGAGTATCTTTTTAGCACATGCTTTTAAAGAAAGACTCTTCATGCACTTTATCTCACACTTTTTTCCAGGCTCATGGTGTGTGATAAGCATGCATCTGTTTGGATAGCTGCACACACACTGTGGGAAACAGCGTGAGGTGGTTTAGTCAAGGCCGTTTCCCAGCATTCAGCTAACAGAGGAGGCACTTTAACCTGGCACAATGCAAATACTCACGAGCATGTTAACCGTCTGTCTTACAGCGCAGGTCAGAGCCTCCTCTATCAGTGTTTCTGCTGCTCTGCCACAAACATCTGCCTGTTTCAAGTCATAGCAGTCATATTTCATTACTCACTCAAAAGCTGATGGCGCTTCCCACTTTATGGTCCGTGACATAATCTTTGATACACGGAGATGTGATAAATCAAATGGTTTGCTTGTCTAATAATTGAGGCTGGACTCAATCGTTCTACACATACTGTGGGGGGAAAAAAAGCAGTGTTGGCTACCATTTGAAAATGAGTTTCTATCGCAACAGATGTCAAAGTGTCTCACTGTTTGCTCAGTCCTGTGGGTTTGCTGCTAGTTTGAGCGTTTCTGGAAACTGGAAAAGGTTTCATAACATGTCGAACAACTCCTTCGTTTTCACCACAGGCACTGTAGAGGCTAATTTAAAATGCTTTGTTTTGCTAGCCCTGCTAAAAAATCCAGCTTAAACCAGCCTAGGATGGTTGGCTGGTTTTAGCTGGTCACCAGCCTGGTTTTAGAGGGGTTTTGGCCGTTTCCAGGCTGGTTTCCAGCCATTTCCAGCCTGGTCTTAGCTGGTCAGGCTGAGAGATGACCAGCTAAAACCAGCTTGACCAGTCTAGCCAGGCTAGGAGCCCAGCCAAAACCAGCTGTGTCCAGCTTAAACCAGGCTGGTCAAGTTGGTTTTTGCTGGTTTTAGCTGGTCACTTTCCAACCTGACCAGCTAAGACCAGGCTGGAAATGGCTGGAAACCAGCCTGGAAATGGACAAAACCTTTCTAAAACCAGGCTGGTCATACAGCTAAAACCAGTCAACCAGCTTAGGCTGGTTTAAGCTGTTTTTTTTTTCAGGAGGGAGTGCTTTGGTTAGCTGTTAGCATGTTGTTGTGTGGTTACTGGATGTGTTGCTTTTTGATTAAATGCTATTTTTTTAGATGCAAGATGCAGTGGCATGATATTACACAGTATTAGGTGCTAGTGTGTTGCTATGTGCACATTTAAAAAATACTATAGTAAATACTATAGTGTTTATAAAGCATACAATAGTAAAGAACTTGAATGCATCTGTTGTGTCAATTCTAACATAGCCATTATAGTAATATAAACAAATAACTTAACATTGTGCGCCTCACGGTGGCGCAGTGGGCAACACGATCCCCTCACAGCAAGAAGGTTGCTGGTTCGAGCCTCGGCTGGGTCAGTTGACGTTTCTGTGTGGAGTTTGCATGTTCTTCCTGTGTTAGCGTGGGTTTCCTCCGGGTGCTCCGGTTTCCCCCACAAGTCCAAAAACATGCGTTCAATAGGGTAAGCTAAATTGTCCGTAGTGTATGTGTGTGAATGAGTGTGTACGGCTGTTTCCCAGTGATGGGTTGCGGTTGGAAGAGCATCCTCTGCGTAAAACATATGCTGGATAAATTGGCGGTTCATTCCGCTGTGGCGACCCCGGATTAATAAAAGGACTATGCCGAAAATAAAATGAGTGAATGAATGAACTCAATATTGTATTTTTCTGCAGCTATAGAATATACTTCAAAACACCACAGTTTACTGTAGTTAAACCTGAAGTACACTACCGTGTTTATTGCAGTTTATCACTTCACTATAGCTAATACTACATGTGTTGTAGCATTTATTAACAAAGTGTTGTAAATGCAGTAATATATACATTATAGCACATTTTACCATAGTATGGTTCAAAAACACTTTATTTATCATAAATTACTATAGTATTTTTGTCATGACGGTGGTTGTTAAGGTGTTCTAGGTGATTATTAGAGCTTTGCTAAGTACACAACTCCGTGCCATCATGTTTTTGTTGCTATGCTACATTCCACAGTGCAAGGGTTGCTAATGTATTCTTTTGTGGTTGCTAGGTTCTTCTGAGTGATTATTAGTGTTTTGCTAAGTGCAAAGCTCAATGCCACATTGCTAGGGTTATTGCTGTGTGGTTGTAGTAGTATTCTGAGTGATTGATTGTGCTTTGCTAAGTGCAAAACTCTCAATGTTAGGATTGTGTTGCTGTGCTAAATTTCAAAGTGTATGGTGTTTTGGGTGATCGTTAGTGCTGTGCAAATTATAAAACTTTGTGTTACACTGTTAAGGTTTGTGTTGCTATGCTAAGTTGTACAGTATTAGTGGTTTTAAGCATGTTTCAGGGTTATTACCGTGGTGTTTTGTGTGGTCACTAGTGCTGTGCAAAGTAAACTTTGTGCCACAATGTTAGGGTTTGTGTTGCTATGTTAAGTTACACAGTGATTGCTAGTGCTGTACAAAACTTTGCGCTACAATGTTAGGATTTTAGTTGTTATGCTAAGTTAAGCAGTGTTATAGCTTTTAACCTGTTTCAGTGTGATTACCATGACCTTCAGGATGATTGCTGGAGCTGTGCTTACTACAGAAGTTTGTGCAACAATGTTAGGATTTGAGTTGTTATGCTAACCTTAAACAGTGTTAGGATTTTAAGACTGTTTCAGCGATCCTTTCAGGGTTTGTTAATAAGATTGTTGTTAGCTTGTTGTTATGTTTTATAGCTATGGTAGCTAAGAATGCTATAGCTATGTAGTATATAGTTAGCTCCTGACTTAGAGCTCTTATTTAGAGTTTTTATCTTGTTTTTAGTCTAAATATCTTACAATTCTTAAATCAAAAAAAACATTTTCCAGACAAATAAAATATATAGTCATGTTTTAAAAAATAATATGCCCAATTTAAGAGAGTTTTCCCTTAAAACAAACAAAATAATCTGGTTTTCACTTTATTATATTTTTCTTTCAGCCATTCTCCTATTGAAATGCCACACTTTTTTTGTTTAGTCATGCATTATTATTGACGATTTAAGATGAGTTAAGCAGAGAATTTAATGTTTTTGAAAAATTTGCAGTATTTAGAATTCATTAACCATGATGTTTTGGGTGGTCATTGGTGCTGTGCAAAGCAAACTGTGCTACAATGTTAGCATTTGAGTTGTTATGCTAAGTAATGCAGTGTTACAATGTTTAACCTGTTTCAGTGTGATTATCGTGGCCTTCTGGGTGATCACTTGAGCTGTGCTAACTACAGAAGTTTGTGCAACAATGTTAAGATTTGAGTTGTTATGCTAACTTACACAGTGTTAGGATTTTAAGAGATCCTTTCAGGGTTTGTTATTAACATTGCTTGTCTTATAGCTATGGTAGCTAAGAATGCTATGTAGATAGCTATGTAGTATATCATCAGCACCTGTTTTTGTCTTGTTTCTAGTCCAAATGTCTAACAGATTTTAAATAAAAGGATTTTGCTATGCTGGTAAGGTATGTTATGTGCTGGTATGCTGGTCTTGCTGGTTTCAATGCTGATTTTGCTAGCCTTGATGCTGGTCTTACTGGTTTTAATGCTGGTCTTGCTGGTCTCAATGCTAATCAGGACCAGCACTTAGGCCAGCAAGACCAGCATTGAGACGAGCACTGAAACCAGCAAGACCAACATAGAGACCAGCAAAACCAGCATCAAGACCAGCAAAACCAGCATTGAAACCAGCAAAACCAGTATACCAGCATCAAAACATACCTTACCAGCATATGCTGTTTTTTTTAGCATGGTTGTCATGTTTTAAGAAATAATGTGTCCAAATTAAGTGGGTTTTTCCTTAAAACAAACAAAATAATCTTGATTTGTTTTGAAATTTTTATTAAAAAAAATTACTTCTGCTCTTCTCCTGTTGACATGACACACAAATTTTGCTTTGTCATCCATTATTACTGATGATTTATGATGAGTTAAGCACACAATTTAGAGTTTTTTGAAAAATTTGCAGTAGTGATATATTCAGAATACATTAATAAATGTATTAACTTTTATTTATTATTATTTTTTAGTTACCATGGTAAAAAGATACGCAATGATATGCAATACTTTGCAAGACGGCACAAACATGTAGCAATGTGTGTGTTCTTTCCCCTGATTAATTATTTCTTGCTAATCTAGCATTGACAAACTAGCAATTTCATACCCATAACATTCAAAGACACCCGTTCCAATGTGCTTCAAGCATGTTGGCCGTTTAACAGGAGATCACCAGGGATCACAGCAAAACTCAAAAGCTGTTAGATCCCAAGTGTCACAAACACAGCTTTTCAAACACCCCTCCAGGATCAGCTTAGACGAGCTGCTCACAGCGGAGGAGACCTTGAATGAGCCTGACGTTGCTGAGTTTAGACCCTGGAGAAAAGATGTCAACACACTGTCCTGCAGACCACAATTGGTGGGGTAATTTATTCCAAAGCTTCATGCTAGAGAGCTGTGGTTGAAATATTATGCTGACATGAGCCTGTAATATTAGAACTACACTGCAAGGGAAATGTACTGCATATAAATCAGATGTATCTTAGAGTAAAAAGAGTTAAATTGGTGTGCAGTTTTCAGTTATTCAATCTGCACATCACAGCTTTGGAGTGTTTTAGCGCTGGAAACTACTAGATGTGAAAAGTATTTTAATTTGCTTTGGAAAGCTTTCAAAGTGGGATCATTTTAATATGTACGTAACACCTCTGTAACACCTCTTGGCATTGGTTGCTGGTCGAGGTTTGTATCAAGTTAAAATCATTGACGTTTACGTGGACGTCAGTAATCAAATTATTTGCCTTAATCTGATTAAGACAATAATATGATTAAGGTGTTTACATAATTCGAGTTGCTTTTTGAGTGTTCATTTCATGATCCCATTTTACATGTTGTAGCACATAATTTGATTAACATCATTGCATTACCACGCTATCCATGTTTTCTCTGGAGTCTCATTTAATTTTGGGTGTTTCATTTTTAGTTTGTCGACCTTAACTGCAGTTTGGTAGTTTCACTTTCATTCAGGAACATTTCATTCATGCCCTTTGTAACAAACTGAGGTATTGGATGCGTGTAGGAAGTAAGGACTGGTGTTTTAATGGAATTTTAATGTCTGAGGTCCTTCACTGACTCAGTTGTTTCTCAGAATAGTGTCAAACAGTCGTGTGTGTGGAATATCTTGTTGCAAAATGCGGCGAAAAGTCTTACATGATGGTAATATTTTGATTAAAGTGTTTACATGTCTGTACTGCTGTACCAGGGATTTGACACTGACAACAGGGGTGCGGATCCAATGCAGGGTTCTATTGACAGGATGGTTAGGCAAGCAATGATCAATACAGGAGCAAACAGATGTATGAGGGCAATCCAGAGTCATAGTTAAAATAACAGGCAGATAGTCACAAGGCAGGCAGAAGATAGGAGAAAAACAAGAAAACAAGGCGAGGATCAAAACACAGGAAAACAAACCAGGAAACGCGTTGTAATGTCACTATACAGATAACAAGACATTGTGTGTTTGTGTGCTGACTTTATAGTCCATGTAATCAGTTCATGAGCGGCTTCAGCTGTGAGTTTGCAATCAGACAGGATTTGAAACCGGTTGTGTGTGTGTGTGTGGTGCATGACTGAATATGTAGTCCATAAATGGCGGATTTGTAGTCCTATGTGTTTGTGAATGTATTCCAGTGATCTCTGGTGGTTAGATTGCTGGTGATCTTGACAACTGCACTTCAATAATGCGACTGAAATTGGCATACTCCACATGTCTTAGTTCAATTTCTGTTTAGTTCATTTATTACTTAAGACAGATTAAGGTATTCAAAAATTACTGTTTACATGGTAGACTCTTAATCAAAGTGTTGTCTTAATTGTATTAAAATCAAATTTTTGGTGTCCATGTAAATGTACTCAGTGATGCTAAATTACAGAATAGCCAACATTTCTTTGTGTAGACCATTTCAATGTGTGGATGTCATTGGTCCATGAACATTTCCTGCTTGTTGTCAAACTATTAATAACAGTAACAAGTGGCAATTCAATCATATCTCAATGTTAAAACAGCCGTCGTAATGTCATTTATCAATATGTGGACCTTTAAGGATTCTCGAGAGCTATGGAAATGAAAAATGTAAAACAGGAATTATGTTGGGACTATTGTTTTTGTTTACATCCCTCAAAATGGTCTATAATTACTGCTACTTTTTGGGTTTTGCCTCTTCTTGTTGGATCACTGAATGCCTCCTCAATTGTAAGTCACTGGATAAAAGCGTCCGCTAAACGACTAAATGTAAATGTAATAAAAAATGTGCGATTACTGTAATACTTCAGCATCACAAAATGAAATCAATTATTTTTTGGGCAAATCATAATTTTAGTTTTATTTTATATTATAAAGTCAGTCATTTAAATATGACTTCATTGTTGTGATTTCAGCTTTAATGTAAATTAATTTTAACAGTTTTTAGGACAATGCTTGAATAACAATTAAAAACATTCATTTTCCTTCGGCTTAGTCCCTTATTTATCAGGGCTTGCCACAGCGGAATGAATCGCCAACTATTCCGGCATATGTTTTACACAGCGGATGCCCTTCCAGCCACAACCCAGTACTGTGAAACACCCATACACTCTCACATTCACACACTCAGTGGCTGCGTCCGAAATCACATACTTCCATACAATAGTATGCTAAAAACAGCTTGCGAGCTGAGTAGTATGTCCGAATTCATAGAATTCATAAAACAGTATGCGAGGAATACCCGGTTGACATACTATTATACAGTGAGATTCTGAAGTGCGCATCCGATGCACGCTACGCTATCCCATTATGCACTGCGAGAGAATTCATGAATGAGGGTTAAGCGATGCAACTGACATGTGATCCTGGTCATGTGATCCTGACAAAATGGTCAAAGTTTTATACATACTACTCACATTCATACCGTATAGAGCGTACTTTTCTAATGGTCGAGTAGTAAATTAAAATGCAGAACCTACTAAGTAGTAGGCGATTTTGGACACAGCCATACACTACGGCCAATTTAGTTGATCCAATTCACCTGTACCACATGTTTTTGGACTGTGGGGAAAACTGGAGCACTCTGAGGAAACCCACGCAAACACGGGGAGAACATGAAAACTCCACAGGTAACTGCCAACTGGCCCAGCCAAGACTCAAACCAGCGACCTCCTGGTTATAAACATTCATTGGAAATTTAGAAAAGTAATGAAAAAGTAATCAGTTACATTGATAAATTAACTTTCCCAACACTTTTGCGGCTCTTCCAATGCATTCAGCCACATGATACTGAAAGCAGTCTAATCAAATGTACTTTCAACTACCTCTGAAAGTGGATGTCTAAAACATTTTAGATCCAGTTCATGCGCGTATTAAATGTATAATTACCTGAATGATGAAAACACATTTCAAGGTAAACAGATCCATTGTTGTGATCTTCTAGATGTCCAAAGCACTTATACTCTAAATCTTGTGTCTTTCCTTTGGTGTAAGTAGCTTTTTTTATATATATAAACAGTTATTAGCCCCCTGTATACTGTACAAATTTTTATATATTTTTCCCAATTTCTGTTTAACAGAGAGAAGTTTTTTCAACACATTTCTAAACATAATAGTTTTAATTATGTTAATTTCATTTCTAATGACTGATTTCTTTTTATCTTTGGCATGATGAGAGTACATAATATTTGACTAGATATTTTTCAAGATACTAGTATTCAGCTTAAAGTGACATTTAAATGCTTAACTAGGTTAATTAGGCAGGTTAGGGTAATTAGGCAAATAATTGTATAACGATGGTTTGTTCTGTAGACAATCGAAAAAATATATTGCTTAAGGGGGCTAATAATATTAACCTTAAAATAGATTTGAAAAAATTAAAAACTGATTTATAGTAGCCAAAATAAAACATATAAGACTTTCTCCAGAAGAAAAAAAATGATAGGAAATACTGTGAAAAGTTCCTTCCTCTGTTAAACATGATTTTGGAAATATTAAAAATAAAAATAGTCATTTACAGTTTTTCCCAATTGTTTATACACATTTTCTGAAAGCATGTCTCATATTGCCACAACTCTACACACAAATCACAAAACATACACACATTGGGCAAAACCCTTCAATTCTGAACCCTTCAAAAACCCTTCAATAGGGTTTTGTTTTTAAATGACACACACAAACCATCACATGAATAGACATTTATAAGAACCAGTTGATCACTGATATGCTTTATGTAAAACACTATGACCACTTCTTCTCCATTTATCATAATGACTTACTGTAAGCCTTTTTTGTTCAGTGTTACACTTACTACAGACAGTACGTAGGCCTACATAAGCGCATTGTGAAATATTTTAGAATAATATTTTTATACAAAACATACAAATGCACGGTACCAAATATATTTGACTGTATTTTTCCCACAAAAACAGCGTACACAGTGTTCATCCCAATCAACACAAAGTTGCACATAACGTGGTCTACATACAGTATGCCATCAACAGAAGTATTTACAGAATAGTTACAGTAAAAACAAAACAAAAAAAGTGTGGACTTCAGTCATACGCTTTCCATCCCCAGGCAGAAAAAAAGTCCTCAATAGGACTGAGAAATGGAGAATATGAGATGAGCTCTGATTTCTAAATTGCAATTATGTGTGACCGGTGTTTACCTAAGTGATGAGTTAGTATGCAAAGTAGGACAACTGACTTTACAATTGTGAATGACAGTGTGTTCCTTGTGAAAACAAGAGATTTTCTGCATGAAAATTGTGCCAAATGCAGAGAATTTTGTGTAGTGTTTTGAAAAAAGTGTGTTTTAAATCTGCAGTTTTTGAGTGTAAAGCAGGAATTGTGCTTGTGGTTTAGCAGAACTGGTTCAGGGGGTTGGTGCATCAGTTACACGTTGTAGTCATCCTGTCTGAAGTACAAGTAATTGTGTGTCAACAATTGGGAAAAACTGTAAATGAAAAATAAAGTTATGATGTATGATACGTATGAGCATAGCAGTGTCATGAAAGACGGATCGCACATTTTATGTCCTGTGTTAAGAGCACAGAGGAAACTGTCCTGAATGTGGTGGGGGGCAGAGACACCCTGCAGTTGTCCCATCCAGGGGGAAATGCCTGTGAACAGGAGGTCACCTGGTCTCTCTCTTCCACATGAAGTCATACTGTCTGTCGGTGACCTTGTGAAGGAACTAAACTTCTGTTCTTCATTTCACATGCATGACAATAGTACTGCATTTGTTAGGAATTGTGCAGGAAATACCGACTATACACTGCTGTTTCCTGACCACTCAATGCTGTGATGGCATTACTTTGAGGTTTAACCTACTTTATTGGCGTAACGACTTGTGTTTGATATGTTTTAAACAAGGGATGAGAGGTTGGAAGATCACAAAAAATGAATAAAACTAAATTATAATAAAATACATCTGCAATTATATAAGCAGCAATTATTACACTGTAAAAAATGGCTGGTAAAAAACTGTAAAAATGCTACAGTAAAAATCTGTAACCTGGTTAACAGTATGTTTCTTTAATATATACGGCGAATAACCGTAAATGGACTTTTCCAGAATTCTCTGCATGGCATATCACTTTTTATGCTTTTTGTTGACATTACTATGGATATTTTTAGTTGTTTCCCTATCAGTTATGTGCATTAGAGATTTATATTACATCTTATGTTGATAAACAATGTTTGTTTCATGACTTTAATTTTGTGCGTGTTACCATATTGGTGGCTAGTAGCTGTGTGAATCACACTGAGCACCTTCTTTACACTGATATACTCTTTAGCTTGTGGGAAAAGTTGTTTGTGATGAGCATTGGTTCATCATGTAACTTTCTCATCACCACCTGCATATGACTGTGTTAACAAGTCTATCTGTGTAACAAAATATGTGTAGATGTTGCTAATTCAAAATACAGACATATTACCTCTTTAAATTAATGAAATACGGTAGTTTACAGTAAAAATGAGGAATTACTTTTACGCTTGTACCATATTTTTAACAGTGAAATACTGGCAACCACAGCTGCTGTTTTTTTATCGTAAATTTTACAGATTTATTTTTACAGTGTAGGATTTATCAAACTTTTTCATATTTTTATTCAAAATTGTATTTGTACAACAATGTAGTTTTTATTTATAGGTGCAGTAGGTGATCGCCTTCAGAAATCGTTTTTGTTGTGCTGGTTGAAAGTTTCTTCACATTTCGATAGTAATGAATAAAGTAAATGATCTAAATGTATTTATGTATTTTTATATTCTGGGTAAGGCATAAAACTAAAAAAATGTATATCCAATTAAATAGAGTCGGGCTGACATCTCTCATTATTCCGATAAGTTGCCCAAACTGTCCGTCAGCAAATGCAGATTTGAACAGCTGCGCAGCCGTTTGTACGCAGCTCTGCCGTTTGTGCATAGACACTCTGCACGTTCATAAGAGAGAGAGAGAGAGAGAGAGAGAGAGAGAGAGAGTGCGCAATCGGTAAAAACATGCTGAATCAAAACTTTTTAAAAACCTGAATCAATATTGGAGTTACCTTTGCACGCTGGAGAAAGGATGACGCCCTTGCTGAAGGATTTCTTTTAGACAGATAATGTTTTGTTTTAAAACTACTGTATTTAGCTTCACGCAAAGCTGATGTAAAGTTAGATGTTGTTGTTACAAATGGGTTACATGCACAGAAGTGTTGTTCAGCCACAGAAATCTTGTAGTGAAAGATTGATGTGACTATTTTCAGTTTTATAAGGGACCTTTTACAGCATCAATAATGTAGTTTTTATTTAGTTTAACAACAAAGCATCAGTAAATAGTGCTATTCCGCCTAGCCTGTTTACTGAGGTGAAGTTGGTTTTATATTCACATCACATTGGTTCATTTTTGAACAATGACGATCTGTGACGCTCTCTTTATATTATTTACCATACTACTCTGAATATTCGCTCTGAAATAGCATGTAAGTGAGGCTTAGTAATGAGTGTAATTCCTGCACGCCGCCGGACAAGCACTAGTCGATTTTAACACATAAGAGAGTGTTCTGCTGTCATCTTTAAGGTGCGCGTGCTCGTGTTTCAGGAGGTGTGGCTCTGGACGGCAGGGGAAGGACTGTGATTTAGTAATTTATGCTAAGCGGTTAGCATTGTGGAAGATCACCTACTGCACCTTTAACAAACCTAGAACCACCTAAATCAATGTGTACAAATTAATTTGGAGTAATTGCAGGTCAATTGCCCTAGAAATACAGCATATTTCAGCTTTAAAACAGGCAATAGATTCACCAGTGGAATCACATGTTGCATGTAAGAAGGGCCAGAGCAAGCCGAACTGCTGTTCTAGGCAATGGACTAGCACGCCGCCCTCAACCCGAAAGTGAAAACGAACCTGACCAGTTCATAAAGTGAGGACGGGGGTTGATGTTGCGGATGAGTCAATACGTTGGGTTGGGCGGCGGGGAGCGTTTGCCGCCCTCACTATTATGCCAGACCCCTATTATGCAAGTGTTCTGTTGATGTTGTGGATGAAAGTCAGTATGTTGGGTTGGGCGGCGGGGCGCGTTTGCCGCCCTCATTATTATGCCACTCTAGGCGGCCGCCTAGGTCGCCTCTATGGACGTGCCGGCCCTGCATGTAAGCATGGGTCGGTATAAGATTCTGAAGGTATGATAATCTTGGATAAAAATATCATGGTTTCACAGTATTAAGGTGTATTGTGCTTACTGCTGAAAAATGTATTCTTTTTAAATGTCTGGGTAAATAACAAAAACCTTTTTTCTCCTTTGAAAACAATATATTTCATTTTTTTGGAAGATTTATAATAGTTTGGAGCAGTAAACAT
Source organism: Danio tinwini (assembly GCA_903798205.1). NCBI lineage: Eukaryota > Metazoa > Chordata > Actinopteri > Cypriniformes > Danionidae > Danio > Danio tinwini. Next base: position 17,874,219 of record CAIGQZ010032813.1, read on the forward strand.
ATGCTAGGATAGACATCAGGCTAAATAATTGAAAATATAAATTGACTTCAAAAACACTGATTTCTTTACAATTTAAAACGGCATCTTTGGATATATAAAAAAAATGTAAATAAAAAAATCTTACACATACCTTAGGAACGGTATTACAGAAAATGTTGGCGGTTTTAAAACCTTTGCTTTTCCAAACTGCGGTATGCCTTGAAAACGATTATCGTCTCATGCATAGTTGCATGTGCTCATGAATTTCCATTTTATTATAGCTGTCCAAATGCAAAAGTTCATGCTTTTTTAATAAGTATTGATCCAGGCAATCCAGAAACTTGTGCAATGATGGCTTCGTTGACATTTAACAAAAACTACTTTGCATAAGTGAGTTTTTAAATAATGTCAAATATTTAATGAAAGGTATGATTGACCGCAGTGGTTCTTTAGAGTTGTTCAGAATAAGCAAATATATTTTTCATTATTTTATCCATTCATTTATTCATTTTCCTTTGGCTTAGTCCCTGATTATTTGGAGTTGTCATCGTGGAATGAACCGCCAACTATTCCAGCTTTACCCAGCAGATGCCCCAAATCTATCCTTTAGATAAACATATTGTGCATGCAACATGACGAGGTGTACAACTCAGTGGTGTAAAGGGTTGTTGCTAGATCGAATACGTTTGCGTCCAGAAGTTAACGAGAATTATTTATGTTATTTATGAAATTTTTGTATTTATTGTATTTTATTAACGTCTACCCCAACCCTAAACCCAACCGTTACAGAAGGGTAAAAACAGAAGTTGTACTGAGTATTATTTATCATATCTATTAAATTACCCAATAAATTGTATTTTTTAAACCCTACCCCCACCCCAACCCTAAACCTAACCGTCACAGTACTGTAAAAATATTAAATATTGTTATACCGTGTCATAAAAAATTCTGCTATATTAATGTGCATATTGCACTTCCGGCCGGCCACATATCCGATCTAGACTTTACCGGTGTAAAGCTTAGTAGTTTTTTCTTAAATTTTTCAGCACTCTTGAAATGGATCGTCCTCCTATAATTTTGTCTGATAAGTAACAGCCATGCTTTTTAAGTTTTGCTAATGCCTTCATCCACTGTATATATGGATGGCCCAGTGGATAAAGACACAGAATGGCAAATCTCAAATCAACAAATGGTTCCAAAGTCTTTTTTTATGTATTGTTCCATTTATTTTTAAAATGTTGTGGAACATTTTACATACAGACCCTATATAGTGTAGTGGATTCTGATTTGCTGTCAATGTTTTTATTATTCACTAAGTAAAAAAAGTTCTCTAAGACATTCCAGTGATGGTTTCTTCTACGCAGTGGTGTGGACTTCTCTATACTTATATAGATGATTATGAAAACGTTGGTAACACAGTGGCTCAGTGGTTAGCGCTCTCGCCTCACAGCAAGAAGGTCGCTGATTTGAGTCCCGGCTGGGTCAGTTGGCATTCCTGTGGAGTTTGCATGTTCGCCCCGTGTTGGCATGGGTTTCCTCCGGGTGCTCCGGTTTCCCCCACAATCCAAAGATATGCGCTATAGGTGAATTGAATAAACTAAATTGACCGTAGTGTATGTGTGTGAATGAGTGTGTTTGGATGTTTCCCAGTACTGGATTGCAGCTGGAAGGGCATCTGCTGTGTAATGAAGGAAAATGAATGAATGAATGTTGTCATTCCTTTAGGCCTTCATATTGAAATGCTTAACTAAACAAATCTAATTATCTTACTTTTTCTCTTTTCAGGTGTATCTCATCAATGTGACATATTCTGACTCCACATCCCACATCATCTACAGAAGATACAGTAAATTCTTTGACCTTCAGGTATGCTTGCTTAAGTTTAAAGTCCTTGTGAGGTCAAAGTTTACATTGTTTGTTTTGCTAGCTCACATTGTTATTCTGTAGGTGAACAATGAATCAGTGCAAGTTAATATTAAATGTTTGTTTTGGTAATCTTCAATCAAAGTCTGAACATTTGCTTCTGCTTTTGGAGTGGTGGTGCTTCTCTTTTTATGTCAGCCACAATATTCTTAGCCACGCCCCTCTTACCTTTAGTTTGCTACAAGGGAATGACATGCAATAGAAAGGCCCCACCCCTTACTAAATATTCAGTTTCAGTTAGAAGTACATTAACACACTGGAATAAAAGTCTTAGCTACTTTCACACCGACTTCAACAGCTGAATTTCTTTCATTTTTAAATGATTTATTCAGGAATTCACTTCAGGACTGAGTTTAATACCTCTTATACAAGGCAGGCTTACACTAACACCTATTTCTTTCAATTTCTAACTTTTATTTAACTTCATAACCACTATTTATTCCCAAAGCAGTAGCAAGTTAAATACTAAAGAGAAGAAAGAATGTGATAAGAGCCTAATGCTGTTTAATGTAGCGTGCGCTACTGGCCTCAGTGGCCGAGGGGTTGTGCTGAATGACATTTATGGGTGTATTTTACAAATGGAAGTCTAACTCTGTGACGGAGCTCTCTGGACACCTTGGCCAGTAACAGTATTTGCTTTGGAAGCAGGATGGAGGAAAGCCTTCAGGTGCAGCGGGGCCCTTCTGTAAAGTCTGGGAAGAAAGAGCATGTGTGTGTTGGTGTGTGAGGAGGACGTATTGGGTTGAAATGACTGTGCACATTTAGTTGCAGCGTAAGCATGTTTCTTTGAACATATCTGTGCAGTTGATACAGTCTGACTTTTAATTGTTTTTTTTTTTTGTAGATATAGTTAAAGTCAAATTTATTTGCCCTCCTGTGATTTTTTGGGGGGTTTTTTTCAAATATTTGCTTGATGTTTAACAGAGCAATACATTTTTTTTCGCAATATGGAGTTTAGGTACTGATATCTACTTTTAAGATGGTACACTCTCAGAAATAAAGTGGTCACTGGGGTGGTACCCTTTCAAAAGGTGCATCTTTGTACATTTTAGCTACACTATGGAGTCTTTAGGTACTGATATCTACTTTTTTAGATGGTAGACTCTCAGAAATAAAACGGTCAGTGGACGGTATCCTTCAAATGGTACATCTTTGTACTGTTCAACAACAGTATGGAGTCTTTAGGTACTAATATCTATTTTTAAGATGATAGACTCTCAGAAATAAAGTGGTCACTGGGGCGGT
>CAIGQZ010032813.1:17891853-17915615 GCA_903798205.1 Danio tinwini
TCTGCTCTTTCTGGGAAACTTCTACTTAAAGTGTAGCTCACTTATTTTAGGATTGTCCTTTTGTTCAATCTTTTTGGATTAAAGTGCTATTTTGAAAATGCTTTCATTATCCAAAATAATCATTGTTTAAGACTTAATGAAAACACCTTGTTTTGGGTTTTACATTAATATATATTGGAAAGTTTTATATCTATGAATGTAAATAAATGTAAACCCTTTTAAGCATATTCAAACAAGAAGTATTAGCCTAAAGAGCATACCTGCCAACACTCCCGTTTTTCCCGGGAGTATCCCGTCTTTCAGACATAGAAGAGGTATGTTAAAGAGTGATGTTTAAACTCTTCAAATTTGTGCTTATTGCTTTGTATTTAATAGGCCTATTCATTTTTTGTTTAAATTAACCTCTCGTCTCCCCTTATTTTTCTCATGCGTTTGTTAAATATTTAATTAATAATTCTGTTATTGTTAAAAAAATTAGCTATAGTTTGTTGAGATTCTGTTTTATTAATACTGTAAACCTTTTGTTGTTATAAATAAAAAAATAAAACAAATGATGATGATGCCATGTGATCGGTCATTATGACTGCCGCAAACATCTTTGAGCCCTGAAGCGTCCGGCTGTCTGGCTTGACGGCTCTGTTTTCAGCTCTGCCCCTGCCTACACTCGGCTAATTTTGTTGATCACCGGCTGCAGCCATGGTTCAAGTCGAACGCACCTATTTACACTATAGGTGAATGGGTGAACTAAATTGACCGTAGTGTATGAATGCATGTAGGAATGAGAGTGTATGGGTGTTTCCCAATACTGGGCTGCGGCTGGAAGGGCATCTGCTGCGTAAAACATATGCCGGAATAGTTGGTGGTTCATTCCGCTGTGGCGACCCCTGATAAATATGGGACTAAACCAAAGGACAATGAATGAATTAATAATTTACCCTCACAATCTTGGATCAAATTCCATAATCTTTCCTCCCACCTCGAAATGACTTTTCTTCATTTCTGGTCACATGGAGCTCCTTTAGGGCGGGCCTATCTGGGCGTGTCTCCTTTCTGCTCTGAATTTGTCCATTTATCAGTATTCCTCCATTTTGTTAGCAGCTCCCATCTTCCAACCACCCAATTAGTTCCCAGAGTACAAAATCGTGCACCACCCTACATTTTTTCTCATTTCAAGATAATTTCAATTGAATTTACATCACAATATGTGAAAAATTACAACCTTAACTTTCGTTTCCTGCCAATTTTAAGACCAAACTAGCGTCGTAGCGCGTAGCAACCTCCTGCAGTGCTGTCACTGTACCAAAGTCATTAGGAGTACAGCTCGCCCTCATTGTGTCTTCACAACCAAACCTGGACCAGCACTGTATAACTGATCTGAGGTCAACGTGTGGCTGTCATTGGGGTTTAAGCCTGCTCTGGCTCCTCATATGGAGAGAGTGAGGGCTAAATCTGGGTGTGGGCAGAAGAGACTGCCAAAAAACTCCCTGTCCCTGCTGCTGGCTGCCCTACATATGCTGCTGAAATAGTCGGAATGGACTCCCAGAGTTACACTTGTGTGTGCCTGAGTGCTCTCTTTCTCTGTTTCAGTTCTTAGTAGAACATGTGTGTGTGTGTTACATCCGCACAGTGTAATGGAGGCAGGTGAGGAATATGTGATGTGTTTTGGTATGAGTGTGTCAGTGTGTGATTAGTTTTTAAAATGGGTCTGCAAGTTGCATTAAACATCTTTGATGACACATGGAACACTTGACAATCTGTCATTTTATTTTTTGGCTGAGGGTCACCTTAAGGGCACTTTTGGAAGTCTTTTTTGTTTGGTTGCAATTACAGACCGACCTCAGATTGAGGTTGCAGTTTGAGGTGGTGCAAAAAAAAGGATCAAGTGTGGTAAGGTGACCTAAGGTTTGGTTTGAACCATGCAATAGAGCTGCAGTTAGTCAGAGAACACAGTGCATTTAATGGAATACTTTGTTCAAAAACTATTTAGCGTGTGTGTGGGAATTACATAATGATGACAGAATTGGGCTATTCCTATAATTTGGTTCTGGTCTAACTGATGCTTGTGTGGAATGGAAGAACAATTTGTTCTGTTTGATTTATTTTAAAGTCTTAAACGCTTTCAGAATTATGCAGTGTGTGACAGTTAGAGCCAACCTGCTTGATGAAATGTGCATTTTTTTTTTCGATGTTTAAAGTAATCTCAATTAAAACAGGAAGACATGGCGGGGCATAGAGTGGCTCCTCCTCTTTTCAAACACAGTGTTTGTTCTGTCAGAGCTGTTGAGCTCAAGTGCATCAGACTCATTATTGCCACAGTCTATAATTGTAACACTGAGTCTGACTCATCGTTTCTACACTTTAAAACACAGCTTTCTGTGTAATTCAAGGCAGCCAGTCTGTGGAGATGACTAAGTTACATACATACATAGAGACGCACACAAACACACATTTATATTTACAGTTGAAGTCATAATTATTAGCTTCTGTGATTTTTTTCTACTTTTTTTAAATATTTCCCAAATGATGTTAAACAGAAGAAGCAATTTTTTCACAGTAATTCCTATAATATGTTTTCTTCTAGAGAAAGTCTTATTTGTTTTATTTGTTTTATTCTTATTTGTTTTGCGGCTAGAATAAAAGCAGTTTTTAATTTTTTTAAAAACTTTTTAAGGTCAATGTTATTAAACAGTATTAAACCATTATTTAAAAAAATTATTAAACCATTATTATATAATCACTTGCCTAATTACCCTAACTTGCCTAATTAGGTTAAGCTTTTAAATGTCACTTTATCCTCAATACTAATGTCTTGAAAAATATCTAGTAAAATATAATGTTCTGTCATCATGGCAAAGATAAAAGAAATCAGTTATTAGAAATGAGTTATTAAAACCATTGTGTTTAGAAATGTGTTTCCATTAAACAGAAATTGGGGATAAATGGGGGGCTAATAATTCTGACTTCAACTGTATATATATATAGAGAGAGAGAGACTCACCGGCCACTTTATTAAATACATGTAAATTAGGCCAAACTGCTTGTTAATGCAAATTTCTAATAAGCCAATCACATGGCAGCAACTCAATGCATTTAGGCAATGCATTTAGGCATGTCGACATGGTCACGATGATCTTCTGCAGATCAAACCGAGCATGAGAATGGGGAAGAAAGATGATTTAAGTGACTTTGAACGTGACATGGTTGTTAGTGCCAGACGGGCTGGTCTGAGTTTTTCAGAAATCACTGATCTACTGGGATTTACACACACAACCATCTCTAGGGTTTACAGAGAATGGTCTGAAAAAGAGAAAATATCCAGTAAGTGGCAGTTCTGTGGGCGCAAATGCCTTGTTGATGCCAGCGGTCAGAGGAGAATGGCCAGACTAGTTCGAGCTGGTAGAAAGACAACAATAACTCAAATAACCACTCGTTACAACCAAGGTATGCAGAAGAGCATCTCTAAATGCAAAACACGCCCAACCTTGAGGCGGATGGGCTACAGCAGCAGAATACCACACTGGGTGCCATTCCTGTCAGCTAAGAACACAAAACTGAGGCTACAATTTGCACAGGCTCACCAAAATTGGACAATAGAAGATTGGAAAAACGTTGCCTGGTCTGATGAGTCTCGATTTCTGCTGCGACATTTGGATGGTAGGGTCAGAATTTGGTGTCAACAACATGAAAGCATGAATCCATCCTGCCTTGTATCAACGGTTCAGGCTGGTGGTGATGGTGTAATGGTGTGGGGGATATTTTCTTTGCATAATTTGGGCTCAATAGTACCAATTTAGCATTGTGTCAACGCCACAGCCTACCTGAGTGTTGTTGCTGACCATGTCCATCCCTTTATGACCACAGTGTACCCATCTTCTGATGGCTACTTCCAGCAGGATAACACACCATGTCATAAAACACGAATCATCTCAGACTGGTTTCCATGAACATGACAATGAGTTCACTGTACTCAAATGGCCTCCACAGTCACCAGAGCTCAATCCAAATGAGCACCTTTGGGATGTGGTGGAACCATCTCATCATGGATGTGCAGCCGACAAATCTGCAGCAACTGCGTGTGGCTGTCATGTCAATATGGAGCAAAATCTCTGAGGAATATTTCCAGTGCCTTGTTGAATCTATTCCACGAGGGATTAAGGCAGTTCTGAAGGCAAAAGGGGGTCCAACCCGGTACTAGTAAGGTGTACCTAATAAAGTGGCCGATGAGTCTATATTATGTGTGTGTGTGTTGTCAGTCCTCAAGTGCACATATGTCTCCTGAAATCTGATACTGTGATCACTAATGCATGTCCGGACTTGATTTACACGATCCATTAGTAACCTGTATGTATGTGAGTCACAGTCCCTATTAAGCTGCACAGATGTGTGTGTGTGTGTGTGTGTGTGTGTGTGTGTGTGTGTTCATGTGTGTAGTGGAGGTGCTTTTGTGATTGTGTGCAGTTGTATCCTTGTGTGTCCTGTCAGTCAGAGCTCCAGCCAACAGAATAATTTAAGGAAAACAGCTTTTCTCTTGCTCTCGACCTTTCTCGTTTTTCCCCCTCTCTTTCGCTTTACTCCATCTCTCACACTGTTTACACAAATGGAATCAATAAAGCTGCCCGTAATGCTGTAATCAGGGGATTTATTGCGTTCCTGGATCAGTGTAACTACTCTCACCCTTTGGCTACCAGTCGGCTTTTACCTTGATTTAAGACAGGCACTCCGGTGGTTTGAATGGTGAAGTACTGATCTCAGAACAGGTTTCTAGAAAGACGGCTGGAACAGAAAAGCAAGAGTTTATTTCCTTGTGCCCAAACAAAGAACCTGGGATTATTAGTGCTCCTTGCTAAGGCATTACTATTGCTTATATACTCGAGGATGAGGATTTGAATAAACCCCTTACCCTGTGTGATAAGTAAACTTCAGTGTGTAGCTTCTTATATTTGACACCTCGAATTGAGTTAGCTTTCTAAACAACTAGACTTATAAATTTAAGGAGACTTATAAATCACAGACTTATAAATCACAGACTGAAGGAGGCTTTAGACGTTTCTGTGTGGAGTTTGCATGTTCTCCCTGTATTCGCGTGGGTTTCCTCCGGGTGCTCCGGTTTCCCTCACAGGCCAAAGACCTGCACTATAGGGGAATTGGGTAAACAAAAATTGACCGTAGTGTATGTGTGTAAATGAGGATGTTTCCCAGTGATGGGTTGCAGTTGGAAGGGCATCCGCTGCATAAAACATATGCTGGATAATTTGGCGGTTCATTCCACTGTGGCGACCTCGGATTAATAAAGAGACTAAGCTGAAAAAGAAAATGAATGAATGAATTAAATAATATATGAAGAGTTCAGATGCAAAAGCTGCTAAACGCCACTTCCGCCAAAAATGAGCTTATGACATGAGCGAATGCTTTAGGCATGTACTACATGTTCAACAAATATTTTTGCTTCAAATCATCCAATTCGCAGCGTCAGCACATTCAGAAATAACAGTTTATTGGCAAAAGCCTCTAAACGCCACATGCCTTTGGCAGCAAAAGCCACTATATCCCGAGAACCAATCAGAAGGTGCGAATCGAATCATATGTTTTCATGTTTTCAATGGAGTTTGATGAACTGGATGAGCCCATTCGACTGTCACTGAATAGCAAATTAAAACATCCTGTACCTCAAAACTCTGTGCATTATAAGAAAAAAAACACACTATACATTCAGATGTGTAACGTGCCTTCATAACGTGCTTTTGCGCAGCGACGCTACTTTGAATGAGTTCGATTTACTATACATTAAACGGCAACTCGGTGTCACGAAAGAAGAAGTGAAGATGCCTTTCTTTTATCCCACATGGATGCTATGAGCATAAACAAAATACAAACAAAGTAATTAAGACCTTGAGTATGGTGAGGATGAATAAATGACAGCTTGTAAAAGTGTCTGAGAGACGTCCCCTTTTTGCCCAGTAGGCCTACCTTGTGTTTTATTTGTTAATGTAAGCTATTTTTAAAATGATAAATATAATGTATAAAACTATACATCATTTATATTACTTCAATAAATTACATTACTTTTTTATTAATGGACAATGCACAGATATTGATGTTTCACAATGTTTTTACACTACATTATTTGAATCAAGCATAGTTTACAATGTTTACATTGCTCTACTTGCATTAAATCTAAATCCCAAATATCAGAAATGACAACAGATTGTTAAGATTTAATTAATGCCCATTTTAATGTTTTTGATGAATGCACGCACTTGACAAATTTCATTCATTCATTTTCATTCTGCTTTGTCTCTGGTTTATCAGGGGTTACCACAGTGGAATGAACCGCCACTTGACATATTTATGTATTTTTAATTTTAGATTGTTTATGTAATGTTTTATGTTTGGTAAAATAATTTCTAATTGCATCTTTAGTGATTTTCAACTAATTACACTGTCTTGTTCCGATTTAGAGATTCAGCTGGTTTTGACGCAAAAGAAAATTTACCTTGTTAAAAACCAAAGAATTGTCTAAAGTGACATTTTTGAATAACATTTTTTATTTACTAGCTTTTTATTATCTATAAATGAAACTCCAGAACCTAATCAGAGGAGCCTGATAGAAAATGCTCATTTACAAAAAAAGAAAGTCTGATGGATTTAGAGGGTTTTGCATCTGAACTCTTCATATTGTGCTGTGATTGTGTATATTTGTTGGTCCTTCTACACCCTAGCAACAGCCCAGAGCCCTAGCAACTGTCTTAAGTAGTGATAGCTTTTGCACACGCAACCATCACTTACTTTTCCTTCGTAGAATGTGGACATTTATTATTCTCTATGCAAACGCAGCTCATGTTTTTTTATTAAATGAACGTTCTGAGTCCGCTTTGTGTGGTTCCAGGTGGATGATGGCGTGTGAGAGTTTTTCATGTTTGGAATCTGTCACCTTACTGAAGCTCAGATTTATTTGAAATACTTCACAGTTCTCCCTGAAAATAAGTTCTTATTTAAAGTACTTTTGTACTTGGTGTGATTGGCTGTTTATAACATCATCATGACACCATCAGACCAATAAGCAGGGCACAACAGAATCTGTGGACTTTTATGTTGCTATTTTTGCACAGAATTTTGTAAAAAAAATTCTGAATGATTTTAAAAAACTGAAAACAAACCATATATAATAAATATATAGCACTTTACCTAGGGATGCATCGATATGGATTTTTAGGCTGATATCAAGAACCGATAACTCTTAAGATTTGGAGTAGAAGTTGAAGTGCTCTTTAAGCACAATACTTAAGTGGAAGTACTAAAGTATTCAACATTTTTTGTACTTAAGTATTGCAAGTAGTTTATTTAAAAATTTACTACTCAAGTAGTACTGAAAGTAAAAGTACAAGTATTGTGTTATGTAGTTATTTTTAAAAAAGCAGTCAAAAGACATATTGTTTTGTTTATTTTAAATATCTTTTTTGGGGCACAAGATTAAGCAGAACAAAAAGAATGTTATATATATATGATGGGTCAAAAACACCATTCAGGGTGACAGCCTTTATGACAGATAGTTAACGTTATGTGAACATTGCAGCATGATATGAACAGCGGGTAGCTAATGGTAGTTAACTTATCTAGCTCTTATGGATAGCTCAAACTGCTGTTGTGTGTATTATATTATCTTTAACTTGACATGTTTCTTCAAATCCGACGGTATAGTATGCACTTCATTCTATATGAACTGTCTTTCCGACAAATGCAAACATTGGTTCTAAATAGGGTCACGGGTGGTCTTTTTCCTCATCCCCATGAACAGTTGAAAGTGAAGGAGTTGAAGGTGGAATTTCTGGGTTTTCCATCCCTAAAACAAACTAAAGTGCTCTCTCCTTTGATCGTCTGATCAATGAATAATTGATTCGTAACATTTTTATAATTGTAATGAGTAACTATGCAACACATAAAAAATCTACTGGAGTAAAAGTATTAAGCTCATCGAAAATAATGTACTGAAGTAAAAGTAGAAGTAGGAGAAAAAAAACAATACTTTAGTAGAGTACAGATACAACCGTTTGGTACTTAAGTACAGTAGTGAAGTAGTTCTACTTCGTTACTATACATCTCTGCCGATATACTATAGCCGATAAATATAAATATTTCAAAATGTTATATTTTTATACAGTAAACAACTGATTTTATTTTAAAAGCTTCATAAAATATTGATCTGATCTTATGAACTAAAAAGCCGACTCATGCAAAAAAGCAATAATTTAAAAATTGCAAGGTGATAATATTTAGACCTATATTCATGATTTCAGATGCATTAGCATGCCAAAAATAAATTATTTCCTTTTCTTCACATAGCAAATTAACATGCAACTTGACTGTTGCATTAAAATAATTTTGTTAAATAACAAAATAGGATTTAATTAACAAACAAGTTTAATCAAATATTTTAAATAAAGTGAAAATGAAAGCACTCAGGACTGAAACCATCTTAAATGTTCTTAAATAAAACATGTTACAGTAATGTACAAGTATGTAATGTCTTAAAAAAGCGTTTTGAGAGGTGTTTTGACAGTTCAGAGCCACCGTACAACCGACAAAGCTAAATACAGATAGTATTACTTTAGAAAATGCAGCATAAATTTATCATATTTGACATTTTAGATTCTTTTGAATACATGTAGCTGCTGCTTGTCAATCAGACAATGCTTATATGTTCCTTCTTGCTATCAATTGCGAGAAAATAATCGATGAAAGGTTTATGATAAACTGCTGAGATTTTCAACTTTAACTGCAGCCGCTGTGTAACGCCACGCGCGTGCACACGAAGCGGAGTCAGATTTTTGGGGTGCTATTACAAATGGACCTGTCAGACGAACGCCGCTTACTTTAAGGCCAATTTTGCCGAATAACTGTGCTTATCACTGGGTGACAAGCTGTTATAATACGCTGAAAGCATTATGTAAATCATATATATGTAAATAACATATATAATATGTAATAAATCTCTAATACAACAACAAACTCTGTACTGCATCGGATGTCATTCCCTCGCTGTAAATGCTAGCGCTCCCGGTTTTTTCTGCAACCTCGCTGCTCGCACATTCTGAATGTTTACAAACAGGTAATTCGTCTATAGTGTACTGGACAAGTATAAACAAGTTCCACCCAGGCATGTGCGAGGCAGGCAGTTCTGTACAATTACGCAATATATCTGCTTAAATATATTGGCCTAATTTTGACATCTGACCGATAACGATAACTTTAAAAATAGCATTTATTAGCCGATAACGATATGGCCGCCGATATATCGTGCATCCCTAATTTTAACTTTTATTTAAGGTTTACAATGCAAATCCAATTACAACTTGTTTGGAAAACAAAGCTACAGTATAGTAAATGTCTTATATAATACATCTACTAAAAAAACTATATATTACATTACAAACAGTATTACACATAAATCATCTAAACCTTTGCATATTATTCAATCATATTACTAAAATGAATATAAAAACTTTACAATCATATATTTACATAAGTAAATAAACAAACTGAATGATCTGTGGGTGCAGATTCCATCTGGGTGTAGTAATAGGTCACATAACCACTGCCGTAATTTGGGTCATGAGACATACAGTATCAAGGATCAAGACAGGCAACAGAAATGTTTTTCTTTACTACATTACATGTGGTACAAGAAACCAACATTAGGCTAAAGGGGGAAATGTCACAAATAGGTAGAATATATAGTGTAGCTCAGCACTATAACAGGAATCAGTGTTTGGAAGTTTTGACTTGAATAAGCTCATTGATAGAGCTGCATGTCAGAGCTCACTCTCCGTCCTCAGTGTCTGTAGCTGTGTTTTAGCAGGAGGGTCCCCTGGTGCAGCTGCTTGAAAGGGCTAATCATGAGGTTTATGTGGCTCACACACACTTATCTCTGCCTTTGCTGGAGTTACAGTCACTCTCGTCTTGAACAGGAGACCTCACAGAGCTGGATCTGATGAAGAGGCCGATCAATTTATATATTCATTTAATTAGCAACACCCAATCAACCACTGAGACTCCAAGCAGCTGCACAGCAACATTTCCCAAAACACTGTCTGCTGGACTTACGATTCTTTTTTTGAATAGGAGAATTGTTCATATTTTGAAAAGATGTTTTGAATCAAAATTTCATGCTCAAAAACTAAAATGATGACGATAAGTAAAATAAATGTAAAAAGAGCTCTAGTAACTGCTTAACAGTGTTGCGGAGTAACTCGTTACATGTAACGGCGTTAAGTAATTTAATTACAAAATAAATGTAACAGTAATTTATTACAGTTACTGAGAAAAAAATGTGTAATTAAATTACAGTTACCTATGAAAATGTTAAAGATTACAAATATGGTTACATCAAAAAACATTCTTTAAAAATCTGGGATATTTTGTATAATATGAATCTGTTACTTTGCCTGTTTTGATATGCACGATGCCTTCTGCTAAGGCCATTTATTAAAGCAATGCTATTCTGCTATAACTACATTTCTCAGTAGCATGGCAGTAGCATCTCTACTTTCTAAATCAAGTAGCTTTTGTAATGTAATGTGTATGTATGTAGCACATTTATTGTGTATGGCCATACACTCAAAGCACTTCACAATCATGGGGGGGGTTTGTCTTTCCACACCACCACCAGTGTGCAGCATCCACTTGGATGATGCGATGGCAGCCACAGGACAATGGCGCCAGTATGCTCACCATACACCTGCTACTGGTGGAGTAGAGAGACAGTGATAGAGCCAATTTGGTGGATGGGGATGATCTTAAGGGCCAATTGAGGCACTTTGGCCAGGACACTGGGGTTACACCCCTACTCTTTACGAGAAGTGTCATGGGATTTTTAATGACCACAAAGAGTCAGGATCTCGGTTTAATGTCTCATCCGAAAGACGGATATAGTGTCCCCATTATTTTTTCTGGGGCTTTAGGACTCACACAGACCACAGGTTGAGCGCCCCCTGCTGGCCTCACTAACACCACTTCCAACAGCAACCTAGTTTTTCCCATGTGGTCTCCCATCCAGGTACTGACCAGGCTCAGCCCTGCTTAGCTTCAGTGAGAAACCGGTCTTGGGCTGCAGGGTGATATGGCTGTGGCTTTTCAGTAGCAAAGCAATTTTTTTAGTCAAGTAGCGCAGTAGCGTTCACACAAGCTACATTTACCAATTGCGTATCATTAAGTGACGGCACCGGCATTGACGGAGCTGTGAGGCCAGTGTCTAGCCCATGAAAATAAAGCCATATGATGGTAAGAACGACGATTTTTTCTTCTTCTTGGTTTTCGGTGGTCGACAACAAACTTTTTGGTGCATTACTGCCACCTCTTGCTCTAGGGTGCATTTTCGAAAACCATCGTTAGCCAACTAAGGTCGCAAGTTGTGTCGTTACAAACCTAGTTTGTTGATTTGGCATTTTCCAAATCTGTCGTTCCAACGAACATTAGCAAACTGCATTGCAAACTTCCATGCTTGCAACTACACCTCTGGAGCTGTAGTTAGAAACATAGTTTCTGGCTGTGTTCTACTCCGTTATGTCCCCTATGCCCTATTCGTTTAGAACATTCTAACATTTAAACTTGGAATGATAAAAAAAAAATGAAATCTCTCTTAGGTGTAATTTGCTTTCAAAGTTTTTTTACAGTTCAGTTTTAGCGATCTTCATGTTTACAATTGCGCTCCCTTCGCAGTGCACTTTGAAAACATTGATGTCATTTTGAACACAGCCTTATGACAAAAGCTATAGATGACCTATTATTTAAAAGCAAAATTTACGTTACGTCTCCAAAGCTTGTGAGAACAAAAAAACATAGCATATGTTAATGCTTTTAATTTATTAAGTATCTGTACTTTATATGACATGGACCTGTTGGTTAAACATTTCTGCAGTGGTTTGCATGTGTCAAATTGTAAAAGTAAACTATTCAAAAATAAATAAATAAACAAACAGTATCCTACTTAATAATAACAATAATCATCATCATCATTGTCATTAGTATTATTAATATTATTATTAAAGTATTATTTTTTCATTTCCTAATAAATAATAAATATTACATATTATAATTTCTTAATAAATAGCCTCATTATTTATTTATTTATATGATTTATATATGATATTAGAATATGTGTTAGCTTTTCATTCAGCTAACATACAGCCTGCCGGTGTACCTAATAATTTGTCCTTATTTTGCCTGCACCCCTGGTGTCTTGTCTGTCCATTACAAGATAGAGGCAGAAACTAATGCATGAGCTGTGTAGTGATAGATCGCCCATTGTAAGCATGCAGATTTCTGAACGACTCCTTTCCCCTCACTTCCAATAATATCCAGGTAAACACAGCGTCTTCATGAGCGTCTTGCTGCTGTGTTAGAGGGCGGGGCCGCAGGTTTGAATTTTGCAGGGTCTGCGCGCACAACCATTATGTTTCGTAACGACGTCACGCCGAAATGGCTGAAGATTCGTTATCAAGACAATTCTTTTAAACCACTATGAGTCGACTCTTTTATAGATGAATCAATAGTTTTAAAAACTGTCCACTTTCAGATTTTAGCTTTAGCTGGATATTTCACTTCACTAAGAGCTGTGTTACACACTACATGGAAGGTCATTTTTAAAAACCCAAAATAGGGCCTATTTAAATGCGTGTGCGTGTAAAACAATATAATTTGCACAAAAAAAATTCGCTTCAAAACGAAGATGGCTGTTACATGGAACTTAGGGTATTTATAGTGGCTTAGGAATCGTCTGATTGGTGAATCATAAATTGGGTAATGCAGGACCGGCCACAAGCAATCATAAGCAAGTGATCCTCTCAAAATTAATTAATAAATAATCTGCTCTTCAAGTAATATCTTAAATCAAGATAAAAAAAAAACACTAGTATTAATAGTACTAATAATATAAACATACTAAGAACAATATATTTAGCATAAAAAAACAGTTTAGATGCTTTTGATATTAAATTATTCCCTTTCTGTCACTGAACAAAGAATAAGCCAAACCTAAAATATTCCTACACTGATTTTGAAGCGGCTGCATGGTGGCACAGTGGGTAGCACATTTGCCTCACAGCAAGAAGGTCGCTGGTTCGAGCCTCGACTAGGTCAGTTGGCGTTTCTGTGTGGAGTTTGCATGTACTCCCCGTATTCGCATGGGTTTTCAGGTTCTCCGGTTTTCCCCACAGTCCAAAAACATGTGCTATAGGTGAATTGGGTAAGCTAAACTGTCCGTAGTGTGTATGTGAATGAGTGTGTATGGGTGTTTCCCAGTACTGGGTTGCAGCTGGAAGGGCATCCGCTGTGTAAAACATATGCTGGATGAGTTGGCGGTTCATTCTGCTGTGGCGACCCTGGATTAATAAAGGGACTAAGCTGAAAAGAAAATGAATAAATGAATGATTTTGAAGCTTAATTAAATGAACTTTTTCTTAAAAATATGATTCGTTTAGATTTATTTGATGAAATATTGCCCATTTGCTTGTGAGAGTTGTTCAAATACATCACAGGGAGTTGTATGATAAGAGTGAACATGTTCCTCATGCTCAGCAAGCAGGAAGGAACTCATAAGAACTTATGAATAATAAAGGCACATATGATTTGATATGGAATCACTGCAGCAGATGGAATGGAAATGCTGTATCTGAAAGCTGATGTATAGATATATACGTGTATGTGTATGTGTATGTGTGTGTCTCCATTCTTCATATCCATTCTATTCCACACACACCCTGTCGTCCAATCACTGGCTGGCTCTCCTCTGTCCCCACCCCCTGTTGCTATGGAGACTCAGGAAGTCTTCCAGGTGCTTTTGTGCTTGGGAAATATAGCAACTTCTCCTCGTTTTTTTGTGTGTCCTCACTCACATCTTCATCCTTTCTCTCCTCTTCCTTCATCTTCATCTTTCAATTGCTGCCATTTTATATATTTGTTGTATATTCCTATGCTTTTTTGTCCTGTTATATCTTTCCTTCTACATTCCTTCACCCTCTTTATCTCTGTATCTTGATTTTTGTTCCTCATTGTTTTTGGATGATCTTTTTTCTCTCTGCACACTGAGCAGTGAATGTCTTGTTTTCCTCCTCCACAACCTACAGAGATCTACATACAAGAGGTTTTATTTATTTATTTATTTATTTATTTATTTATTTATTTATTTATTTATTTATTTATTTATTTTGCTCTGGTTAGTCACTGATCTTAGTCAGTAGTTTGTGCAAACGTGGTGTTCAGTACAAGGTGCCAACAGGGTCAAAAAGAGCATCATATGGAAAACATCACGTTTGCAGAATCACATTTTTATACAAACATCTGAAAAACAGTGAAAACATCCCGCACTACAGGTCGAGGGTGTGTAATAATTTTGATTTTGTTGTTTTCGCCTCTAATGCTTTCCAAAATGACAAACAAAAATAAACCAGAAAAAGTTTTACAATTTAAAATTATTGGTATACACTCATTAGCCACTTTTTTAAGCCTTGGCGTTGATGCTCAATTGGTACTAATAGGTCCAAAGTTTGCCAAGAAAATATCCCTCACACCATCACCACCACGACCAGCCTGAACCGTTGATACAAGGCAGGATGGATCCATGCTTTTATGTCGTTGACGCCAAATTCTGTCCCTACCATCTGAATGTTGCAGCAGAAATAGAGACTCATTAGACCAGGCAACGTTTTTCCAATCTTCTTTTGTCCAATTTTGGTGAGCCTGTGCAAATTGTAGCCTCGGTTTTCTGTCCTTAGCTGACAGAAGTGGCACCCGGTGTGGTCTTCTGCTGCTGTAGCCCATCCGCCTTAAGGTTAGACGTGTTGTGCGTTCAGAGATGCTCTTCAGCATACCTCGGTTGTAACGAGTGGTTATTTGAGTTACTGTTGCCTTTCTATCAGCTCGAACCAGTCTGGCCATTCTCCTCTGACCTCTGGCATCAACAAGGCATTTGTGCCCACAAAACTGCTCACTGGATATTTTCTCTTTTTCTGACCATTCTCTGTAAATCCTAAAGATGGTTGTGCATGAAAATCCCAGTAGATCAGCAGTTTCTGAAATACTCAGACCAGCCTGTCTGGCCTCAACAACCATGCCACGCTCAAAGTCACTTAAATCACCTTTCTTCCGCATTCTGATGCTCAGTTTGAACTGCAGCAGATCGTCTTGATCATGTCTACATGCCTAAATGCATTGAGTTGCTGTCATGTGATTGGCTGATTAAAAATTTGCGTTAACAAGCAGTTGGACCTAATAAAGTGGCCGGTGAGTGTACAGGTATATTTGTTAAATAAATGTAATGCATCCTTGATGAAGTAAATTAATTTCCTATGATCGCCAACATGTAGAAAATAAATTTGATCAAAGCTGAATTTGTTTTCGTTTATTCATTAATTCATTAATTTTCCTTCGGCTTAGTCTCTTATTTATCAGGGGTCACCACAGTGGAATTAACCACCAACTGCAACCCAGTACTGGGAAACACCCATACACTCTCACATTCACACACACACACTCATACACCACAACCATATTAGTCCCAACTAATCCAACTAATTCCATCCAATTCACCTATAGCACATGTCTTTGAACTGTGGGGGAAACCGGAGCACCCAGAGGAAACCCACATGAACATGGGGAGAACATGCATACTTCACAGAAATGCTAGCTGGCCCAGCGGGGACTCAAACCAGCGACCTTCTTACTGTGAGGCGACAATGCTAACCACTGAGCCACCGTGCAGCCCTTTTTTTTCTTTTTTTTGAACAAACAATATAGCTAGATAATATAGATAGATAACAGGTGAGCTTTTATTTCCGTTCCGACACAATAAACAGAAAAACTAAATATTTACTCTTTTTCGTTTTTTATTTCGTGTTTCGCTTTCCAGACAAACTGGAATAACTGAATGTTCAGATGATACACAGACCCTTAACCTACCCTAGACTAAACATTAAATATTTATTAGCATGTCTTGATGTTCAAAAACAAATATGAAATTCTCATGATTCTCACTTTATACATCACAAACAAGATCTGTTGAATGTTTTAAAATGACATTAGATAATCTGCTAAAAGAATAAACATTCAAGTTTAAGATTTCAGGAAAATAAAAGTGCAAAATGTTTAATGTCAATTCTTCATGCTATTTGATCCAGATCCTCACAGCCGTATCGATGTGCATCAATTACTGCTTGCATTGACCTCTCAAATAGGGGTTTCTGTGATCCTTGTGTTGACTCAGATTTCAATTACTCCACTCCGTGTGCCATGGATTCATGTTAAAACACGACTGAGAAGGTTTTAGGGGAAGATATTTCAGTAAAACCAGCAGAAACCGCAAGATGTTGTGTCCTGGATCCACAGCCTGACCTTGTTTTACCAGGAGAGCAAATATTCTAACAGGACCCATTGGAAAAAAAACTAAATTAAAAGCCAGTTTGCTAAGAGCTTCAAAAATGTCAACGTCTCTCAGCTTTTCCAGTGTTTTAGAACTAAAGATTCAAACAAAAAATTATTCCAAATCTAAAGACTCATTTTTGAGTTATGACAATATTTCTCAACTGAACAATCTGACAGTAATTTGGGAATAAAGTAATGCTAATCATACATATGATTAGCTAATAAACCTTACTAGTAATTCATAATAACTTATAACCAAATATTCAGTCTGTCTGGATGATTCATTTTATGATTCAGAGAGTCTTTCTTTCATGATCAATTCAATAAAGTCACCCCCTTCCCCCAAATTCTGAAACTTTGAAACATTCATAAATCATGTGGTTTAAAATCAGTGCATCAGAGCTCATAACTGTAAACAAGGGTTTGTGTCATATATTCAATAATTTACTGCCGAGGGGGATTTTGATGAATTGTAGGGGTGTAACAGATCACAGTTGATCTGTGATTCATACAGATCACAACCTGTGGTTTGGAACACACGTTACTCACAAATTAATATTTTTTTTAACTTGTAGATTAATCCTAAATTTGTAAGAATCGCAGAGAGATCGCTTCAGATCACATGTTTGAAAGCATTTAGGCATTTCCTGTAAAATATAATGATGATGGAAAAAGTTGTTGTAGGTCATTCAAGATGTGGTGGGTTTCTTAGGTTATTAAAGGTGTTTTCTGTCACTACTTGTTTAAAAGATTGAGATATCAACACCCACGCAACATAAATTATAAATGATGAGGATTTGCATATGTTTATTAATCCTTCAAATCGCTGCATTCAAATCTGTGTTTGAAAAACACAAAAAGTAGGAGATTGAGTCTTTAGTCTTTTGAGTTATGAAGTTATAAACAGTCAAATAACACAGAAGTACTGGGATAACAGTTTATAGTTTAGATAAAACCCACTGATGTTTATGGTAAAGATTAAAATCATCGTCATATGCATTAAACGATACTCATAAGTGAAAGTTGTAGGCAGCAATTACATTATTTAAATAATAGGTGACGACAACCAGCCATCAAAAACATGCCATTGAATAATTCTTCAAAAATGATACATCTTCAATGAAACATGAAGTTTTATGAGTGAATAACTGAATCATTTATTGGGTTGTGCTAATTATAATGTTAGATTTCTACATTTAGTGTTATCAGCAACAGTAGTAACATGGAATTTTTCACAGTACTGAATATTTTACAATTTATTTTTATTCAGCTGATTATTTCTTCATTTTATTTTCAATACAATTACAGGTTCTAAGTTCTGTTTGTTAAAACCAAAAGTGTCTTGCAGTACTGTTTTTAATATAAATGGAAAGCAAATTACATTTGTCTCCTCCCTTTTTTTGGCTGATCTGAAAAATGGTCCGATCCGTGACTAAAAAAACCATAATGTGATCTGAACTGTGAGATTTGTGATCCGTTACACCACTAGTGAATTGTGAATCGTTTTGTACACGCTGCCGCCTGTCTTTATTTGAAATAACAGATTCAAGCTTGTAAAAGATGCAATACACTGTAAAAAATGCTGGGTTCCACATATTTCCTTTTTGCCCCAACAAGAATCGATTAAGTTACCTTAATTGTTTTTGCAAATTGAAGTAGATTGAACAAAAACACTTAAGTTGTCCCAAAAAACTGTTAATTCAGCTCATTTTAATTAAGTAGTTTCAACAACCAGCAAAAAAAAAACAACAACATTGTTTGTGTATGTGAATGACTTCTAATCAGACACAGGGTTGTTTCTAGATCAGATATGGTTGCGGCTGGAAGTTAACAAAAGTGATTTATATTATTTAATACATTTCCCTTTAATTGCATTTATTAACGTCTACCTCCACCCCAACCCTAAACCCAACCGTCACAGTAACGTAAAAACCGTAGTTGTACCGAGTATTATTTATGTTATTTTTAAAATTACCCAATACATTTAATTTTTTTACGTCTTTCCCTACCCTAACCCTAAACCCAACCGTCTACTGTGAAAATATTAATTATTATTATACAGTGTCATCAAAAATGCTGCTATATTGATGTGCATATCGCACTTCTGGCCGGCCATGTATCCTATCTAGACTTTACCCAGACACAGGTATGGAACATAATCAGTAACCAGGGCAACCAATAAAAACATTCTGAGAAACCAAGGAACAAACCAAATAGGAGCTAAACTGGGGGGAAACAACTAAATAAACTAAAACTAAAAGTCTATTAAAAAAACCCCAAAACAGCTTAAATGTGATTTTAAGAGATTTTAATTGTTCTTTAAATATTCCAAAGGTATATCAGCTGGAAACAATTAGGATCCGCTACCATTTGAATCACTTTTTTTTCATGATTTGTACTGCATCTCTGTCCACACATTCATTCATTCATTCATTCATTCATTTTCCTTCGGTTTAGTCTCTATTTCAGATGTCGCCACAGCGGAATGAACCGCCAACTATTCCGGCTTATGTTTTACGCAGCGAATGCCCTTCCAGCCGCAACCCAGTACTGGGAAACACCCATACACTCTCAAATTCACATACACACTCATTCACACACATACACTACCCTTACAAAAAATGACTACAGTTTTTTTTTTTTTTTTTTTTTTTAAGAATACTGCAGTTTTTTAAAGGAATACGGCAGTTTTAGTTCACTTCTGAAAAGTGTTGGACACAAAAAAACTGTTATTTAAATATATTGCAATATTACTGCAATACAACTGAAGTACTACAATACAACCAACTGCAGTACATCTATTGCAATACAACTGAAGAACTACAATACAACCAACTGCAGTACATCTACTGCAAATACAAGTGAAGTACTACTACAGTACAAATGCAACTTTTCCTGTTTGGTGGTCAATGGCTTCCAAATGAGGTTTCAGTACTACAGTTGTATTGCTAAAGTACTACCACAATATATTGTATTGCACATTTCAGAGGTATAACTAACTACAGAAATACATTTACAATACTGCAATACATAATAAAACTAAAGTGCACTTTTAATACTTATGTACCTAAGTGCAATAAATTATATAACATATCACTATTGCCTCTCTCAGTTTATTTAATGCTACTTCAGTTGTACTGCAGATTGTACTGCTGTTGAACTTTATTGCATTGTAGTTGAACTGTTTATACATCATTATACTGCAATTTTGCAGTTGCATTGAGTTTTGCCACAGTTATCTGTGTATATAGGCTACTGCTGTTGTACTGTTCAGTTCACTGCAGTTAGTTTTTGTTTTTCGTTTGTGCAAATAAAAATTCCAATTAGAAAATTACTTGAATCCAAAAAACATCCCTGAATAAAGTACAAAATATTCTTTAAAGATTTTGAAGAACAAACCTCTTGGAACGCAAGTGCAGTACAGTTCTTACCACACCATTGGACTACAGCAGCACAAGTGCAGTAAACATGGAGTTTACTTGTTTTTACTCCAATTTACTGCAGCTTAAACTGCTGTTGAACTTTATTGTACTGTATTTGAACTGTGTTTATACTTCATTGTATTGCAATTTTGCAATTTTACTCAATTCTACTGCAGTTATACTTCTATATACTGCAGTTATACTGCAGTTTTACTTCAGTTTACTGCAGTTGTTTTTAGTAAATATATGGCCAATTTAGTTTCAAGAGTTCACACGTAGCTATTACTTGATACCGATTACAGGTTTGGCATACTGTCCTATGAGGGAATCCTGAGCTTGGAGAGACTTGAGCCCAGGGCTCCTGCCTAGGCATATAGCATAAAGGTCCGAGATGTGTGCGGCGTATCTGAAGAGCGGGGAGGGATGTGGTGGAGAGGGGTGCACGAAGTATTTGAGGACTGGGCGGGAGACGCACGGTTTCCGGGAGATTATCATTCGTTAGCGGGCATCCAGGAGCCTCTCCCAAATGCATAGAGACTCCAGGAACTTCCGAGAGACTTGGGATGTCTGCCTTTAGCGCATGTTTTTGGACTGTGGGGGAAACCGAAGCACCCGGAAGAAACCCATGGCAACACGGGGAGAACTTCACACAGAAATGCCAACTGACCCAGCCGGGATTCGAACAAGCAACCTGCTGTGAGGCAACAGTGCTAACCACTGAGCCACCGTGCCACCTGTCCACATATATATTATTTCAATTTCTTCATCAGATGACAAATTATTACTTCTTTTCATTCAGAGTTTCAAATCTTTTCCTAATCTATTTGTAACCATCAAGCAGTTTGGTTCCCACAGCATCTCCTCCTAAATTGTGCAGAGTCTCTCAGTTCTTGTAAATGTTTCTTGCTAATGATTGCAGCCCACTGGGAGCTTTCAGTCAGAGCTCTTGCAGGGTCACATTTGCATGGGAGCAGCTCGTGAAGAATCCTCCAGCTTCTGCTGACGCTTTCCTGGAGTTGTTTTTGATTCTTAGAATGGAGATTTACATTTGTTTGTGGGATCCTTAGAAATAATCTGCAGCTGTTTACACTTAAAATCCCCCAAACGGAGCAATCGCGGAGAAGCTAAAGAAAATAAAGTCAATAAAATAAGCTCAGGATTATTAACAGAGATCATGGTTTTGTATTATTTATTTAGGTTTTTAGCATTTTTACTATTGTCTGTATGGTGGCTTGGTGGTTAGCCCTGTCACCTCACAGCAAGAAGGCTGCTGGTTTGAGTACCGGTTGGGCCAGTTGGCATTTCTGTGTGGAGTTTGCATGTTCTCCCCATGTTCAAGTGGGTTTCCTCAGTTGCTCCGGTTTCCCCCACAGTCCAAAGACATGCGCTATAGGTGAATTGGGTGAACTAAATGGCCTATAGTGTATGAACGCGTGTGTGAATAAGATAGTGCATGGGTGTTTCCCAGTACTGGGTTGCAGATGGAAGGGCATCCACTGCGCAAAACATATGCTGGAATAGTTGGCGGTTCATTCCACTGTGGTGACCCTGATAAATAAGAGACTAAGCCGAAGGAAAATGAATGAACACATTTTCACTATTACAGTACACAGAGATCAGTGCAGCTCAACTCATTTTTGTTAATCATTTCAGATCAATGACTTGGTTTTAAGCTCTGATTGAAAAATTGTTCTGCCACACAAAAATGCTTCTGTGTGAAATTTGTTATATATTAAAATGTTTCAGAAATTCTGTGTGTATTGACCTTATTCTGCAGTGAGGAAGTTGTTTCACCAAGTGTTTCAGAACTTGCTTATAGGAGAAATGACTAGAAATAGCTAAGTGTGTTCATGACTATACATTTAAACAAAAATAAAATTAATTAGAAGAATCAAGCAGCAGAACAAAAGAAATGAGACCTGGAGTCTCGAACTAATAACGTTCCAATAGCTGCACCCGCTTATATGTAAAACAATAAGATCAATACTTAAAAAAAACTGAGAAAATTCATAAAAAATTTTTCCTTCAGCTTTTTTATCAGGGGTCACCACAGTGGAATGAACTGACAACTATTCAGGCATATGTTTTACGTAGCACATACTGGGAAAACTGAGAAAATTGTAACATTTAAAATGCTACAATTAATTTTAGTGCCAGAATGCAGGAAAAAATATTAATGCACCTGTGAGCTTTGAGATTATGTGATTTTTGGCTTTTTGTTTTGGCCTTATTAGAGTATACTCACACTAGGCATGGTTGACTTGAACCGCGCCAGGGCATGATTGTCCCTCCTTCCCTCTACCCCTCGGCCTGCACTCACATTGCATTTTTTGCCTTCCGAGGCCGAGCACACTTGCGTCATTGATGATGCGACTGTTCATTTTAACAGAAGATTGCTTTAGTTATATTGTTTCATATTATTTTTAGTCGTTTTGAATGCAGTGACACACAGTCAAATCTTCTGCTGAACAGATAGACCACTTTTGATGCTCATAAATGTTCATGAAAGTCATTAGCCTCTTTCACACATACAGGCCTTTGGGGAAAAATGCCGGCAATTTTCCGGAAAGGTCTGTATGTGTGAACAGGCCCTTTTTGAAGACACCAGTGAATTTGTTCTGGCTATTTTCCAGAAAAAGAATTTGTAACATTACCGGTAATTTGCTGGAATGCTGCGATGTATGAACGCAGAAGGAAGATTGCCGGAAAGAGTGCGCTCACGTCTAGAGCTGGCTGACGTGACACATCTACTCCAGCCAATCAGAACATTCAGATGCATTCACGTCCGTGCTGTTTATGAAGATAAAAGCCAGACATATTTAGCTGCTAGATGTTAGTCAGATAACGTTTCTACGTTCCTTCTTAATGCCAACTGTGTAAATAATTATCGATAAGATGCTTATGATAAGCTGTTGTTTGTTTACATTCAAGCTCTGCTTCCTTCAGTTTCGTGACGTGTCGCGCTTTCACGCGAAGCAGCCGGTGAGCGCCAGCACACACACATATTATGAACATCTCGACATGCGAAAGTGTTTCTCTATATGTTTTCATCAAAGTTGTTCACAATACTCATCCATCCACAGAGTTTGTAATGTAGTCAAATGTTTAAAAATACAAGCCTTTTAGAGGTAATTTCTGCTTAATGATGTCAGACTTTTACCAGTATTTTGGAATGGATGTGTGAACGGTATTTTCCGGAAAAATTCAGAACGTTCTTGTCTGTGTGAACAGCCCTTTTTTCAATTTACGGTTAAAGTCTTTCCGGACATTTTCCGGATATTTACAGATATCACTGTGTGAAAGGGGCTAGTGTGCTGCAGGTATTAGGAGGTATCAGCTGACGTTTGCATTCATTGAACAGTAAGAATGATTAATAAATCCATATGAAACAGTCCCTTAAAAGTGACGTCGCATCTTCAGTTTCGTGCTCAGACGCACTTTGCACTCACACTACAAGCGTACCGTGCCAAAGCCCAACCAAACTGCGCTCTGGCACACCTCTTTCAAACGGGCCAGGGCCGGCCAACTGAACTGCACCTGGGCCTAATTCTGAGCACTCACACTTGTCAAAGTACCGGGAAATGGGGGTCAAATATGCCTGGGCATGGTTAGGATAGCCTAGTGAGAGTACATCCTAATAATCAGATTATGCTAATTTGTTGTTGATGTTTCTTGTGTCGTCCCACAGATGCAGATTCTCGACAAGTTCCCAATCGAGGGAGGGCAGAAAGATCCCAAAAAGAGGATTATCCCTTTTCTTCCAGGTGATTTTTTCAATGAAACACACACACACACACACACACACACACACACACACACACACACACACACACACACACACACACACACACACACACACACACACACACACACACACACACACACACACACACACACACACACACACACACACACACACACACACAC